>JAHHFK020004810.1:0-73271 GCA_024533555.2 Aedes koreicus | reverse complement strand
GTAGTTAATGGTTTGCTTCCTCGATATTTGTGTGATCGAATTGAAAGAGGAAGTGATATTCATCGATATAATATTAGAAACGCGGATGAAATAAGAACACCGAATTTCTTGACATATGCTTCACAAAACTCATTATATTTTAAAGGAATAAATGTTTTCAATTCGATGCCAAGACACATTAAACGTGCACCAACACTTTCAGAATTTAAAAGACTATGTATTTCACACGTTAAAACTGTATTCTGAGCAGCAAGCGGAAAATTTTTTTTTTCAAATATTTATGAAGATTGTACCTGACGATGTTTTACTATTATAAAACGGATTATTTTGTGTGGACCATTTCTTGTACATTTATGTTGCTTTTTTTATAAAAATGAAGAATGTTTCTGACGAAGTTCTTTACAAACGGATTAAAATGAGTTGGCTATTTTATTTTTTACATTTTATTTTTTCACGTTTACAATACTACAATACTCACTATTTTGTTCGTCACAGTGATGATGATGGAAATTTGTATAATGTTGTGTTAGTTAAAAAAAAAAATAAAGAAAGAAGTCTACAATTGTTTGAGCCTCGCGCGCGGTATACAGATATGATGGACTTCTTTTGAATTCGTTAAAAAAAATTGGCCTTTGATGCTTTAGATGGTACTATGAAATAGTAGCGAGTTGTCTGGCTGAATGTCGGGGAATTTTTTTGCCTTTGTTTTTTTCTTTCCCCTCTTTTTCCTCCCCCCCCCCCCCTCCTCCCTTCTTCCCGCCGCTCTCGTTTTTTTCTTTTTTTTCTTTTCCACCCCCCCCGTCCGCTTTTTATTTACATATTATTCCTTCAATCTAGATATATCTTATTATATCTTTTTTTTTTTTTATTTTCATATTATCTAATTCCACCTTTTGGGATTCTTCTTTTTTTTTTTAAACTGCTCCCCTAGTCATGAACCGATCGCATCTTAATTTCATCAGCTCTAGCGGTGGGATGGGACCTAGTTTTACACTTGAAAGTAATTTAAATAACACATACGCACAGCCTGCCCCTCTATCTCAGTCACTAGTAGGAAACGTTTCGAATTCAGTAGGCACAATCATTACACCATTTGCACCCTACCTGCCTCCCACAAACCAACGCGTATCTAGTGTCGCTAGTAATTTATATCCAATCACTACTCCGGCGGTTGTCGATAGACAACGCCAACATTTATGTAGTATCCCGCGAATCGTCAATAATCCAAGAACCGTACAACAAGTATCAACGGTGGTTACGGGTATTCAGCCAAATGCGGCGACTCATGCAGCTCAGGATCAAGGATTATACACTACAGCGAACTTATCGGATATGCAACATGGTGGTACAGCGACAGGTGTGCAACCACCGTTACAGCGATCAACATCCGCATATGGACCGACCTCCCAGCAAATCGCAGCAAGACACGTTGTGCCAAAAGATTTACCGGTGTTTACGGGTGATCCAACGGAATGGCCACTATTCGCTAGTAGCTACTACAATTCGACGGCTATGTGTGGCTACTCCGACGGAGAAAACTTGATGAGGCTACAACGTTGTCTGAAAGGCAATGCAAGAGAAGCAGTTCATTATCATCTTCTTCATCCGACATCCGTGCCACAAATAATGATTACCCTACAAACTCTTTTTGGAAGACCAGAACTAATCGTACGATGTCTGTTAAACAAGGTCCAATCTACACCCGCACCAAAAGCAGACAAGCTAGAAACCGTTATTAGTTTCGGTCTCGTAGTTCAAAATTTCTGCAGCCATCTACAATCAATGGGTATGGAGGCTCACATGTCGAATCCTACTCTTCTTCAGGAGCTGATCGACAAGCTACCAACAAACTTGAAATTAGATTGGGCGTTACATCAGCGTCAATTGGCAGTCGTAGATCTGAAATCATTTGGTGATTACATGTCCTCGATTGTTTTTGCTGCTAGCAAAGTTACTGTTGGTTCTGAGCCTGTGAAAAGATTCGAAAAATCAAAGGGAAAGGAGAGAGGATTCCTGAATGCCCATTCTACGGATGACGTAGAGAAACGCGATCGAGAAGAACGGAAGGGAAACAACTCAGGTGAGACAAAAGCTCTGTATCGTCCTAAGCCTTGCTTAATTTGTAAGAAGGAATGTCACAAAGTGAAGAATTGCAGTATTTTCCTGAAGGCGACTATCGACGAACGCTGGAAGTTAGTTCAACAGGCGAATCTGTGCAGGCGATGCTTGATAGGTCACGGAAAATGGCCCTGTAAAGCAACAGTATGTGGAGCGAATGGATGTAATCAACGTCATCATAAGCTGTTGCATCCTGAGAAGCCAGAGTCATCATCGACTGCCAAGGATCAACAAAAAATCACTGGAACTGTAGGTGTTCACCGTCACCAGTCTCGTCCAACTCTTTTCCGTATTGTTCCTGTCACCATTCATGCGAAAGGGATATCAGTTCGCACGCTGGCATTTCTCGACGACGGATCCTCTTACACGCTAGTAGAACAAGAACTAGCAGAGGAACTCGGCGTAACCGGTGAAGTAGAACCACTTTGTCTCCAGTGGACGAGCGGAATAACAAGATCTGAGACAAATTCTCGACTGCTGCAGGTGGAGATAACAGGTACCAACAGCGACCGCAGACATACTTTGGAGGGTGTGCGAACAGTGGAGAAGCTTGATTTGCCACCCCAATCGTTGCCGTATGTGAAGCTGGCTGATAAGTATGAGTATTTGCGAGGCCTTCCAGTGGCTAGCTACGAAAACGCCGTGCCGCGTATTCTGATCGGCGTGGATAACGCTAACTTGTTAGTCACGCTGAAGAAGAGAGAAGGGAAGAAGTTTGAACCAGTTGCGGCCAAAACAAGGCTTGGCTGGACGATCTTCGGAAACGTCGAAGGATTTGACGGATCATCACACCAGCTTCTACATATCTGCGCCCGATCATCTGATGACGAACTTCACGATAAGGTCAAAGAATTCTTTTCGGTGGAAAGTATTGGTGTTGCGATTTCTCCAGTGGTTGAAACTGAAGAAGATCGTCGTGCTCGAAAGACTATGGAAGAAACCACCATCCGAACATCATCTGGAAGATTTCAAACTGGACTTCTATGGAGATACGACTACGTTGAATTTCCTGATAGCCGGTCTATGGCTGAACAGCGGCTCAAATGTTTGGAACATCGACTATGCAAAAACCCTGAGCTGTACGCCAATATCAAGCAGCAAATGATCGATTACCAACATAAAGGATATGCGCACGAACTGACAGAAGAGGAGTCGGTCAACAGTGATCCACGACGGGTGTGGTACTTGCCGTTAGGGGTTGTGCTGAACCCCAATAAACCAGGGAAGGTGAGGGTCATCTGGGATGCCGCGGCCAAGATAGATGGCATTTCATTCAATTCCATGTTAATCAAAGGCCCAGACTTAACGACGTCGCTTACGACAGTACTGTATCGCTTCCGGCAACGACAAATTGCTATAGCAGGTGATATCAAAGAGATGTTCCATCAGATACAAATACGTCCGCAAGATCGACAAGCTCAGAGATTCCTGTGGCGGGATGAGCCTAATTTTCCAATCAAAGAATACGTCATGGACGTTGCAACGTTTGGATCGACCTGTTCACCATCTTCGGCTCAATACATCAAGAATAGGAACGCTCAAGAATGGAGGCATAGGTTTCCGGAAGCTGTGGTAGCGATTACGGAGAATCATTATGTAGATGATTATCTAGATAGCCTCGACTCTGAGGAGGAAGCGGTGAAAATGGCACTTGATGTGAAGAGCGTTCACGCAAAGGCCGGATTCGAAATCCGCAATTGGCTGTCGAATTCGGAACACGTAGTTCAACGGATCGGGGATCCGGGTCAGCAGACTAAGAAGAACTTCACAATCTGTAAAGGAACGGATACCGAAAAGGTGCTAGGAATGAGTTGGATGCCGCAGGAAGACACGTTCACGTTCGCCGTAAATTTCCGGAATGATATACAATCACTGATCAACGCTACGAGTGTGCCAACTAAACGACAAGTTCTACGTATCGTCATGAGTGTTTTCGATCCGCTAGGTCTAGTGGCTGCATTTGTCATCCATGGGAAATGTTTGGTTCAAGATATTTGGCGGACCAGCATTGGATGGGACGATGCGATTCCCGAGAAACTTCACGAATCTTGGCGGCGCTGGGTTGAGGTTCTTCAACGGCTACCTGAACTCAAACTTCCACGGTGCTACTTTCCGAATTATAACCCCAAGTGTCTTCAGAGTCTACAGCTCCACATTTTTGTAGACGCAAGCGAAGCGGCTTACTCCTGCGTGGCTTACTTTCGGATTGAGGACCTTCACCAGGTCCGATGCGTTTTAGTTTCGTCCAAGACCAAAGTAGCCCCCTTAAAACCGTTATCCATACCACGGTTGGAGCTCCAGGCAGCGGTCATCGGTACGAGACTGATGAAGTCTATTCAGCAGAGCCACACGTTACCAGTCTGCCGGCGAATTATCTGGAGTGACTCGAGGACCGTCCTTTCATGGATTCAGTCTGATCAACGGAAGTACCGACCATTTGTCGCCTTTCGAGTAGGTGAGATTCTGGACGAGACCAAATTGGAAGAATGGAGATGGGTTCCATCTCGTCTCAACGTCGCGGACGAAGCAACCAAATGGGGTAACGGGCCAAACTTGAAAGAGAACAGTAGATGGTTTTGTGGTCCAGAATTTCTTTACAAGGAAGAATTGGAATGGCCGTCACAGGAGCTTCCGGCACCGAATACAGCAGAAGAACAGCGCCCAGTGCAGGCGCATCATCGAGCAGCGGTGGAACCCATAGTCGATTTCAAGAGGTTCTCTAGTCTTCAACGCTTGATTAGAACCATCGGCTACGTCCGTCGTTTTGTCTCTGTGACCAGGAGGCGATTCGTTGCTGAAGTTCCTGCTTCCCCGAATTTGTCACGAAAGGAGATTCAAGATGCGGAGTTCACTTTATGGCAATGTGTTCAAGCAGAAGCCTATCCTGACGAAATAAGAACACTTCAAAAAAATCAACAGCTCAAGCCGCATCAACATAAGAAAATAGCTAAAGACAGTTCGCTGCGGAAACTTTCTCCTTTCATCGACGACAATGGTATAATCCGATTAGACGGTCGACTGAGGAACGCTTCACATGCTCCATACTCGGCCAAGTTTCCAGTGATTCTACCAAAAAACCACTACTTAACAGAATTGTATATTTTGTGGTATCATCAGCGGTATGCACACGGCAATGGTCAAACTGTGATCAATGAAATACGCCAAAAATTCCATATCCCTAGTCTACGGATCACTGTTCGCAAAATTGCAAAAAAGTGTTCTTGGTGTTCCGTCTATAAGGCTAGTCCGAGATATCCTAAGATGGCCCCATTGCCAGAAGCTCGTGTAACTCCCTTTGTTCGTGCCTTCACCTTCATTGGTATAGACTACTGTGGCCCATTCTCGTTGCGAGTTCGAAGGTACGAAGTGAAAAAGTGGGTAATGCTGGTAACGTGTCTTACCATACGAGCTGTGCACCTCGAAGTAGTGGGAAGCTTATCCACTGAAGCGTGCAAGATGGCTATTCGAAGGTTTATAGCACGAAGAGGCGCACCGCAGGAAATATATAGTGACCAAGGTACCAATTTCATAGGTGCAAGCAGAGAGCTGAAACAGGAAATAGCTAGTATCAATACGAGCTTAGCCGGAACGTTTACTAACACCGCCACGCAATGGCGCTTTAATCCACCTGCTACTCCTCATATGGGAGGGGCCTGGGAGCGCCTTGTAAGGACGGTGAAAACTGCACTGAGAACTATTTCAACGGAAAAGAGACCGGACGAAGAAACTTTCTACACGTATTTAACGGAAGTAGAGTCTATCGTTAACTCCCGCCCGTTAACCCATGTGCCGCTGGAATCTGAGAATGGTGAGGCACTTACACCTAACCACTTCTTATTACTAAGCTCTAGTGGTGTGGTGCAGCCAGCGCAGCTTTCAGTGGATAACGGCAGAGCAATGAGGACCAATTGGGACCATATCCAACATCTTCTGGGCTTGTTTTGGTCGAAGTGGATTAAGGAATATTTGCCTGAAATAAACTGTCGATCCAAGTGGTTATTAGATTCTAAGCCTTTGAAAACAGGTGACCTGGTAATGGTGGTAGACGCAGGCTTGCGGAACAGCTGGAAGCGTGGCAGGATCGTGCAGGTATATAAAGGAAATGACGGAATAGTGCGGCGGGCAGATGTCCAGACTGCTAACGGAATCCTGCAGAGGTCAGTAACTGGATTAGTCGTGATCGATGTGATGAAGCACGGTATAACTGCACAGGGTGGCCAGCAATACGGATCGGGGAATGTTGAGGAAATCGATCACCATGGCAGCACTGGACGTTAATTGGGCACAACTACTCGGGTTTCAGGCCGTCAAAATGACAGGTGACAGAGTTAAGAGATAGAAGTAGAAGAAAAATAGAGGAAGAAGAAACACAAAGAATTGTTATACGAAAAACATTGAATTAGTACCACGCGTAACATATAGAAGTTGATTTTCAATTAGTTTTTTTTAATTAATTACACTTAACAATTATCCACTGTAAGTACACTACATTGAACTACATGCAGATCAAATAAATAACATGAAACTTACGTTTACTTAGCATAACAAACAAAAGGTAGTTGCAGCATCAGTTCAACACGGACAAATTAAATATTAAAAGGACTTATAATTGTAAGTAGACATAAACACACATTATAACCGTTAATAATACAATCATGCAATTACAGTCTAAAGCATACTCCACCGAAATCTGAGTTGCTAAATGAAGCGTCCGAAAATCTGTGTTTAGAGCTGTCCGCAACACCCCAACCACCCCAACCACACGACACCACCACCAACCCCCCCTTTGCCCCCCCCCCCCCCCCCCCCTATATTTTTTTAAAAACCCCCTTTTTCAATTTTGTGGGGAGCACCCTTGAATATGCGGCCCCCGTTTGGTCCCCTTATTATGTGGCACCCATCGTTTCCATTGAACGCGTACAGAAGAAGTTCGTTCGTTTCGCACTTCGTTCACTTCCTTGGAATGACCCGAACAATCTTCCTCCTTACTAGGACCGTTGCAAACTGATAAGTTTGGAACTACTGACTGTCAGGCGTGTTAAAATGCAGCGTCTGCTGGTCTTTGACATCCTAATCGGCGTTTTTGACTGCCCTGCGCTGCTTGAGTAGATTTCACAGAACGTTCCTCCTCGTCGACTTCGAAATCATCCGATGCTTTCTGTTCCTTATCACCGCACTAACTGTGAATATAATAATCCGTTAGATTCTTGTCTTTGCACTTTTAATGTTGTATGTGACGAATTCGACTTTGATATATCCAAAAATGTTTTTAAAAATCGAATAAGTAGAATTGTTAAGACTTTAAGTTATTGCAAACTAGTCTGTACCGTTGTTTTTATCGAAGACGGTGATAATAATAAATAAATAAATAAATAAATAAATAAATAAATAAATAAATATTGATAGTGTTATATGAATCAGGTCGACGTGTGTATGTGTGTATCTGTATGTGTGTGTACAAAGATATGAGACTTAACATTATAGAATTTGTTCATAACAAGTCGACGGGGAATTCGACTTACGTCTTTATTACTAAACTTAAGCAAAACTGTTTTTTCAGCGTTCAGAGTCCAATTGCCAAGAGACGCTGTGCATTGTCGTGTACGAAAATAGTTTAGTTTAGATCTTCACGAAGATAACGAGTCAAGTTTTCAGCGCTGGCAGAACTCGAATACGATTTCACGGGGGATTTATTTATAATAAATGAATGAAAGATGATATATCCAATAAATAATATTTTACTGAAGACATATTACAACAGAAAAGTAGATTATAAAGTTCTGATTAGACATTTTATTGATTTTGTACACTGATTTTTACTGTACTGTAGAATAGAACACTCTTGTAATATAAATAGCGCAATGGATGGAGCTAATGCAACATCTTTCAATTGCAATAAAATTGCAATCATTCAATAAGTCTAAATATCCAAAAATTGAATAATAAAAAAATCTAATATAAAAAAAAAAAAAATTTAATATATGATCTAAAAGTCTAAACAATCTGAAGACCCAACATTAAATCTAAAAATTCAAAAATCAAAATATCTTCATATCTGGAATTTGAAAAATAAAAAAAATATAAAAGTTTTGAAATCTGAAGAAAAATTTTGAAACTTGTCATAACATTCTTCTATTTACATCCTTTGGCAAAATCAGTTTTTGAAAACCACCCTGACAATAATAGAAAAAACCCGCCAAAGCCGTAATTTCCTCTATCTTAAAATCAGAAAATAAAAAAATAAAAACATCTAAAAACTTTGAAATTAAAAGATTTGAGCATCATAAAGTATCAAAACCTTAAAAACTAAATACTTAAAAAAATCCAAATTACTTTTTAATTCATATATTAAGGAGCTTAAAGATCAAAAATTAAATCAATGATAAAAAAGTTCAAATTAAGTGCAGTGAAATAGACCGAACTATCAATATTTTTACAACATAGCTACAATCACGTACAAAAAAGAATCCACTGATGCACTGATTTACCAGTTAATTCAGTGGTTAGCCAAGTTATTTGATTCGAGATTTGTCACGTACAAATAAAAACAATGTTTTACCGACGATGATTTTATTCGGCAAATGTTTTGCCAATAAGGTTTTTCGGTGATATTAGTGTCGATGTATATTAAATTTAATAAACACCCCTTATTTATACAGTAATGACTATGGTATGCCTAATCACTGTTTATTTACACTGATCGTTATAGATGGTTTTTGAACTTTCTCACGCCTGACAATATGTTATCAAGTTGTGGAAATAAACTTTATTTGTTCAGACGTTCAGACTACGAGCTATATTACTTGACATAACGAATCTTGATATGAGACGTCAGATGCATTATTTTCAGTGAAAACTAGATGTACGAACATTGATATCAAGCTATTTTAAATCAAGCGATATAGCTCGTAGTCTGGACGGCACATTACATTTCCTTTTATTTTTGACAAAACTATGAAATACCATTCAGCAAATTTTTCCGATTCATTAAACAAGAAAAAAATATGAAAGTTTGAAGGTAACCTTTGCCCCACCATATTTAATACATTACTTAAGCATAGATAGATAGTTGTGTTTTATTTGCCAGTATTCACTACAATTTTAGTTTATTTCAGTGCATGTTAAATGTTGCCGGATTTTTTATTTTCCGTGTCGAAATTCCGTCAATCTCACCCCTTTAAAATTACATGAGAGCAAAATCCTTGAACAAGGTTCCCTAGGGGGCAGGCTACCTTAACCATTTTTAATTTCGGGAAAATCGGAGTGTTGAATAAGAAAAAAGTATACATAGGCATGCAACCTGACGTTACCTTGTTTACCTAAGAAATTTTAAGAAAAAATCATCAATTTCATTATTAATAAAACTTACTTGCCGAATGTTAACGACCTATCGATTGCAGAATTGTTCTCAATATCTCGATCTCTGTGTTCCTGCAAATTAAGACCAGCCATTTGTTTTGCTGCGATTAGACATGTATTGCAAAACACTTTTGGCTGGCCCACAATTGATACGTTGCGGATGCGTTTGCGTGGATTTGACAGTTTTCCCATAGGTTTTCTGTCAAACTTACGTCAACGCATCCGCAACGTATCAATTGTGGGTCAGCTATTTGTCAGGAAGCAGATGATGAGTAAAACCATTTTTGACATAAGTGCACCAATTTTTTTCCACACATCGCTGGTTCGATTACCATTATTTGTGGTATCAATATGTACACTCGCGATGGAAATTTTCTCGACATTTAAGGCGGACATTTTATTATATTTAAATTCAAACTCACTCGCGAAATTGCTGAAAGTCGAAACACGAAAATGTACACTGTAGTTGCTAGAACGAAACGACAAAGCTGATCACCGTCTCACACGCACCCCTCTATGGATGGCACATCGCATCAAGTCGTCATCATTTGTAATGAACATAACTGAAGGGATGCATACACTCTGAAAAATTTCTTTGGCGCGTCTCAAATTGCCGGGCGGCGTGGGCAAAAAATTCAGCGCCGGTCGAAAATAGTGGCGGCGGCGGCGCTTTAAAGTTGTCGGCGGCGGAGGCACGGCGCGGCTACGCACAGATCTAGTCTTCCGACTTTCCCCCTTTTTTTCTAGCGATACACGCACACGAAGACAAGTAATTATACATGCAAAAAAAACTAATTAAGCGCACACCAACAATTTTCACCTGACTATAAATGCGTTTAAATTTACCATGCCTGCGATGTACCGATATGGATGAGACAGAATAAAGAGTTGACTCGGTCTATTTGATGTGAAATAGTACAGAGGTGACTTGATCAAAATATATCTGAAAGATCTTTTTAAATAACTATATTTAAAGATATTAAACGTTATTGGCTGCATCCGCCTGACAGCAATCCATAACAACATCGGTAGACGGTTGTTTGTTGTTCACTGCAATCCAATTTTGGACTTGGCCGGCTTAAAGCATCTGTTGATGTGTCACGATGATTTCAGATGTTCTATCACGGTCTTCAAGACCACCGTTGGACTTATTCGCATCCTCTTCCACTTTTCATTCTTTTTTCTTCGTTTTTGGTATTATCTTTTTTCCTAATAAAGGGATTGCCAAACTTATGGACAACATTGAAGTTGCAGTCATCCGAAGTCTTCATGATTTGGGCATCCATTGTAAGGACAAGCTCAATATGATGCTCTTTGACGATGTACCTTTTCAGAATCCTCCATGCATCAACCAATAATCCGTCATTTTAACTTCTCAGCAGAGCATAAATATTCTCATTATAATGTACTCATCATAAGTATACTATAATTATACCACGCTACGAGGAAATATATGGCCTTTTGTGTTGCGATCATTTGCTGAGTGGCTAGCTCAGTGCTTGGATAATCGTGAGGCAAAATTCCAAGTTTAGTAGGAAGCTTTAGAGACTTTAGACTTAGATGAAGCCGGTAAAGATTCTGTCGAATCCTTTGGGGGTTGAGGAGTGTCCAGAATATTTGCCTCTTGCGTCCTTTTCTTTACAGAAAGAAGGGTGGCCCGCAAGAAAAGAGTTCCCCCCCCCCCCCCCGGGGGGCTTTTTTTGGGAGATTTTTTTTCTCTTTTTTGGTTTTTTTCTTTTTTTTTTTTTTCTTTTTTTTTTTTGGTTTGGGAAAAAAAACCACATTATTTTTTGAAATTTTTAAACCGCCCGTTATTAAATAAAAAAATAAACAAAACCAACCCGCCCCCCAAAGAGAGAACCCCCCCCCCAAAACAAAAACAAAACAAATAATTTAAAAATCCCCACAAAACCGATATTCACCTGGTTGACGTATAGCTCCGTATAAACAGCAACTACAGGGTGTTAGGTTCCTTAGTGCAAATATTTTCAGGAGCAATAGGGGATGATATTTGAAGAAAAAAATGGTTCTACGCATATGATCAAATCTCAAAGTTTACGAAGTTATTGAACTTTTAATGTTTTGGTACATGTTAGTCTTAAATTGGCTGTAACTCAAAAATTATAATACTTAGCAAGATTTTTCTTCATTCATTCGAAAGCTAAGGAAATTTTCTGCATAACAGTTTTATTTAAACTTTGAGTAGTTATCATTTAGTGTCGTTTCAGGGGTAAACATATTTTAAGCATCTCCTTTTTAAGGAGTTTTTTCATGTTTTTTTTTTTGCATAAAACACGTAATAAACAGCAGTGCTTGATTAAACAAAAACATGGATTTAAAAGGGTTCAACAACTCTCTCTTTGACTCAAACTTTCTATCTCACTTAGTTCTTTTTGCAATACTGTTTTAAATGCGACATGTTGTGCCTCCAATTAGCAGATAACAAAATCACGAATTCAACCCCGCCGTCCCGTGCCGCCGTGGTAATGTCTGTGCACAGAACGCACAGCACGCTGGATCACCGCGCTGCTTGGACGCCCCCAAGGAGAAGAATGTCATAACTCAAATGTTTGCAAGATAGAAAGTTTGTGTCAAAGAGAGAGTTGTAGAACACTTTTAAAGCCATGTTTTTGTTAAATCAATCACTGCTGTTTATTACGTGTTTTATGCAAAAAAAAAACATGAAAAAAACCTTTAAAAAAGAGATGTTTAAAACATTTGTACCCCTAAAAAGACACTAAATGATAACTACTCAAAGTTTAAATTAAACATATTTTTTGAGTTACAGCCAATTTAAGACTAACATGTATCAAAACATTAAAAGTTCAATAACTCCTTAAACTTTGAGATTTGATCATATGCGTAGAACAATTTTTTTCTTCAAATATCATCCCCTATCGCTCCCGAAAATATTTGCACTAATGAACCGAACACCCTGTATATTTATAAAAAAAATAAAAAAAAAGGGGGGTAGAATAATAATAAAAAAAAATTAAGTATTTTAAAAAAAATTATTAAAAAAACAAAAAAAAAAAAACCCCGGTTTTTTTTTTGTTTTGTCAAACTAACCTAAAAATGAATGAAACCGAACTTTCTTAAATTTCTGGTCGAGTGGATTTTTCGAGGATATTTTTCGGGTGGAAATGTGGAAATTGGGCAATGCCACATGCAGACATTTAACCACTCGGAGTTCTTTTTCTACGTGGTAATATTTCATTTCATGTGACGTACTACGGTACTTCCAGAAAAAAAGAGAGATCCGATTTAATGCCATCGATTGAATCGAACATCGAAAGCTGTTGTTTAGTGGTTTCAGATCACTGATTCTAAAACGGCAAATTTGAGGACAAAATTCGCTAGATATACGCCCCAAAAGCGCATTGATTGTTTGAAAAAAATATCACACTGAACACAACAAGCAATTTTGAAGAAATGTTGATATCATAAAATGACAACATGATTGCGCTCAAGGATGGACAATGCAGCTATGTAGAATTCTCTCACACAACTTAGACTAAGTTTAAACTTTATGAAACGTTAGTATAGTTTTTATACTATGCGACATGTACAGTTTGGTATTGCCCGGATAATGATGCCTCCAGAGTACGACTGTTGAATACCCTAGTGGTCCGAGGTAGACAACCCTTCCGCGAGGTAAGAGATGTTTTGGGAATGCGTGATCTCCCCTACATGCAAGCGATCTACGAATTCCTTTGTTTGTCTGACCTCAATGTGTAATGTCATTACCCCCCTCCCCTCCGCGCTAGTAAATTCCCCGCCATTGTGTCCCAGCTATACTTTCCTCTTGTTTCTGTGCTACTTGTACCTGCTCAGCAAGCTATTGGGCTATAGGAACAGAGGACTTGATTGCAGCCGCAGCCATGAGCAGCAATTATTAACTTAAATAAGTTACCTGCCTAGTCCCTTCCAATCGATAATGTGACCCATTAACCTCGAGCCAGCCACGAGTAATTGGTGCCCCACTTACTAACACCATAAAGCAAATCATTGTGCACCGTGTCCAATATATTCTCATACACTTTTTCCTTGCATTGGTGTCGTGCAACTACTCAACATGCTTCACGTATGTGTTGGTGTAGTTTTGCACTATGTTTATACAAACGCTTTTAGGTTATGTCCGATTGTTTTCATTCGGTGTTTATCTTTTACCAGCGATGAAGGAGTTTCGTGCTGTGGTGATAAAAAAGTTTTTGAAAGGTGAGCGCCCGGGCGCTATTTTCAGAAATTTGAAAAACTCCGGAGTAAAGCGGGATTTTTTGTACCGAACCATCCGAAGGTACCTTGATACCTGCTCGTTGGATGACCGGAGGAGATCCGGTCGTACTCTGTTAGAGATTCTTTAAAATGGGGACTTCCTTTTTTTTCCCCTTCAGGCTTTACCTGGGATTTAGGGTCGTTTACTGGCTCCGACGAGAATTGGGCGGAAAAACTTCCCATACAAACCGATATCAAGGTGGAGTGGCCAAGAAAGATTAAGAGAAAGGGATCAGTTCAAAATAGAAAGAAAAGAGAGTTAAATTTCGATTTGAATTGAATTTCTTGTTAAATTAATTCTTTATTTAGGCAAAGGAATAGGGAAAGGAGAGGGAAAGTTACCGGTGTTTTTGCTACTGATGCTGCTAATTTGGGACGTCCATCCATATGGCTGTAGTATCAACAAAACGCCCACGGTGCTCCGTATCCGCCGGCGTTGCTTCGGCTCGAATACGCCGTGGCTGTCCGTTTCACGTCACTTCACAGAACGTACCTAATTAGCTGCCGACCCCGGCGATGAGCGCTGACTGGGGGAGCGCATTGAATTGCGCGTAAGGGCGCCCCCAGGGTGAACGCGACTCGCGACGCGATGCGAAGTTTGACAAGTCGCGCGACCAACCTCCGTACATTTAAACAAAGCAAACATTATCTAACATAATTTAATTCGTTCAAACAAATCTGAAGGCTGCTCAACTGGAGTTGCTCTTCTAGACATAGAAAAAGCATTCGACAGTGTTTGGCATGAAGGTTTGATTGCTAAATTGAAAAACTTTAATTTTCCGCTCTATATTATAAAATTAATTCAAAATTATTTAACTGACAGAACTCTGCAGGTAGATTATCAGAATCCCAAATCTGATCGGCTACCTGTTAGAGCTGGAGTTCCTCAGGGTAGCATTCTTGGTCCAATACTATATAACATTTTTACTTCCGACCTCCCTGATTTGCCTCAGGGTTGTCGGAAATCCTTGTTTGCTGATGACACAGGCATCTCCGCTAAAGGAAGAAGTCTTCGTGTCATTTGCAGGAGACTGCAGAAAAGTTTGGACATTTTCTCTTCTTATTTACAGAAATGGAAGATTTCTCCCAACGCTTCCAAAACTCAACTAATAATATTCCCACATAAACCTAGAGCTTCTTTTTTGAAACCTAGTAGTAGTCACATCGTTACTATGAGCGGTGTTCCAATTTCCTGGTCAAGCGAAGTGAAATACCTTGGTCTATTACTTGATCAAAAATTAAATTTTAAAAATCACATTGAAGGCATTCAAGCCAAATGTAATAAATATATAAAAGTTTTATATCCTCTTATAAACAGAAAATCCAATCTTTGTTGAAGAACAAACTACTAATATTTAAACAAATTTTTAGACCGGCCATGCTTTATGCTGTTCCAATATGGTCTAGTTGTTGTGCTACCAGGAAAACAATACTTCAAAGGATTCAGAACAAAGTTCTGAAGATGATTTTGAAGCTGCCTTCTTGGTACAGTACTAACGAAGTACATAGAATTTCGAATGTTGAGACTTTAGAACAAATGTCCAACAAAATAATTAATAATTTCAGACAAAAATCTTTGCAATCTTCTATTGCAATGATTAATTCCCTTTATGCTTAGTTAAGATTAATTTTAGTTTGTTTTTAGATTTAAGATTATTATTGTTATACTGACACGCAGGAATAAAAACCTGTTTAAAATACTGAACTGCTAAGGCATGAACAATGTAAACAAAATTAGATACATATTTTAACAATTAAGGTTGATACGTTACGGTAGTAGCTGGAGCACCTAGATTAACATGAAATGTAAATATGAATAAATTTGGAACAAATAAAGAGTTAAAAAAAAAAAAAGCTAACATACCATAGAGAACGCGACGCGATGAGCGATTATCATGCGACCAACCACTGCATGCACTGGTTCGTCGCCCGGTTTTCGCACAATTTCAAGCCAAACATTGCATTAGATTCAATGAAACATTTGTGTCAAATCGAGAAAAATACGAGGGTTTTGAAAGTTTTATTTTTTCTTTTAATTGTAATTGCAACTCAATCGTGTAATATGAAATTTTTGAATGGTTTTCAACGTAAAACGTCGTCAGGATCACAAATAAAATGTTGCTCTTGAGGATTATGATGATTTTGCGTGTAATTGATACATTTGTTACCTAGGACCTATTACATTTGCATTTGTAGATTGGACCTATTAGATTACACGGTGTTCAATAAGTTCGGATACACTTTCAAAATTTGTTAAAAAAATGAAAACATGTTTTTTTATTTTTTGGATTTATGTTATTGAAAGCTATGTTTACAAGGAACGTTTACAACATTTCTCTTGGAATGACCCCCCCTTTGTACTCCTTAACGAGCTTCAAACGTTTCTCGAACGCGTCGCAGGCGGCACGCACGGACTGCATGGGCATTTCGTCCCAGATTTTGAGAATTACCGTCTTGAAATGATCCAAAGTGCTGACCTTGTATTCGTTCAGCTTCGCCATCATATAGGACCAAACAAAAAAGTCGAGAGGATTCAAGTCCGGGGAGCTGGGAGGCCACAAAGTTTTGTCCAGAAAGTCGGTTAAATTGTCCCGACACCAGGCTTGAACCACATTTGCCGTATGGGCTGGTGCACCGTCCTGCTGGAACACGTAGTGCTCATCGCCGTAGAGGCTTCGGAGACTGGGGGCAACAACCTTTTCCAAAACCTCAGTTTTGTAGTACGCCGCGTTGATTTTGACGTTTTTTTCAATAAACACCAAGGGTAGCTTACCACGTTTGCATACTGCCCCCCAAACCATCACCGACGCGGCACTTTGGAACCGAGGGATGTTTATATTGGATTCAGGAATGCTGTCCCTCGATGGCGCCCACACCCGGTCATTTTGCACATTGTGCGGCTGCTGCAGCACGAACAGTTTCTCGTCCGAAAAAACAAACTCCTGACCAGCGTGCCGAGAGAGGATCCTCTTAGCTCGATCCAACCGCTTTTTGCTGGTAGCCTCCGAAACGCCATGGACCTTACGTTTTTTGTAAGGCCTGAAACCAAGGTCCTTGGTGAGTATGGTGTGAGCGGTTCCAATGGAAACGTTGAGATCTGCAGCCGTTTTCCGGATTGAGCGGTTCTTTTTGCGCCGAATTCGCTCCCTCACGATCTTGATGACCCGTGGCGTCCTCGCTGAACGCGGCCGACCGGATCTCGCACGGTCATTGGTCGAGGACGTCTCCCGGTATCGCCTGATGGTCGTGTAGACAAAGTTCCGCTTGACCCCATGCGATTTCAGCAGCCGGAATATATCGCCGGGTCGCTCACCGTTCAAAAAACGCTTAATTACGAAGTCCCGATACTCTTTCATCGCGCGTAACAAACAAACAACAACTAACAGAATGTCAACACCGCGCACATTCGGTAGCGTATGAATGAAGCTAAAGCTGACACCAATACCAATGCAGAATATGTACATGGCGCATACCTACGCAATGATGAAAACTTGTATTCGAACTTATTGAACACCGTGTAGTGTTTTGTTATGTGAGAATGTACATATGACAATTTTTATTGCGGTAAACCCTAATAAAAATTATGTTCAAATTGGGTCCCTATTAGTTGTCATTGTTGTACCACTTATTCCTTGCAATAAGCAAACATTTAATTAAAACGCAGCCTATCATATTTGAGAATCTCAACAACTGGCTGCATATTCAATCAATCGGAAATCTTACATATCGGCACAAATCTCAATAATTAAAGGACCAACGCATCTGATATTCTAATTTTTCTTTGCTTTTCAAACCTATTTGCTAGGTGAATTACAAATTATCAGTCCTATGCACCCACTTTTAGGAGATCCCCCAGAGACTTAAGTAAGTAAATTAAGTATACAAAAAATGATTTGCGTAATATGTTAACCAGGAACTTTTATTTGTGGGTGGGTGTGTGGGTGTCCAATCTAACACCCATCGGCCGGCAATGGTATTATGGAAGAAATCTGTTTACAACAATCATTCAAGTGACCATTGGAAGCAGCTTTAATCCGGGAGCTAGAAAGTGATAGCTCTACTGCAGATCCAGCAACCCATTTCAGAATGTCTGGAGAGTCACGCCCATTCTGAGGTTACTTTCACATACAATAAGCCCCGCATGTAAACATTACCGATATCATTTGGATAAGGGCACTGCAACACACTTCCAGATTTGGAAATTTAAAATTTCCAAACCAGGCACGTATTTAGTATTTTTTGAAAATAAGATTTTTGTTATATAGTTAGATACATCTCACCCATGTCCGCCTCCTCAATATCTTGTTCATTCGTAAAAATAAAAATTTCCGACGTTGATTCGTGATTAATTTCATGCACTCGCGATTAAATATGCGCAAAAATTAACGTTACTAGACCGCCCGCAAGATATGCAACCTGCATAACAAAACTCTGTACACCCCGTGGTGAATGCACCTAAAATTATGTGCAAGCTTTTCATCCGCCCATGCGCGTTGTTTTCGTTTGCTGCTTCTGACCAGCAAATGGCCGTTCTCTACATTGCACTAGTCTGCTTTTTTTTCACTCCACACTCTGCCAATAATGCAAATCCCCGTTATGTGGCGACTTTATATCGAGCTTCAAAACTGCTAATAATCATCGATTCACTCGCGACAAAGCGCAAAAACCCTCTAAACTAATAAATTATGCCCGAGTGTCACAATATTACCACTAATAAACAAAACTAATCTGATTTAACTCTTCTTCCGGGTACGGGGGCGAAGCACAAAAACAAACAAAAAACGGGGAAATACTACCGACACTCACACATTTCGAGAGGGAATCGATTATATTCACTACGGCTTACACAATTTTCGCGGAGATTTTATGATTTCACTGTTAGCTCAAGTTAAATTACGAATTATTGTTTGATTTTTTTCGCGAAAACGACGGAGCAAAAAACAAAACACGTTAGTTTCGAAGCACGGCTTGCTGCGCTCCCCATTAACCAGGAACTTTTATTCGTGGATCTAAAATCAACACTTAAACTATCAGGTCATACAGTTTGTACACTAACCCCAGCGGCTGGATAGTAACGAAAATGGATATAGTTTTTGGCTCAGGAAATAGCAGCACATCGGTCCCAAGCTTGATGATTCGCTCCTAATAACATAACTTACACGAACAAACCCTCTAATATTCTGTCAAAATAACTGTGAATCAAAACAAAAACGAAGCTTCTATTTCCATAAAGCGCAAGAATTGCAAGGTGCAGGCAGCAAGGTGTTCTTTGGAGCAAGGGATTATCCAGGCGCTGGTTCTACAACAGAGAACCAATTTCAAATCGCTAGTTTTAAATTGATTGTTGCTAACCCTATATGGCCTCAAACGTTTTTAATCCTACCTTTTGTGATTTGACACAAATGTTACATAGTATCTAATGCAATGTTTGGCTTGAAGTAGTTGAACAGAACACGCGTTTTGTGTATTCTTTTTCGTTCTTCCACTGTGTAAATGATTAAAGGAGTTTGACGTCAAGCTCCGTCGTCTATTTAAACAGCGGGGGAGCAAAAAGGACGACAAATTCGATTGGCATCACCTATTTACATTTCATTTACATGATATCGCTTCTAATCGCGTTCACTATGGGTATCAAATCGCGTTGAAAATCGCTTCGACTAGAATCGCATCGCATCGCGTCGTGTCGCGTCTCGTTCGCTTCCACTATGGGGTCCACCTAACGGTTGTTATAGCAAATGTGGGAATAGGGATGGCAAGGATGGGAAAAAGGATATATTATTCGATTATGGTGTTAATTCAAGTATTTAAATCATATGTTCTTATTTCTTTTCCAAAAATTCATTGCTTATTAAATAAAAGAAGTATAGTAAAAAATTAAAAATATATGAACAAAATTATGAAAATTTACAAAATAGACAAAATTTAGAAGACTTAAAAATTTAAAAGATTTACAGAGTTTACAATATTTACAAAATTTACAAAATCAAAGAATGTAACCAAAGGACTGGTTACAACTCGTACGGTGCGGACTGCACGAGTTGTTAAAGTTGTCAGGGAACGGATTAGACGAAAATCACAGCGCTTTGTACGTAAAATGGCCGCAGATCTGATTCAGGGCTCGGTGCCGAGAAAATTTGACCGACTTTTTGGATAAGAATGAATGGCCTCCCAGTTCCCCAGATCTGAATCCCTTGGATTATTTCGTATGGTTATACATGCTGGCGAAGGTAAATTACCACAGGGCGTCTAATATGAATTAATTCAAAACTAATTTGGGACGAAATGCCGCTGGAAGTCGTGCGTGCCGCCTGTGACAGAGTGACGCTTTCGAAAAACGTCTGGAGCTGGTCAAGAAGGTTAAAGGTGTTATTCCAAAACATATGCTGTAGTTGATCAGTATCATATTGCAATATAATGGGTAAAGTTATCAATAAAATCTGGATTATCGATTTGAAATAAATAGAGTTTTGTTTTGTATGAGAATATATTGGACACGGAGTAAATAACAAAATTGAATATCGGTTCCGCAAAGTGTCACACACGTTTGAGCCTTACAAATAAACGAACTAAGTAAAAAAAAAATGAGACATGTAAACCCAAGGAACATAAAAATGATAACTTTTTAAACTATCAACGATTAGAAAAATCTCAGAGTGTGCAAGGGTAGTTTGAATGCGTTCCTTATCACTGACAGTACCTACGGGTATGCAAAAAATACCTAGAGTACCCCCATAGACTTCTTTTTGTGGGGTGCATGAAGGAAGATGTATATTCGGTTGCAATCAAAACGCGCGAACGACTAATCGATCGGATTTTTTTGCTGCTCGGATATTTCAAGGAAAACTGAACGGTACCGATATTGCTGATGAGACTAGAATGAGGATTAGGTCAACAATCAATATGAAAATAGCGATTTAAAATTGGTACACTGCTTTAGAACCTCATTGGTCCCAAGTACACCTTGCACCTTATACTTATGACAGACATACAACGCTGACCGTTGTACGAACTGTCAAATACTTTAATCCAGTACACAAAAACACGTACTAGACTAAAGGAGTACAACGCTGTACGTTGTATGTCTGTCCCAGGCATTACACGTTGGAATACATTGTTGCGCTAGTCGGTACTAGAATCTTTGATTTTGTTTTGATTCGCTGTGTTTTTGGCAGAACATTTGAGAATTTTTTGGTGAGTTTTGTTTTAGGGGCGATTCATTAAAGGCCAGTATCGACTTAAAAAGTAGAGAGGTTACGGAATTTTGTTCAATATTACCAAGCGGAATTGTAACAATTGATCTGCACGGCACAAAATGCCACCTTCACTTACGGAACATTCAAGCGAAGTATTTTTCAGATAGTACAGGTGACAGCTCCCATTATTTTGCGTGGAAACCTTACATATTCCAATTTTATTTTTCGATCTTTTCAGGTGGATACTGCTGCAGAAATTTCTCTTCGATTCTTTACTTTCCCGTTCTAGTAAACGGAATTTAACATGGGTTTGGTATAGAAAAAGAAATTTGGGGACCGAGCTTGAACCGATGTGCTACTGGTGCTTTCTGAGCCAAAAAAACTATATCAATTTTCTTGATGACTATCCAGCCGCTATAACGCTATAACTCCGGTATCTTTCCTTAATGCCCATGCAGGGCACTCCGCAAGTAGATGATTAACATCTAGCTCCGCTCTGCATTTTTGGCAGTAGGCCTAATCTGCCTCTAAGCCGGGGTCCACGAGGGGTCCTTGTTTCCTCAGCCTAGTCAGAATCTTTTGATCTCGAGGATTGGTCATATTCTTCCACTCTTGTGTAGTATTCTTGATACAACATAGGAATGCATCACGGTTTTTGAACCAAGATGCCTCCCAAGCATATCGATAGGTTCGCTACACCCAGCTAGTAACGTCACTGTATCCAACCTGCACATGCTCAAATGCAGATAGACGACTCGCAGAGACCAGTCATACTAAATTGGATGCTTTGAATTATGTTTCGACTTTTTCCTCGTTTGTAATAATCGTTTGCCAATCTATTCTTCTTAGCTTACACACTTAGAATTATATGCCGAGTCTCGGCTTTCTAAAACCGAGATCCGCACAGCCGACCTCTCGGTTTCGATCTCGGCTTTTTTATGTTAATCGATAATCTCGGTTTGGGTCAAACTGAAAACTCATAAGTTAGCTTGGAATCTCGGCATGAGCAAACTGATATATCGGTTAGAATTCGAAACAAACAGGAATGAGGTTAACCGAGATTCGGTTAAATTGTGTGTAAATATTCGAAATTTTTGAAACGTTTTTGCTCGGCTCCTAGTGTTGCCGAGAATCGGTTTAATAATGAAGTTACCCGATATTTCAGTTTCAAGTGATGCTGAGACTCAACATTTATCAGTTAAATACTAAAATACCGAGTGCATTCAGCTAAATGTTTAACCGAGCCCGTGAATAATTTTCAAGTGTGTACTGATAGTTCATGCCTAGTTTGTCAAATTTAGCAACCGAAATTTTAGGATTCTATCAAACGCTGAGGATTTTATCGAACGCTGGGGATAAGCTGGTGTAAATAGCATTTACTTGTTGCCCGGTTTTGATTTGGCGAATCGTCCAAAGTAAAGCAAGTCAAATTGGTTGTCGTTGAGCGTTTAGGCATAAAACCGTGCTGGTCTGGCAAAATATAATGGGCGATGTGGAGAAACATCTTAAGAAAAACTATCAGCTCAAACAGCTTGGAAGGAGAGCTCAGCCTACGCTTGGTAATTCTCAACATTTCTCTTGTAGCCCTTCTTAAATGCTGGAAAAACATATGACTGTTTTCAGCAGTCCGGAAATACACCGGAAGCGAAGAATGACGAGAATACAGACGCTAGCGGTTTAGCCAGTGTATCCAAACAACGTTTCTCTAGTGTTAGAGATGGTAGTCGTTTGGGCCATATCCAATGGAGGATTTCAATTCCTTACTAGCGGAAATAACCATGTCATCGGTAAGACAAAGAGCCGGTAAGCCGAGGAACATTTGAGGTGGCTGCGTCTACATCCTCGAGATTGAGATGTTCACTGGTGAAAACGTTGCTGAATTGAGAGCGAAACATATTTGCGATATCCGGTATGGAGTCGCCTTCAATCAAACCGTTTGTCATTGTAGAGGGTAGTCCGGATTCCGTTCGTTGGTCATTAACGAAGCGCCAAAACATGTTTGGTTTGTTTTGTCAGGCGGCTTTGTAGACGATCTTGAAAGGCGTCGAACAAATGATTGTTGAGTTGCTTGTAGTCGATGGGAGCGAAGCTTGATTAAAGTAGACTAAGTTAAGTCGTTTGATGCATTATCTGGTTCAACATGTTAGATTAGTTTTGTTAGTTTCATATAGCAACATTGCAACGCAGGTGCTGTTTAATGGGACGTTGGATCGCCAAAAATGTGTAAATATGTGAGAAAATTCTCTGATTTGCTCTTCAGAAAGCATTTGGCGGCCCTAGAAAGGAACGTTTGGTTTGAATGTTGGTATGATGAAAAGGCCCGTTGCTGGCAGTTTTGATATGATCGACCAGCTGAAGACCATTTTCCCTAACGAATTGTAGATGGTTGAGGGTCTGTTCGGGAATTCAATGTCAATCATTAATGATGTTTTTCAAAATTTACTTGACAGTTCCGAAAATCTCCAAGTGATTAATGCAACAATTTAGAAAATCTACCGAGAAATGATTTTAGCGTTCAAAATGTTTCAATTATACGTGAATTTGAAGGTTGCTATTTTTTCAAATTTTCATTTGACCCCTACTCTTGCCGATAGATGTAGTCTAGGACAAAATAGCACGAGTGTGGTCCTAATGGAACGTTAGACCAGAAAATTCTATTCTACACTCTTTAGAATGCATTTGGTGGCCCTGAAAATGGCTGTTTGGTTTAAATGATAATTTGACCACTGTTGTATTTGCTAGTGTGGTTGAGAGTGCCACTATCTTTATAGCGTATAAAATAGTTAAGGGTCTGTTAGGGAATATAAATTCAATAAATAATGAAAGATTTGCTCATTGTTATAACAATAATGGCTGTCATTACTAGATGTTTCATCGTTGAAAATCAAGATCATTGGACGGTGATTCAAGAAAAATATAAAATATTTCTTACATTGCAAATGGAGGTCACGAATGAATCTTAAAGCGATACAAGCTTTATCGTGAATAGTTTTTTGATGACAATCCGAAGCCATATGGAGATAATGATAATGATACATCTTCATGAAATGGCTAAAGTCCCTTGCGCTGAACTGGCTGGTTTGACGTGCCGCAAGCGCTCTGTAGGGATTTTATGGCAAGACCTGAAGCTAAGAGCCAGTTCCATTGTGGTTATATCACATTAATTAGTTTTTCCACTGTATTTATCTAAACACTTTTTTGTATAACATGTAGTAATATATGAGATCCAAATAGTTCACATCATTAATTAAAATTACTTTTGTACCTATGAGATTCACTATTCATGATTATTGCGATGCAGGAAAACGGAGCAGCACATCGAAATTTTAGATATACTATTCCTTATACGGTATATAATTTCAGGATCATTCATGGAATTCCCAAGTGTTGGATAGTAATTTTAATTTCTTGTTTTTCTCCCCCGGCTATGATACATTGTGTTAGCTTTCAGATTCATAAGGCCTGTACTCGAAAATAATGCACCAGACAAAAGTGTTCACCAAAAATTTATTTTAAGTCGGATTTTCTTGAAACTTTCAGGGAATGAACTAATACATATGGATTTCCCTTAAGACCCCTCATTACATTTTGTGCAATGGTGGAGCCGACCTGTTTGGTCACTTTCATCCATACTTTCTTCAACTCCAGCTCGTTCTCAAACACCTTGGACGATTTTCAAACTTTGGCCTTTATTATGGCTTAAAATTTTTCCACCGGACGAATCTCTGGTGAATTAGGGGGGTTGGCGATTTTTGGTACAAAAACAACGTTATTGTCTCTGTACCAATCCAACGTCGATCGCGCGTAATGGCATGATGCCAGGTCCGGCCAAAATAATGTCTCGCCTCCGTGGGACCGCAGGAAGGGCACAGACGGTTCTGGAGGCACTCGGTGCGGTAAATTTCGCTGTTGATGGTACCCGTTGTGATGTACGGTTTACTCAGTTTACGAATTTGCGAATTTGTCCACTGTCTTCTCCAGCCAGTATATGCTTTGCGTCTGCTTTGATGTAGGTTTCGTCATCCATAACCACACACATCGGTTTCGTTAACCACTCTTCCACAGCTTCCTTGCGCGGGATTTGGCCGCCGTGTTTTGTTGATCACGCCAGTTCGGTGCCTTGCGGACCTTGAATACACGAAGCCCAGCTCGTTTCATGGTTTGCTGAACGAACCAGGCGGAACACTTTGCCTTCAGAGCCACGTCGTGAATCGAATGGTTCGGATTACATTTGAAATAATCCAACCATTTGTCATACACCATTGCTATTTGTCATACATAGGGTCAGCTGTCTTCGATTTTCTTCCACTTCCAGCCCACCGCTCGGTCGTCTGGGACTCCTTAAACGATTTTACCCCCCGAGATACAGTTGTATGGGTGATTCCCAGTTGTCTTCCCATCCATGACAGCGCGCAAAATTCTCCGGCGATTTTCTTCTTGTTTCGATGACATCTCAATAACCACTAAACCGATTGTTATGAAATTTGGCACATGTTAACAATTCACTCCAAACTAGTTAAACCCAGATTTTCATCAATTTTTACCCACGGACAAAAAAAAGTTACACACGGATAAAAATGGTGCATTTCTTTCGAGTACAGGCCTCAATCGATACGCAAGTCCGTCCACAATTACAGCAGGTCCGCAATCTGCAGCCATGCAGACGATACAAATAGAAGTATTATTATCATTTTATGTTATTACATCCCTTCACAATATTTATTATGCAATTTATGCATCTGTAAGTTTTAGTCCACCTAACCCACGTTATGTATTTGATAAGATAGGAAGGTTTTTTTTACGTTTTTTAGAAAGGCTGCCAGGAGAACAAATTTCTTTCATTATATCAAGAAATGTTTTGATCCAAAAATCAATAACAGACTTTGGACATTTTCGCCAATTTCAGAGTTACAATCATTTAACACCGCAGCGGAAGAGGCAAATTGCGGCATTTTATTATTATATGTATATTAAATAGTATTTCATTATAACATCGTATGATGAAATATCATCTTTGTATATAATTATAATCATATTAAAATTATGATTGAAAATAAATAAATAATAATAATGATGAAATTATATCTGTTTCAAGGTTAAGGCCAGTATCGACTTAAAAAGTAGAGAGGTTACGGAATTTTGTTCAATATTACCAAGCGGAATTTTGACAATGGATCTACATGGAACGAAATGTCACCTTCACTTACGGAATAATCGAGCGGAATATTTTTCCGCAAGTAAAAGTGACAGCTTCCATTAGTTTGCGTGGAGCATGAGCATGAGCATGAGCATGATTGACCGCCCACGGATGCAATTCCGTTATTGCCAGATGTATTTGCACAAAGAACCAACAGATGATGTTTGGGACTAACATACATCTTCAATGTGTAAAAACTGGTGACCCATCATAAAGCAATACCGGCGCCGGCCGTGCCCGAATGCTGGTCAAGAAGGGAATGGGAAGGAACGTGTTGACATGATACTCGCTTTGAAGGAAGCCGAGAAATCCTCTGCACTTCCACGAGAAATCACTGGGATGTTGGATAGTTGGGGAAAGGTTAGCAGCAGGGTTCGTTTTGGTTAACGATACGCTGAAAGTACATACCTACACTATCCGCCAAAAGCAATAGACCGCTCAAATGTGACTGAAAATAGACAAGCATAACGAAAAACAAAACAAAACAAAATAGACAAAATAAAATAAAACAGGATATTAGATATTGTCTTCAAAATATGGTAGAAATAAATTATTTGTTGCTTTGCAAACCAGCTCTCCTCGATGTCCTAGATGGCCAAGTCCTGCTGGACCCGCAGCTGCTGCCGTCGGCACTCGTCCACATCAACCCGGCCGTCGCCGACGTGTCGGAAACCTTCCGGTAGTATCTACTTCATTTATACACCATTAGATCAGAAAAACTAACAAATGTTTTTTTTATTAAATTTCAATTAAGTTATATTAGTATAAGTAGTTCAATTTATCACTTAAAGATGACCTACTTTTGCTCCCATACAAATCTATACATGAACAGGTTGAAAATATAGTTTTCCCTCTCCGGGTCCTCAAAAGTGGGTAACAAATTGTCTTCTTTTTATTTCATCTAGTTTTATTCCATGTTAAATACAGCACTAGCCACACCCCTTAGCTGTAAAACTATTTTCCTTTGTTGCCGGTGCCTGATTTTATAACTGAAGCCTGTCCCCTCTTTTGAATTTTGCTTCGTACTGCATTTTCGTGCCTCTCTTCTTTGGAGGCAATGTTATCAACACCAGTATAAAGCACACGATTTGAACCAAAATGATGTCATTTCTAGGGGTTTTTTTTTTCATTGGGGAGAATCTACAATTGAGAGACTCTCTCAGGGCGTGCTCTCTTTCATTCATAAACCAATCACCTTTACGTTTTTCATTCTACTATTTGTAGAGTATGCTAGCCAGCACTGTTGTGTTTTGATCTGTATTAAAGAATCCCTCGAAAGTTTTATAATGGCGCTGTAATGAATGAAAGAGAGCGAGCCCGGAGAGAATCTCTCAATTGTAGATTCGCCCCAATGAAAACAAAACCCTAGATTTGGATGTTTAAGTTCGATTGATCGACGGTTGTGTTTTTCGTGTTACGAAGATTTTTTCTCGGTTATCTCATCTGTTTTCTTGCGATTGAGCGATTGGCTCGTAAATTTTCGCCTGCGCTTCCTCATCTACAAACCAGAAGGAAGCGCTGCAAAGTTTTTAAAGTTTCCCCGCTCGACCTATTGCCGTGGCAATAGATCGTAAAAATCGATAATCCGCGCGGGCGCCATCCGCTTCCGAAGGATTACCAGAGCCGGGCACCTCCCAGCGCAAAACGATGTTTGTGGCAACTAGGTTAAAAGAATCATCCCAACTATCTTGCCGTCGGCCATTCACAGCGACGAGGAGTTTAATGTACTACTATCCGGATTGAATACAGCACATTATGGTGTCATTTATAAATGAATTTTTAGGCCTATCCTAACCATCGTCCTTTTCAGAACGAGCAATTTAATTTCGCAATAAAAGAGTTAGTGTGAAATGTTCGTGATTTATCCTGAACAACCTTTGCATATTATCAAAACTAGTACATTTTGGATTGTTTGAGGCATTCAGTCGAGAGTGGTGAATTCGGCAGAGATTTTTCATCAATCCCGAACTGATTTTTTTTCATTGAACTGAACCGAATGTCATAAGAAGGGACGGATCAAGCAACTATATGTGTTATGATATGTATAAATAAAATGATACCATTTTTACTATGCACCAACGCGGTCCTACGTGATCCTCGCGGCTATATCCCTGATATAACCCACCTCTTATTTTTTTTTTATTGGAAAGAGTTTTTAATATTGTTTGCAAGCCGATTTGGACCGATTTATATACTGTTGGGCAGTCACAACGTCATTATCGATGTTCTACAAAAAAGATTATTGTATCGTATATCCTATACTTAAGCACTCGACTCTGAAGAAGTCTGTAAGTCGAGTTTGCTATTTTTTTTTAAAGTGAAGTATTTTATTTTTGTCGACGGTTTCAAACAATGGCGTGTGACTATACTTGATAGCTTGAAACACACGTATTCCAGGGTAGCCACACAATCTTAATTTAGAAATTCCCGCATTTTTCCCTAATTTATCCCGCATTTTTGCCTAATTCTACAGATTGGGAAAATAAGTTTTTGCGTGACCTGGGGTGGCAACAAAAATTCTCCGTACTGTTTTTTTTTGTCAGGTGAAAATGGAAAAATACCGTGAGACTACAACAGGATGATGCACGTTTAAGTTAAATTTTATTGGTGTCCGAAATTTAACGTGGATAGGCTTTAATGTTTTGAAATAGAATGGCCGATCGATCATATGTTACAATCATTAAGGTGTTTTAAAGTAGTTTATTTTAATTTGTCTTATGAAATTATGTACCCACGTAACAATTCAAATACAAATTGGTTTTATTCATGTTTTATGGTAGTTTTAACAAAGCATTATGGAGATTATCTGGTTTTATGAGGGCATTTTCCAAGTTAAGGTAGTTTTAATTGATTAACAGTTCTTAAGAGTGATGAAAGAACACTTGAAGAAACCTCCATAAAACTACATCATTTATGAGTCTTATTCACCTTATAAGTAATTTTGTAAGATACTCGATTCCCCTCTCAAGACATCGTCTCGCAATTTCATAAAACCTGATAAAAGTTTTGAAAAAAGTTTTATGACATTCTTCTCTAAGGTGAAGGTATCTTGAAAACGCTGCCATAAAACGCTCTTAGAACTATTTGATTTTAAATAAGAGCATATACTCTTGAGAAAGAACATTATGTGAAAAATAAACAAACTGGACAATGGACAATGGATATTATAAAATAGTGAATCGTTCAAGCGGAAATTCAATAAAAACCTATCCAATATATTGAATACTCCTTCATCTCAGCCACCAACGACAATTTTTTTTTTTGACCATCGCAGGATTCCATTGGATTCGCAGCCTACTGAGACTAACTTATCAGAAGGGTCTATGCGTTATGCGTTCTATTTTTTGTAATGAATCAAATTAAATGGTGCAATGTATCGCCAGTTGAAAACCGACATGCATAACTCATGATATTTGATTTTATGCCAGTTGTGCAAGGTAAACCTAACGTCACAGGTAGTGCGTTATATGGCGCACCACCGTGGACATACAGCGTAGTACTTTCGACGTAAGGTTTAACGTGCACTACGATAGTAAAAAGTTATGTTATTGTTAAATTCTCCCGAGTCGTGCATTTCAGTTCCCAATAGGCTACACAATATTTATACTCGTTGCATGTAAAAATTGGTTTATCATCTGAGCGAAAACCGATTTTTCCCATTATATATACGTTAAATCAAAAGTCAGAAGTAGTGCGCTGGATTCGCTCAGTGATCCACTACACAGCGCACTTCTTCCGACGTTAGGTTTAGCGTATAGATCTAGAGAAAAATCATTTTTCGCTCAACTGATGTTTCAGCCATCGACGCAATATCGCAATATTATTATCTGTTTTTCTTCCCAAAACCAATGTGAGCATATTCAAGTTGGAGTTTTTTTTTATCGACTTACGCTGGTGATTAAAAACAATAAATTACAAGCTGTAATTATGACTAAGAACAACAATTATGCATAGGCACTTTTGATTTGAACGTTCACATTTTCTTTGTTTATGATGTGCCTTCTCCACTCTGATTCTATGGCTACCTTACGAAGGACTTGTTTACCTTAAGCAATTCAAACAAGTTTTATTCAAGCATAATTCATCTTTTTCAAGAATAGAACAAATAAAGATGAACTTATCGCGCTCCTCAAACACCATCTTTATTTGTTCTATTCTTGAAAAATATTAATTACGCTTGAAAAAAAACTTGTTAGTCTTGTGCAAGAAATATTAGTTTTATTTGCGTTTAATGGTAGTTTAAGACAAAACCACTGAAAAAATGGCGAGCGTGGCTATTCTGGATTCCCTCGGAATGGTAGCCATTAAATATGTATGCAACAAAACTCTCGTTTTTCCAATGCTACGAACAAACAATGCTGTTTAAAATACATTTTGAAACTTAAAATGGATTGTAGACACAATTCATTCAAGATCTAACAATTTATCAGCCTTGGATGAATTTTCAAGTATTTTTTAATTTTTTAAATAAATCAATGTTCTAGCTATAATTTAGTGGCGCATTAAAATTTTCGCTTTTTTAAGTTATAAAACACCAATAAACTGAACGTCGCTTGAAAAATTTATCAATTGCAGGCAAAAAAAGATGCATTTATGGTCAATTTAACAATTCATTTGCATTCGTATTCACTTTGGAAAGGAAATATCATATGTACATCGATATTTTTTTCTTAAATAGCTTCCACTCAACTATAAACATAAAAAAGTCCCCATTCAGCAGAACGAATCTAAAACTGGAATCTTCGAAACATATTTGTGACGGACTGGAAGTGTTCTTAAAGAGGAAAATCATAAAACTATCAAAACTTGTGGTAGTTTTATCATAGTTTTAAGCATGTCTTGAATGTCATTACAAGTATGTACCGATAAAACTATCAAGTTTTAAGCGAGCTTTGGTAAATAGTCTTGAGAACCTCCTGTAGTATGGGCCTTTTTGAACTTATGAGTTGGTTTATGGCTGTTTTATCGATGTTATGTAAAATATCTAGTTTTATGCGTGGTTTTATCAAATGAGTCTTGAAAACTTCTTCAAGTGTACCTTAAAATTGAATTTGTTACTTGGGTATTGACTATAGCGAATATAGCTCAAAATTGCATCCACGAGTAGACCCAATAAGGTGCCTATACACCGACGTTACATCCATATCCATCGAAAGTTTTCGTCTTTAGATTGAAACTTATTTAACTTTTCGTGGTACAGAACTGCAAACGTTTTATTAAGCTTATTTAGGACAACGTTTAACTAGTTGAATATCGTTTCCAGCTCAATTACTTTATGAGTTATGATAAAAAATGTAATCCACAGCTGCATATTGGGCTGAGTCCGTGGGACACCAGGAAATTATTCGTACGATTTTCATACGATCGGAACTATGAACCACAAAGCAAGGGTCTAAGACTCATTCCATATGAAATCGAATGAAATGATTATTGTTGCATTGGTCGAGAAAAACATGTCTGTTATACACTTTCAATTGATTTCACTCATCAAGTGTGTATAGTCTCGTGGAATAGTGGCTTGTCTCTGGATCCCGAGATTCATGGTTCGAATCCCGATTGCTATTTTTTTTTTCTGTGAGGAAATAACTAGAAAATAAGAAGAATGATTAGTAATTTCCATTTAATTCCAACTACCTTTATTGCTTATCTTGACAGATACGCGTATTTCGTCTACAATGTGCAGACTTCTTCAGTGTCGTGTACTAATACTCGACTGAAAGAAAACCTTCGCCACCTGCCGTATTTATCCTATTTTCTAAATACAAACACTTGTACCAACAGCTAACATTTCTTGTACCTAACCTATCCTGAGTCCTAAACAAATATTATGCTTGATATCTACCTCGCCTTTTCTTTATACCCAACCTGATTATTCCGTAGCAGCGGGTGTTTCACTGCGTCGGTTTTGATGTCGTTTGGGTATTAAGTTAAAGAGCCATGTGTACCCGTTACCTTGGTCTTTGTTTAGTAGATTTGTGTTTTGTTGTTTGTTAATTTCTAAGCTTTCTGCGACGTCTAATTTCCAGGGTGTAGAGGTAGTCCGTAAGATTGTGATGTCATTCGTCGACATCACAATCTTACGGACTACCTCTACACCCTGGAAATTAGACGTCGCAGAAAGCTTAGAAATTAACAAACAACAAAACACAAATCTACTAAACAAAGACCAAGGTAACGGGTACACATGGCTCTTTAACTTAATACCCAAACGACATCAAAACCGACGCAGTGGAACACCCGCTGCTACGGAATAATCAGGTTAGGTATAAAGAAAAGGCGAGGTAGATATCAAGCATAATATTTGTTTAGGACTCAGGATAGGTTAGGTACAAGAAATGTTAGCTGTAGGTACAAGTGTTTGTATTTAGAAAATAGGATAAATACGGCAGGTGGCGAAGGTTTTCTTTCAGTCGAGTATTAGTACACGACACTGAAGAAGTCTGCACATTGTAGACGAAATACGCGTATCTGTCAAGATAAGCAATAAAGGTAGTTGGAATTAAATGGAAATTACTAATCATTCTTCTTATTTTCTAGTTACAGGTATTCCACTAAACAGCTCACACTCTCCATAATTCATAAGAGATATTATACAATAGTCCCACCCACCCCTCCCCTCTCCACAACAGAAAAAAATAAAAAAAAAATTATAATTTACTGTATACTCTCCATACTTATATCCTATTCCTTCCTCTTTCTCTCACCCCCCTCTCTCCTTTATAACAACAAAAAAAAATATTTTTGCTTCAGGGGGGGGCCCGGCACAAAAAAAAAAAAAAAAAAATCCCCCCCCCCCCCCCCAAGAAGACGACCCCTTTTCTTTTGTTTCCCCCCCCACAACACACACCCCCCGCAGCCCCTTTTGGCTGCTTCGCTCTGGCTCTGATTGCTGCTTCTTTGCACGCTTGAGCAATTCATGCATATACTTATATCTGCCGTTCAAATACTCAGACGTTCGGATGTTATCAATCACCCAGAAACCATACAAATAAGTCAGAATTCAGCTCAAACTAAAGACTCACCCGCCAAGAGAAAAGGGAAAAATAAAGCTGTGATATCTGTCTCGAAAACAAAAATCAATTTACACTTATTATTTATATTTTCTCATATAGTTACAACCTGTATGGAAATGATTATTTCACTAAGCTACATACAAAGCTGTCCTTTGTTTCATTACCTGTTTGCTTCTTTAATCCAAAATTCAAGATCTCATATTTCGCGATCTCGTTTCTGCAAAACCAATATAGTTTAGTCCAAAAATGAAATGAATTGTGGGTTTTGAATTCAGTGCATTTCTCCTGTGCTTTGTGTGATGAGTTTGATAAACAACGAATTTTCTATCAATATATTTTGACACTTCGTTTCTGTTCGATATAATCAGTCAAATTTCGTTTGGTATTTCAAAAACTCTAATCGTACTTCTTGCGTTAGCAGAGAGTAGTGAAGGTTTCTATAAAAATGAATTTCCATCAGGCTTATATGATTCGAGAATGCTTTTTTTTACCGGTATTTATGGAAATGGATAATTTGCCTTTGTAATTTGTATTTAGCAGTTTTGTTTGGGAATAGTTCATACTGTCCAGATGATTAACCTACGTCGAAACAACTACGTATACATTCGACAAAAGTTCTGTACTAAGATCAAATTAAACTTGACCCAAATTCCCTACAAATCCTTCCTAAGGATTAGTAATCGGCTATGTCATGAACGCTATTTCCGTTGGTGAAGGTACCGTTTGTATGCACGCCATTGGAGGCGTTCTTCGCGACGGTATCGTTGCAAATCTTACCTTTTTTGACCGGAGGTTCGGCGGTGGAAACGTCAATGTTAAACTGTTGGACGGGAAATACCAATATAAGATTGAAGATAGAACAATCAACCCAATTTCAGATCTATCAACAACTTACTCTGTGCTCCAGGGACATATGGCTAAGTGGTGGCAAACCGACGCAAGCTCGTAGAATGTTCTCGATGGCCGTACGCTGTCGGAAGAGCGAATTAATTACCGGGGTGCCTTCGGGAACAAGCGGCGCCTTGCACAGGTAACTCAGAAGCGATAAAACCGATCGGAACGGCACGTACTCTGCGTTGGGTTCGTTCTTCTTTTTAATCTGAATTCGCGAGCAAAGCTCACCCAGAATTGCCAAGTCCAGAATCAACGGAGATGCCAGCAGAGAATCCTCACAGGTGTTGTGAATAATAAGGGTGTTGTGTCCACCGAGCATGATTTGGCTGGTATATTCGTCCATGGCACGCTTACTGTCACCTAGAAGTTAAAAGGGTAAATTTCCAGTAATGTTCGATTTACTTAAACTCTGGACGCTCAGCTCATATTTTTTTTACTGTGCTTCTGGTGGTCGGTCCCGAATGTTATGACAACAGATTATTTGAAGAAAATTATAACAATGGCGTCACTTTAACCTCAATTTAGAGCGCTGACTCCTCAAAACAAAAAATAAATTAAAAAATTGTCTTTTTAAACAGATATCAAGTGCACTTGGCAAATGTCTTGTTCGACCCTAACGGTCGTTGTAAATAAGGCATATAACCTTACTTTGAATGTTGGTGCACATAGGAAAAAAAATACCGCTATGCGACGCCCCTTCATTGCATCGAAGCCGTCTTTCTTGAAGTGTTATGAATCGCTGAGAAAACTTTCTCAAATTTCTTTTTCGAACTAATTATTTATTTATACTAGGGTAGATGTTACTATATTTATGTCATCACTTTGCGATTGATTCTACTCGAAATCAAAGGAATTACGCGTGGCTGGGTTAGTTTATAAAGTTTGTTTTTGTTATTAAATGTAAGCAAACTTTACCACGAAAATAAATTGTCCACAGTTTGGAACTGGATTAAAAAATGAATTCGCTATTGAAGATTAGCTATTAGCTATTGAATTAGCGAATAGTTAAGAGTAACGCACAAATGCGTGTAACACGTTGCGTTGCGTCGGTGGTTCATAAGACAAATGATAGATGTAAAGCATGGTTATCGCTCCTTAATTGAACCCACAAGGTGCCTCAGAGCTAGCGTTGATAACGAGGCTCATTCGCCGAATGACAGGAGTAATGCATTGCAAATTTTGTTTTTCAACCACATTCTCAATGGTTTCTTCATTACGACACTACGTCAGTCCGTCATTTTTCTATGATTTCAAAGCCACCGCTGATGCAGATGTTGACGCAGCTTTGTGCGTTCAGCCTTAGCGATGTCACAGCGACACTGCGTCAGACTATCAATTTTAAATATTATTACAAATTTGACGCTCGACGTCGTATTGTGCACCAGCGTTTACTGCATTCTAATATTATCAAATGAGGGTTAAATTAAGCGCAAACACCAACAATTTTCAGCTGACTATAAATGCTTTTGATTATATGAGGTCTGTCAAATATACCAAAAATGTTGAAGGTTTTACCATAAACGTAGTAAATTTGACTGAAATTTCATGGTAGTTTTGAAGATATGCATAGTCGGGTAAAATGGTAGTTTCTACTACAAGATTTTTTTTCTGTGTACTCTCAAAATAAAACGGGAATTGGACAAGACTGCCAACCACACTTACCAACATATGGTACGTATTTAATGACAACACAGTGATCCGGATGCTCATCGGGTTTATACAAGATGTTGTTTGAAGCAACCATATCATCAACCACATTACTCTTGGATATCTGAAATTAAATTAGACATTTGTTAGAATCAGCCCTATAGTGTAGACCCGAATGTTTAAAGAAACGAACCTCCTTCGAACGGAACTGTTGCGGAGCGGAAAGATTCTTTCCGTCATTATTCCCTAGATGGTTATAACTAACAATAGACACTGGCTTGATGCCAGCAGAAACAAGAAAGTCGACCAACACCGATTTCAACTTGGTTTGGCCAGACTTGAAATCATCGCCAGCGATGAATGCACCATGATGCTCAGCAAGTTCGATAACTCCAGGTACAAACGTATTCTGAGGAGAACCGTTAATATAGATGCACTGAAAAAAAAAATAAAAACAGATCGATTGAAGTATTTCACATAAGTTAACCGTTACGACATACTTACACCCTCAGTGATTGCAGCCATTGCAAAGATTGTCGATGGAGAGATCTCCGATTTGTTCTCTTTCAGTGACTTCTCCAACTCTGCCATGGTGGTGTTCAATCCCTTTGCGATATCGGCAAATCGCTCCGTATTGGCTGTCCACAAAACTACCACCTTGTCAACGCCAGACGATAGCTTGAACTCACGTATATCCTTAACGATCTGCTGATATTGCTCATAACGGGTTCCGGAAATGATATTGTCAGCCCTCTCGGCCTGGTTTGCTGCTATAAAGTCCGGATCGTAAATTGAAGGCCTTGGTTTCATCTGCGATAACTTCTTGTGCACCTGATCCTGTAACCCGACTTCCAATACGCCGGCCCGTGTCATAGCATCGGCAATGTTCAACGAACTGATATCCCACCCATCTACAACGATATCATCTGGGTTAACCATCGGGACCAACTTGTTCATTGGGATGTGGACGTCTTGTCCGTTGGCATCCGTTCCTAGCAGGACGGTCGAAGCTTGAGTGATCGACCCGTACCAGTTGGCCTTCTGTACACCGGTTCGGGTTCTCCATTCTAGTCCCAGTTTGTTTGCTTCCATAGCAGCTGTGATGGTGGATCCATTGTTACCGCCCCAGCCGACGAGCATAAGACCCAAACGAGGTACCTGGCGCTCGGTTCGGATGCTTAGTTCGGTGGTTTCTGGGCGTACCTGTGTGCGATTGGAATGGTTTGAATTATTATTATAGAAAAAATATAACTATTTGATAAACATTTCGAGAAATGTTATGCCTATGGACAATATCTTTTTCGTTTTGGCAATTATATGCTTATTATTTATTGCAATTGAACTTTAGTATATATGTTTATTCTACGCCACGTGTGCATCAAGACGTTGCGTTTTCAAATAGTTACGATTCAAAGTCTCGTTCTCACTTATAAAGTGAAAATTGTCACTTAGGGTTAGGTGACTTGTGTAAATCAAATGGAGAGTCGAGGTTTGTCGAATCGACAATTGTCACCTCACTAGATTCAATTAGTATAGTTGTGTAACCATTAGAATCTTACTGTATGCCATGAGAATCAAGAAATTCTCTTTCGCGAACAATTTATTCGCCATACAGGGAGTGTGGTCCGAATCCAAAAATTGTTTGTGGCTAATCCCTTCGGTGTCTTGAGAACAATGGTCAATAATAAATGAGTTATGTTTTCATGCACTGGCATTAGGGTAGCTGTTATTAGAATATTTCGTTTTCGTATTCTGCAAAGTTTTAGGTTTAATTCAAGTAACTTTACTGAGCACGTAATAATTTTATCTCTAATATATTTTTGTTTTTGTTTCACTATACACCGATTTTAATGAGACATCTTAGCGTTGCTTTAAAAACAATTTGGTCTTGCTGTTTAAATTTTTATCCTCCCGTAAATGACAAATTTTGCCAAAAAAAAGTGCGGAACTAATGAAACAATGGCTCAAAGAGTTAAGTAACGAAGTGGAATGAAAACGTATTACCAAAAGCAGAAGGCAGCACAAACATCAAAAAAGTAGAGTGATGTGATCAAAGCTCGCGCTCGAAAGCTCTCTCGGAAAAAAGCCTTTTTCATCTAATTCTTGACAATGAGACGTTGAAGCGGATTTTGCAAAACTTTCTTGATCGCAATACTACAAAAAACTTCAAAACCCCAAGACTACCTTGAAAAGTTTGTTGAAAAGTACCTTGTTCTTTTCTTTCATGACGAGCCCAACAATCAATTAGGATGTGAACATTAATAAATGCTTGAAAACGTGAACTTCCGTTCATTCGAAGGCACACCGAAAGCACATTATTTTGACCAGATCTCGCGACGAGTAACTATGCTAAAACGCAAAGAAATCGGTCTGCTTTGAATCAACAAAATATGTTGTTGGTATTCAAACCAAGGTTTCTATTTGTTGCAATTCATAAACAAGTTCCAAATCAATTCAAAATTTCATTCATATCAAACCAATAAAATTATTTAAAGTAATCACCGCTGTGTGATATTAATTTAAATTATATTTGATTTATAACAACTACATTCATTTTTAAACTCAAATGATTGATAACTGACTAACCAGTTGACCGGTATCAGTATCGAGTATAAGTTGACACAAAGTGGCTTTCCGAATCGGGTGGATATGGACTACATATAACGCTAAGAAAAACAGTTTTGAACAATAAAGCACGGCATTCAGTCTATAAAGCATGTTGTTTTATTAGAATTAAATGGTTTTGTTGTATTAGTTCATCAATGTTTATTATTTCAACAAATGCGTTTAGTTGGTTTAAGAAAACATTTTGTTTTGAGCAATAAAACACGATGTTCAATTGTATAAAGCATGAAGTTTTATTTCAACTCAAAGGTTTTGTTGAATTAGTTTATCAGTTTTATTGGTCCATATTCAAACCAAAATTTTAGTTGAATTGATTCCTATTTATGAACAGTAATGATGTACAATTCGAACCTAAAAATATGAGTCCACCAAATGATCCACAGTGTCGACCCATCGAGAGACACTGGACAATTATTAAAGGGAATCTTCGGAAAACTGGTCAAATTTGTAAAAACATTGCAAATTGACTTAAGTAAGAAATGAAACTCTGCCAGTAAGAAGATCTTGGATAGTAGGGTATCGGAATGTAATGTTAGCCTAGCTCCTCCATTCGGCCTGAGTACCAAATATATCATTTATTCAGCAATCATCAAAATTATGTTGCTAATAAGATGGCCGATGTATTCTAAACTAATTAAAACATTGTTGATCAATTTATAGTTGTTCACTTCCGCGAAATTATCAATTTCCTCAACTTTTTAGGCAACATGACTTCACTGATTAAGCTGAACAGATTTTCTTCTTGATCTTCGTACAATCTAAATTTTGCTAAATTGAAACGATAAACCGATTAATGCAGCCTAAATATACAGAAAACAGTCACACGTTATCAACTAACTCTTCAAATAGATAAAGTTACGATGATTTAACAAGAAAACCGCAGACCCAATGTTAGGAACATATTTTATCCTACGTTCCCAACTATGGCCTGTTATATTAGTAACGTAGTAAAAATGTTTTTACTGGTTAAATTTCCAAAGGAAATACGTGAGTTTGCGGTCGTGTATTTTTTAAATGGCTCATGTAAACACAAACCAGAGTGAAATATAATGTGTACACACGCTTAGAAAATAACACCGAACTAGGTTCAATTTTCTACCGAACCACATCGGTTACCAACAAGAAACCGAATAAATCGTTTATATATACTGTTTTCGGGTGTATTTTTTGAGTCAAACCCGAAGATCGGTTACTATACGATATATTTGACAGATAAAAATGAGAGGTGAACCATACAGTACGGTAAAGCAGGGATATTCAAAAGTTCGGTATACGAAAACCGAGAAAACTCGGTAAACTGAACCGAGCATTCGCTAAATATTCTTAAACGTCAAACGCTTCTCTTCGAGTCAATTCCGCGACGGCTATGTCTACCGAAAAACTCGGTTATTTTAGCTGACGCGATTAGGTCTGAAATATCGTCAGCCATTTTTACCGAGAGACTACAACAGGAAGATGCACGTTTATTTGAAATTTTCTGTAAGTATTTGATACTAATTTTGTAATTATATTTGCAGGCATCCTGCGCTGTAGTCTGTTTTGACTGCCATGAACACGTTGCAGGTTATGTCTCTGGCTTGCAATTAATAAATATTTTGATATTGAAAATAGGAAAATGTATAAGGATTTTTTGCATCAATAAACAATGTAACTGACAAAACTGGTTTTATTGATATGAAATTTTAAGCTAGTTTCGAAGCTATTTCAAAATTCCAGCACAGCCACAAAGAAACCGAATTCCGTAATTGCAACAGAAAAGTCGGTTTGTTTGACAGTGTTCGGTAATAATTGAGTAAACCGATGTTCGGTTATTGCTGATTGGATTTATTTTTGTCAACCGAATTTTTCTATTTTCTATTTTATTTTGAACCGAACAGACCTGCGTTCAGCAGATAAAAACTCGGTTGATATTCAACCGAGTTTGGTATTATTTTCTAAGTGTGTACACACTTAGAGAATCTTACAGTATTCGGTAATTTTTTTACCGAGCTTTCAACAGCATCGGTAATCCGATTTAACGGATTTCTGTAAAATTAGACAAGTTCCGGTAATTTTTTACCGGAATACTGTAAAATTTCACCGAAATCCGGTAAATTGGATTACCAAACATTCAGCTGTTGAAAGTTCGGTAAAAAATTACCGAATACTGTAAAATTTTCTAAGTGTGTAGTGAATTATAATGTTTGCATAATCAAATGGCCGGTAAATCATATGCGAACATCACTTAAGTGTTTCAAATTAGTTTTATTTTAATTTATTTGGGGAAAATTGGTGTTGGGTGAACCATACAATGGGCAATGCCTAAAATTTGAAAATTAGAAGAAAAAACCGTACGATGACTGCAATTAATAAGAAATCTATCGTATGAGATGAAGTTGCAATTTAGTGCTTATAAACCGACATTACATCCATATCCCTCGAAAGCTTCAGACTTTGTAAAATGTGCTGTGTAACTTTTCGTGATACATACAACCAAACGTCATAATAATCTTATCTAAGCAAGTGTTAAACTTGTTGAATATCGCTTACAGCTCAATTACTTGATGAGTTATAATAAAAAATGTAATCGATCACTGCATATTAGGCTGAGTCAAGGGACTCATACCCTACTATAATGAAGTTTTCGAAAAAGTTGCAGGTACTTGAATTTTGCTAGTTTGGTTTCGTTTTAGCGAATGTCAAAATCTCCCAATAAGCAAACAGGGGGTTAGTCACTCTGTCACGTCGTGTTTTTGTTTCGGTGTGCCAGATGGTATTTCGGTGTTTCAACATATCTAGCAAACCTAAAATAGAAATTTTATTTTTAATAAAGTTGTGTTTTATGATTTCATATGAAAAGGATACTTTACGCCAATGTCTATGTCAGCGACGCACTTAATGAATGGAGTCAAGAGAAATGTACGAGCGTTAGGAATGGGAAAAGAAGCCGACTGAAATAAGTTAATTTTAAGTTGATTTTCTGAAAGTTACGAGGAAGTCCGATAAAAGCCGTAATATTTGGGAGAACATTTTTGTGTGTGCCTCTTTCTACGATACACCCTTTAAAGCTTAATCTGCCTTCAAATTGTGAATTCCTGTTTATCGGCATACTCTCGTAACGTGTTCACAAATCGTAAAAGAAGGTGAGAGGCAAAGACGTTAAGATACACGAAGAGTTGAAGTGGGAAGTTCCAATCGTACTGTCAAGCAGGGTATCACACGAGCAAAGTAAACAAACATCATAGGCCGAATAGATCATGTGGAGTATTGGTATAAATATTTTATATTTTTGATTAAAAAAAAGCAAAGTCCATTAGCAGTCGGATACCAGCGTGAATGATTTTCTCTCTCCATGTCTTTTAATATAAAGAACGTCTCTGGTGAGCGCGAGTACATATAGGGAAGATGTACCTATATTAATCTCATCACTTTGCAATTCATCCTACTTGAAATAAAACGATATACACGTGACAGGACTAGTTAGTAATGTTTTTTGTAGTTATTTAACGTAAGCAAACATTATTAGAAAACGAAACCGATCTATCAACTGCCCAATTGTTTGATTCATCGTAGGATGAATATAGGAACAATGAGATTAATATGGGGGCAGTTTCCCTAGGTAAATGCACACAGTATGTAATTAAAACCATGACTGTTTTCTATCATCCACGAGGCTTGAGTCAAATATTTAATGCACCGCGTTCGAATTGAAGTTGTGCCCAGAATCAGTGTTCTGCCCTTCAGTCGGAAAACGATTCAATTATGACAATGAAACATCCCTCGATTTCTGATATAAGTCTTATCCGTAATCTGGCACAGTAAAACTGATACGTTATCAAATTATTCAATCAAATGGAACTCGATTTTCGATGGGCCTGCCAAAAGTGTAAATTATTGTACATTTAAAGTAAGCTGTCATATCGTACGATACCCAGACGGACGATTGTAAACCAATCAATATACCTACCGGCCGGTTAGCTAGCATCATGCCATATGATCCCATCAACAAGAGTAGGATCATACGATATAGGAACAAAAATCAGTTAACAGCTGGTGACGGTGTTAATTTGAAAGTCAAATGATTCATCAAGAGTGGTCGCACTAAAGACGAACTGAATAAACAGAATACCAGTCTGGAACGCTGCACGTTGTTGGGCGTGTTAGTTTCCTCGACATTGAGATAATGATCGCCAATAGCAGATATAGATGTTTCTCTCCATATGCAGGTTAACGAAAGTTGGAAGTGGGTTGGGTCCAGAAAGAAACTTGTTATCTACGTAATCATTTATCGATGCTTGTGATAATGATATGCCTTATTTGTTTTGGACATGCTCTTCCGGAATATTTTGGAAATGAAACAAAAAAATGTAAACAATTCATAGTTTCTCACTGTGGCACCGTCATCATAGATCGCTAAAACATTATCTGATAACAATTTTGATAACTCGAGAATAAATCTGCGCCTTAAACTAATCTACTTGTAGAAGATATCACCGGTGGTACCAAGCTGGATAGATGTCAATGAACATGTGTCCAAAAATGTACAAGTCATTTAAGTCTGCGGAAAACCGGTCCAACCGGTGTTCGTCTGCTGGATGCGAACCGGTAGAATTTGCATAATTTGTCGATGAAGACGAAACATTGATTTTTTTTTGTAAGATTATGTTAACCAACGGAACAGAAAGTCAAAGCACGTGTTGAATACAAACGGCTACTTTAGAAAATAGTTCTTATACAGTGTACAGTAAATATTAATTCTGTTCACAACTTCAAAAGCTTCGGGTGTGATTTGCGTCCATACATTATCAACTCAACATGTACATCAGATTGGATTCAAGATTCCTGAAACAAATCGAGGGGTTTAGAAGCCAAGCGGTGTAAGTGACAAAATTATTAAATTGATTAAAGTATTCGAAAAAAAAATCCCTATGCCTAACATGCTATGTAAATTTGGTAAAGATTTGACCACCCTGAGCATTTTTGCAGGAAATAGAAAAAAATACTTGTTTTTAATATTCCATGTAATTTGAATAGGATCGAAAATACCACCATTTTGATGTTTCACCACTTTGAGGCTTCTAATCCGGTCATTAGAATACGAAAATGGCCGTCACCATGGACGATTCGAATGACTTGTATGCCGCAAAACTCTTATTCATGTTTAGCCTTTCTAGTTTCTTAGATTTGCGCCTTCAAATATTTTGAGTAAGTCGAAATTTGCGTAGCCAAATTTGAGTAAGTCGACAGATTAACAATGACAACTTGAATCCGATGGAGTACCGTTCCAAGAACCAACACATTTAGCTAATAAATTTAAATTATAATATTGAAAATATGATTGATGGTTGTTATGGCGGCTCAGTGGTTACTTAGAGTTAACGCTTTTCTTTCAAAATTTGGTTCACGCATTCCGGAATCCGCATGTGATTTTTTTTTATCATACTACAGAAAAACGTTATTTGATCTTGCAAATGCATAGATTTAATAAATTCATTAAGCACACAATTGTTCACCAATAACTTATAAAATAATATAAAACAAGTAATACAGTAAAAAATTAAACAAAACAAGATCATACAGTTACTAAAATCAAGAAATTTTGAAGCTACAAAGTTCAGACAAAAAAGCTGCGTTTCTCGATAGTGCATGAGAACATGAGCGAAATATGTACAATTGTACAATTTATCAATATAAAAAAAAACCAGCTTATACCTATCACTGGTATGTGATCTGATAGCAATCTGTATTACCATAATAATATTTAAGAATTTTTCTTTTCATTTTAATATATTTTGTGATGAATTAAAATTAGCATAAAAATTACAAAAATTAAATCATGAGGGTAAGGGTGGCAACTCACAATTGAAAGATGGCGTGAACCCGTGATCTTGGCTACATATAAGGCTAAGGTGGTTTGAGGCCCTTCTTCCCTGTGTAAGGGGGTGTGCTCTCATACAAATGAAACACAAATTTCAACCTAACATGAGAATTATCCAGGCAACAACAAAATGTGAATTTTACGGGTTAGAAGCATGTTCTGATAGAAGTTTGAACCCCTTTCCGTTTAGAAAGAGAGCTACTCGCAGTGCTACATTATGCACAAGAAGTTAATCTATGGTTATACAAGAGAAAATTACTTAAAACTCACAGGATACGGCGAAGTTTGAAGATAAATTTTTTGTTTATGAATTGCTTCTACGCAGAAAGAAAAACCATGGTAGAATCTACCTTTTTTTTTAATGCAATAATCAGTATTTACATGCCCGAAGAATTTGCCTCAGCTTTATTTTTATTTATTTATTAATTTTCATTCAATATTTTTTAGTAAACAATTCGCTGATATACCGATAGATAAAATGATACACAAGGGCTACCGAAAGATACGCAAGTTGATAGCCCCTCGACTTTAACTACAAGAAAATCCTTTTTAACCAAACATTTTATTTCATAACAATAAGTTTCATTGTAGTTTTTGTTTTATGAATGAAATAAAAATATTAATTTTGAATTCAACTTTTTAATTTATGTAACAGAAAATTTACTCTGTAATTCATTGTAATTTCACGGATATTTTTGATCAAAGAAAAAAAAAATCTGTTGAATTTATCATATGAAAACTAAATTTTGTTTTTAAAATACAAAACTGGAAAGACCGTTATAGGAAGAAAACTATAGAAAATTGTGTCATCTATGCGAATGCTTCATACATATGAAACAATAGTGTAAGATTGCATACAATCCAAGAAATAGATGCTGAAATGTTTTCATAATCTCTCATGTAGCAAAAATAACATAACTCGCTCACTTATTACGTCTTTTCGTTGAAAGAAGTCTAATTTAGCAAAAAAAAATTACAGACTTTTTTATACATTCCCAGACATTTCAAATTCTTATCACAGTAGTTTGAAAAAAATTATATCTGGCATCGCTGCTTACTACAAACAATAGTACTGATAATTAATGTTATTTCTACGATGCCGCAAAAATTTCAGAACAATGATAAATAAAGTCGACATTGCAATATGCAAATAAGAAAAAAAAAAGTTAGGAGTGTTGGTTTTTCATCATTTCTGATTTTTTGGAAACTGCTATTTCTTTCGAGGCAATGTCTGCAACGCTGAACCTCATTAAATAAAATATTGTGCTTCTAATAGCACATGATGCAATTTATTATTGTGTGATTTCATGTGTCAATATATACATATAAGCAAAAGTTACTGCATCATTACCATCTAAACAGACTATTTCAAACAAATATATCTCCTTAAAACAATGATTGATGGGTAAGTTAAATGAAAAAAAAAACACATTTAACACATCACATTTCTCGAATATGCCATCTTGTCATCTTCCAAAGATATACTGCACATCCAGAATAGATCACTTTCGAAACACGTGGCTTTGCGTGGGCGCGAGAACACGATAATAGGAAAATCAATATCGGATGCTATTTTCATCCATCCACACCTGTAATGTAACCAGCAGTAAAGAGATGTGTACATTCTGCGTAACATCACTAGCTCGAAGAGGGTGGGATGGTTATTGATTATTTCACTCAGTCAACCTTGTCCTTGACCATGGCTGCAAACTTGATTGATAATTTCACTTTACTTGCCGACAACATCTTAGGATCTAATTGCACATTGAAACAATGATACTTACAGTGTATCCAGATGGTCCATCGCTGAGTACTGATGTGGTTTGATATTGATAGTCCACTTCGATATGTTTATCACTGTAGGTAACATTTGGCGAAAGAACATTCAATGATGAAGCCATTGTTTGGTTTTTACACAATTTACAACAACTTTTCAATATCACACTTCTTACCAACAACAACCACAAAAAAAAACACCCCCACCCCCACCGCCTCCCATATCACAACAAATCAACCCAAAAATATACACCACTTCACCCCCCCAAATTTCAACACCCCAATCTCTCGAAAAAAAGTGATTTGAATTAAGCTCTCCCGTTTTTTCGTTCGTCGGTTCTCTTTTCCTTTCTTTCTTCTCCTCCAAACTCAAAAACTGATAAGAGGTTTTTTTTTATCCCCATAGGATTGCAATGATCGGGGTTGGTTTTTGAAAATTTTCAAGTGATTATGCCGGAAGGATTAGTCTATGGTGACTAAATAAACACCGGGCTTTCGAAATCAGCTCACATAGTCTTCTTGAAAATTTTTGGGATTCAGTATCAGTCAGTATACATGTTTTGTTGTCCAGGTATTTGTTAAAGTCCGTGTTTTTGTACTTGTCCGTGTCATTATATTGTAAGTGATTCTTGTCAATGCAATTTTTGGTATCTGCGCAATTTCATATAGTACAGGTGTGACAATGTAACAGCTATCTCCCTTATTCTACGCTCCCTAATGGAACAAAGTATTTGACGTTAAACTCATCGGGAAAATAATCTGCTCTGTTGGACATGGATATTTGTGGACGGTCTTTTAATATATAGTTATGTTTGTATGTATGATGTGTATGTAGTTTTGGAAAATTTAAATGATTTATTTACCCACACTGTTGTTATTATTATTAGCTTTTGATTTGTTGAGAACATACCGCCTTAGATGATACTTGCATGCATGTGCTTCGTCCACGTAGGTCTTTCTTGGGCGGCTACTTGGTCTTGTTCCAACAAGAGGCCGAGATGTCTGACTATCCAGGTTGCGTCGCCATGAGACTCGGATTTGCTTCCACTGTGACCCAACCAGGCTCCAAGCCTAGCCTTCCTAATTCTTGTATTGTTTCTTTTTTCGTTCTACAAGTATACAAAAAGATTCGCTCCTCTGCCAAAAACAGCCAAACCAAACGTAGAATCTGTGTGGTGATGCTTTCCAGAAAATTGCAGACCCATAATAAAACTCAGTTATAATAAAAGTATTGAAATTAATAGACGATTCTTTTAATAACAGTAATATAATTGAAATTATGCAAATTCTATAATGTATGAAAATAAGGAAAGGTGTCGAATTAAAAGTTAATTTGCTACTACTAGTGGATTCAAATGCACTTCTGGTCCACATCACCCCTGGCAACACTGGTTTGCATCTTTCCCCTTTGGGTAAAGATCCAGATAAGCCCTGGAACCTGGTAGTTATCAAGCTACCTCAAGATTTTGCCAATGCCCAGGGCACAAGAAACATGATAGAGATGTTGACAACAAATTGTAGAGGCTAATGGATACTTGTTACATAACCTTTTTTGTTTAAGATATGTTCAACATAAGCTTGGGTGCGAAGAAATCGACAAAACTTTTTCATTAGGGCCCTGACAAACGTAAACAATGGCTTCTTCCGTAAATTTCTCGTGGCACAACAGCTACTAATGTAAGCCTCCAATTATATCGGATAGATGAACTCATCCTCTTCGAAACGAGTGCAGTGGATTAATTAGGGGAGTTTTCAATGACGAGAAATTCGCGGATGAAGCCATTGTTTACGTTTGTCAGTTAAGCCCTAATGAAAAATCTTTGTCGAAATAATAGAGATGAACAGTGCAACCACAGACAAGTAGACATAAAACTCGTGAGTTAATCATCTAACGGTTGTTTAACGGTGAATATAAATGTTTTTAGAGAGGATTTCCATACTTAATAAACATGTATGTTGTTTCGATACTATGTAAAATTAGTGACCACTTAAACGTAATGTTTACATCGTGTTTCTTTGTATTGATTTCTGCTATGGGACGGACCAAATTATTTCCAACAATCACTTTTTCGGATAAAAGAACTCGACGAAGACATTCTCAATAATTCCCGAAACTTTGCCGTTCAAGTTTCCGAATATTAGATATTTTTTACAGAAATCTATATATTTTTTACTGAATTCTCAACAGCTGAACGTTCGGTTATCCAATTTAACGAATTCCGGTGAAATTTTACAGTTATCTGTAAAAAAATTACCGGAATTTGTTAAATTTTACCGAGATCCGTTAAATCGGATCAACGAACTGTTGATAATTTGGTAAAATTTTAAAGATTTCTGTAAAAAACATCTACGTGTGTATATGTCAAATGATGTGATATTATAATTAAGAATGAAGAATAGATCTAATACCCCGTTCGCACTACAACCTATATTACGTAATATAGAGTATCTTGACATCAAATGCCATGCAAGTTATTTCCAGTGAAAACTAAATGTGTAGATGCTGGTATCAAGATACTCTATATCACGTAATATAGGTACCCACTACAACCTATATTACTTGATATAGAGTATCTTGATATCAGCATCTATACACTGATAGGCAAAATAAAGTGCCCACCTCTTCGTTTTTTTCAATTTCTCTCATTTACTTGGTTCAAATTAAAGTAAACACAGTGTAGTTTTTTTCTTATTTTATTTTTTATATTCTTTTTAAGTTTCACTTATGGAATACTGAAAAAAAGGAGTTTTACTTAAAGAAAAGAAAAATCAATTTGTGTTGAAAAAAAAAACAGTGACAAAATAAACAAAGACAAAGACACTTCAAAAATCGATGTTTTCGATAAGTTTCCATTGGAAGACCCCTCGATTGTTTATGTTTTGATATTTTGACATGTTTTGAAGCAAACGGCTCAACCTGGTGCATTTGTATACGTGATCGCATTTGATTCAATTGAAAAAAATGGAGAACGCAGTGCTTTCGAAAGCAATTCCCTTGTGTATCCGAAAATTGGTCGTTCGTGATGTGCAAAACGGTGAATCGCACCGGGCACAGTATCAGTAAGGCAGCGTTTGGCAAAATTCTTCTGAAGCTTAAAACGTTTGGATCAGTGGTGGATCGCCCTGGCAGAGGCAGGAAGCGGAAAACGGATGCGAGAACGGACACCAAGATCATGCGCGAAGTCAAGAAGAACCCGAAGGTAACTGTCCGCGAGATCCAGGAAACCCTTCAGTTATCAGTTTCCGGTCGAACTGTTCGTCGCCGTCTCGTAGCACAGGGGTTGAATAGCAAACTTGCCCGGAAGCGCCCATTTATCAGCAAGGCAAACAAAGCCAAACGGCTTAAGTTTGCTAAGGAGCATGCTGATAAGCCCCTAGAGTTCTGGAAAACGGTTCTCTGGACGGACGAATCAAAATTCGAGCTGTTTAACCGAAAGCGGCTGGTTCGTGTTTGGTGCAGATCGGGAGAGGAGCTTCAGGAGCGCCACATCCAAGGCACGATGAAGCATGGAGGAGGAAATGTGATGGTCTGGGGGTGTTTTCCGTGGGGTGGAGTGGGAAGCATTGTGAAAATCGACGGGATAATGACGGCAGATTCTTACATCAACATCCTGCGAGAAAATCTGGAGGTTTCGCTGATCCAGACGGGCCTTGAAGAGAAGTTCGTATTCCAGCAGGACAACGACCCGAAGCATACTGCCAAGAAGACCAAGTCTTTCTTCCGGTCTTGTCGGATCAAACCGCTGGAATGGCCTCCACAAAGCCCGGACCTCAATCCCATCGAGAATTTGTGGGCGATTCTCGATGCCAGGGTTGACAAAACTGGTGTTACCAATAAAAATAACTATGTTGAAGCCCTGGAGCGCGCCTGGGAAGAGCTAGATCAACAGCACCTAAAGAACCTGGTCGAGAGCATGTCGAAGCGCCTGCAGGAGGTCCTGAAGGCCAAAGGAGGACACGTCAATTATTGAAATGCTTTTATTTTACTTTAATTTATGTTTTCTGTAGCCTAAATGAAGTGGGCACTTTATTTTGTCACTGTTTTTTTTTCAACACAATTTTTTTTTCTTTAAGTAAAACTCCTTTTTTTTCAGTATTCCATAAGTGAAACTTAAAAAGAATATAAAAAATAAGATAATAAAATAAAACAGTGTGTTTACTTTAATTTGAACCAAGTAAATGAGAGAAAATTGAAAAAACGATGAGGTGGGCACTTTATTTTGCCTATCAGTGTACATATAGTTTTCACTGGAAATAACTTGCATGGCATTTGATGTCAAGATACTCTATATTACGTTATATAGGTTGTAGTGCGAACGGGGTATAAGTGTATATTTATATAAGAGAAAAATACTACAAGCATACTTATATGTTATATATGATATTCATTTGGTTCATATTGAAATGCAAGGAATGTTGTATATTGCTTCCTGAATAGGTACAGCCTGAAAAATCTAAAAAAATTCTAAATTAAATATCATATGAGTACTATATGTATGTGTCTGTGGTTTCGCGCTTAAGCAGCGTACGTTTCTACCGAACGCAGCAATGCACAAAAATCGTGTTTAGATCTATTAAGAAAAAATAGTTAAATCTATTGAAAACACACAAAACCAACATTTATACATTTCAATTACCAATTGCCGTGACCACTGTTGACTGCTTGATGCTGAATTTTCGTCAGCAATCCGCTTCTATCGTTGCTGACCGAAGGGTTAGTGTTCGTGGAATAGGAAAATAGGGATAAATAATATAATACTGAGATCTTCAATTTTGTCTTAAAACCCTAAAATAGCTCATCTAATCTTCCGATCCACCTCTAGACGTTTTGCTATGAGGTACCAGATGGGTTTCCACCGATTGCCTGTCGATCTGCTAAATTTGGAAGACTTCTGCATTGAGTTATCTCAAATTATAATAATCCGTCCACTATATCACAAAGCATTGCGATTGGTTGAGCGGATTGGAGATAATGAAATCATTGGGTATAGGACCAATTCTCCCCCGGGTGGTGCTAAATCGATGAGCTTGGATATCAATAGAAGCAAAGATGCCAGTAGGTACGAAATGCATCTACAAACTTTTATTTTTACCAGGTCCCTCAATTATAGTTTTAGACGGATTAGCGTGGATTTTTCCTTATGGTATTATTAGACTATTATATTACATACAACTAAATGTACTATTCTGTAAATTTTAAATTTCAATCTCAATTTCAGTGAGCGAGATAAGGCCTTTTACAAATTCTTGCCAGACTTTTGTTTCAAATGCCAAAAGTCCACCCACAGGCAAAAGGAGCATAAACTAAACTTTCTAGCATCTACGCTCCCAACGATAAAATACAAATTTCCCTATTTCCTTCCCTTGATTCGAAGTAGAAGAGCGATATCAGAAACTGTTTCTGGAATCGCTCTATTTCTCGAAGTCCTCTATGCGGCACATGCTACGCAGTTGGCCTGGCCAGGGACAAGAAAAATTATGCATTCAAGAAGTCGTCAATTTCCAGGATGCTTTCATCCTTTCAAATAAGTCTGTCAGAAATAATCCGAGGGAAGCAAGAATTTAAATATGTTAACAACATTGAATACCAAAGCCCCCCCCCCCCCCCCCCTCCTTCCCCTTCCCCGCCCCAACAAAATCCTATAACCCTTCTCGTCCTTTTTTCCTTTTCTCTCCCTCCCTAGTCCGCCCTTTCCTTTTTCCACAACCATAAAACCAACATTATTTTTTTTCCCCCCACCCCAGCGGTTTCCTCTCCATGTCTTGAAATAAATAAAAATTTTACATTACCCCTATGTTTGTCTTTTCCTTTTCTCCCCCCACCCCCCCACGCCCCCGGGCCCTCCCCCTCCCCCCCCAAAACACTTGAATTTCCACCTTTCTCCCCTTTTTCAATATAAAAAATAAAGAAAAAGACGGTATCTTTTCTGCTCAGGTGCATGTGAGCGTTTCCAGGCGAAATGACCTGGAAATGTGGAAAATTATTTTCGATATTTTTTTATTTGAATGAAACTTTGCATACGCGTTTGGCTTAGGAGAATGAGCATTTTCCGCGCTAACATAGATTTTTGTGACTCAAGAGTCAGTTTTAAAAAGGGCGTAAGCATTTTGAATAGCACTTCAATTAATAATTTGTAGCTCGAAAACCTTTGGTTGTACAAAAAACTGTCTAAGAACAAGTTGTGACCCCTATGTGTGAAGGTTGTGAAAAAAATATACACTGAGAAAAAAAAAAGATTTTCGGAAAAAAAAATCGACAATTAACATAAAAATTTAAATATCTCAAAAAAAAAATTTGATTTTTTTTATTTTTTGACTGTAAAAACTTGAAGTTATTACGCAAATTTTAGCGAAGACTTCAGGATGGAGAAATGTCAGGGAAAAAAGTTTTTAGAACATCAACTTGCGGTGCATTTCTCAAAATTTTAATATTTGCGAGAATAAACGTATTCTGATTACATAATCTGATTTTTGAAATATTTTAAAAATTCTAAGTTTCTGATGATGACCTTCGTAAGAGCATTCGTTCTCGAGATATTTGCGATTTAATTTTGTCATACTCGAATAATTTTCGAAAATACGACCTTTTCATAAGTTTTTCTAGATTCTCCAACAACAAAAGTTGATTTTTCGAAATGTATAACTAATTTTACGCTACTCTCTCTTTGACAAAAATTAAATAAAAAATAAAAAAAAAAAAAAAAAAAAAAAAAAAAAAAAATAAAGACACATTTTCTTTTTTTCTCACACACGCACACACCCCGTACACAAAACTCACACATACACAAAACAAAAAACAAAAAAAAAAAAATTGCCAACCAACCCCGCGCGCTGTGTCCCCTCCACTTTATAAAATTTTTTTTTTTTTGACCCAACTACCCCCCCCCCCAAATTTTAGGAAACAACAAAAGAATTTAAAAAAACGCCCTTTGGGTGGCCCCCCCCTGGGGTTTTTCCAAAAAAAACCCAAAAAACTAAAAAAACCCGTACCAAAAAACCAAAAAAAAAACCCTCCCCCTCCACGAAAACAACAACAAACAAATTATTTTGATTGTTCAATAATAACTTAAAAATGGAATTCAATAAGGTGAAGTATTGCAAACCCTTTCCTAAAACACGGTTAAGCTTCGTAAATTAAACGAAAACATTATTCAAGGGTTCATTATTAATGAACTGCCGAATTCCATTGGATAGGTCTTTATCAATCTGTGATTCGTGTCGATTACATTTAAACAAAGTGAAACACGCAGAAACTGAGTATGATATCAATGAGCAACCACACAACCCCGATCCAGAGCTTCAACCATCTACATCAAGGTACGCTATGGAGGAAATACCTTCGCCTACATCCATCACATTATCTTCTCAAGAAAGCTTGCAACAGGAATTTTCCAGAGCGCATAATATCGAGTTGTTTAACAAAGGTATAGCTGGAATCAACGTTTCACCGGTATCATCATCAAAACTGAAACAGGTTCATTATCCTCGGAGAAAACATTTTCGGATTTGAAAAGGAGATGACCTGGATTTGTTGAAACGCAAGGCTGACTTTGACAAGATAATATTTCTGTTGAAAGTAAAATTTGCTGCAGCCGGCGTCGGTGGTGTAGTGGTAAGCATGACTGCTACTTGCCACCCCAGTGGGTCTGGGTTCAATCCCAGTCGACGTCGGTGGTTTTTCTGAGGCGAAAAAAACTGGTCACGTCTTCCTTCGGAAGGGAAGTAAAGCCGTTGGTCCCGGCTCATATTCATGAGTCGTTAGGTAGGGTCTAGGTGGTGGAGTCGTCTTCCTGGCGTCGGTGATTGTCACCATGTGAGGAAATAGGCCGACGTAAAATAAAGAAAAAAAAAAATTGCTGCGCCAGAATGTTCAAGAGCAGACCATATAAGGATACTATCAGTTTTACCAAAATCTTGGAATAATCAAACGGTAATGGAACAGTTTAACACACACGAATACATTGTGAAGCAGGCTCGTCGCATAGCGGAAGTCAAAGGAGTATTGGCTACCCCCAACGAAAGGATAGGAAGCGGTTTGACGCCGGAAGTAAAAAAATAGATATTGGAGTTTTATAACAGTGACCAGATAAGCAGAGCCATGCCAGGACTAAGGGACTACATTTCAGTAAGAAAATATGGTAAGCGACAGCATGTGGGCTGGTTCATAAACCACGTAGACTCATTTTTTAAAATCTCAGAATCCCCCCTCCCCCCTCGTAGACTTTTCTCCATACATTTTTTTGAAATTTTGTATGGAGCGTAGACATTGGTCAAACAAGCCCCCCCTCTCCCCCCAAAAAAGGCTTTGTGGTTTATGCATAGCCGATGTGCATAAAAGATTTTTGATGTGCTCACTTCGTGAGGCTTATAATGACTTCAAAGAGATTAGTAAGACCAATATTGGCTTCAGTTTGTTTGCAGCTTTAAAGCCAAAGCAATGTAAATTACTTGGCAGCTCAGGTTCTCATAATATTTGTGTCTGTACCATTCACGAGAATATTGAATTCATACTACATAGTCTAAAGAAATATGCTTTTCAAAATGATATGAAATTTTTCTTTGAACTACTACTATGCAACATATTGATATCTCCGTGAATGTGAAAATTGTCCAAGCCGGTTAGCTTTTGAAAATAACTTTTTCAAGGAACTGGAGGAATGTAATACATTTGAAATATCTTTCGAACAGTGGATTTCAACAGACCGGTGTAATCTAGAGACCCTCTTACAACCAGTTGATGAATTTGTATCATATTTTACCGAAAAGTTAGAAAAATTGGTCACCCATGATTATATCAAAACCGAACAATCCTCGTTTTTGAGACACACGAAAAATAATTTATGCAATGGCGAAGTTTTCATAGTGTATGATTTTTCCGAAAATTATACATTTGTTCTTCAAGATGCCGTTCAAAGTAGTTATTGGAATAATAACTAAGCCACAATTCATCCCTTTGTTACTATGTCGAATTAGGAGCGCCTAAGAATCTTAGCTTTATCGTTATATAGGAAGTACTTGAACAGGACACAATAGCGGTTCAGGTATTTATTTCAAAACTAATGAGCTTTTTGAAAAACAAACAAACGCAGTTGAAGAAAGCTATATTTATGTCTGATGAAGCTGCATCCCAATATAAAAATAGGAAATTTTTTGCAAGCGTTTGTAAATTCAAATCAAAATATAGGATAGATGCTGAATGGCATTTTTTCGAGACTTCCCATGGCAAGGGGCCATGCGATGCAATTGGTGGCACATTAAAACGAATGGCAAGAAATGCAAGTATAGCTAAAGGACACGAACACCCAATAACAAATGCAAAAGAATTATATGATTGGGCCAAACAGAAAAATAATGATTGCTTAACAAAAATGTCATTTTATTGTGTATCTTATGAAGACTATGAACAGGGAGTTACAGAATGGAGCAATATCTTTCAGCAAACTAAAATGATTACTGGTACACAAAAAGATCACTCTTTTTTTCCGCGTTAAGATCATCAGATAGAGGCAAAATTGTTTTCAAATGATGTAGTATCAAGCCTTCATAGTATATATAAACATGTAAAATGAAAGGGAACTTTTCTAAACTAATCTAAATGTAGAAACAATATATGTACTTTAGTATGCGCATAATAAATTGGAACTACAAGTTAACTAAAATATAAGGAAAGTTTTTTCAATCATTTTCCCCTATTTCTTATGATGTTTATAGAATCATCTTGCTGGCTAAGAGTGAGTTGTGGGAAACTAAACGCATATTTCGAAAAACATATTTTTGTGATGCTGGAGAACCGCGAATAATTTATGAAAAGGCCGTATTTTCTGCTGGAAATATACTGCAACATCGAAACACGTTTATTTTGACAAATAGTTGAGATTTTAAAAATGCTTTAAAAGTTGATTTTAGAGACACTTTTTTCACTTCAGATCTCTCCACCCTGAAGTTTTCTCCAAAACTGTCGTTAGAGCTTCAAGTTCTTATACACAATGTATAAAGTATACAATAAGAAGCAAAATAGGCATATCCCAAGTAACCACGAGGCTATAATAGCTTGCATATATAGGGCATATGCATTACGCCTAGTGCATCATTGAAGTTGGATTAAAGCTGAAAAGGGCCCCACTAAGATCGAACTAATGCTATATCCTTTGTAATGCCATAAGACATTGCTAAAGTAGCATTATTGCATTGGTAACGCAACACTACATTCTTAAGCTAATCTAACGCTTCATTACTTGACAACTGTTTAATTGATGCGATCCCGCATTAATGATGTTGATTTTGTGTTGAATAAGAGCTATAATATAATGCTTGTGGTTACTTGTGATGTTAAACGAAAATTTTAAGAATACTGTTCGAACCATTTTACCCCATATCTTTTGAACCGTTCATCCAATCGTCTTGCTGTTTAAGAGAGAGTTATAGAAAACTCAACAAACATTTCTAAAAATGATTTGTGGTTACTGGAGAAACGCGAACAATTTATCAAAAGGTCGTATTTTCGAATATTATTCGAATAATAAAATTAAATGGATTGGCTTACGAAGATTATCATCAGGAGCTGAAAATTTTAAAAATACTTCAAAAATCAGATTATATCATCAGAATACGTTTATTCCGCAATTATTAAGATTTTGAGAAAAACACCAAATGTAAATGTTCTAGAAATTTTTTTCCCTGACATTTCTCCATCCTGAAGTCTTCGCTAAAATTTGCGTAATAATTTCAAGTTTTTACAGTCAAAAAATAATAAAAAATCAAAAAAATCGTTTCTTGGGATGTGTGTGTGTGTCTTTACAATCAATCTCCCACTGACCGGCAGTGCTTTTATGGAAGAAACTTGTCTGCATTTCTTCAATAATTTATATGTGATCACTATGTGCAAACATTTTTAGCCCTGGAGATTGAAGGTGACAGCTCTATTGAAAATCCAACGACCCATTTCAAGAATGCCTGTTCCTACACGTACATTCTGAGGTCATCTTCATATACAATAAGCCCCGCATGAAAATCTTCACACATCAAATGGATATGTAAAGAGTTTTCACACTTCCAGAATCAAAAATGGGAATTCTTGATCCTGGCGTGTATATAGTTAAGGTATATTTTTGATAATATAAAACGACCTCACTAATGTTCCTTATATGATGCAGCAAAAGCAAAACACGTCATTTTTCCAAAAAAATCGTTTCTTGAGATATTCAAAAAATCGTTTCTTGAGATTTTTTTATAATGTTAATTTTTGATTATTTTTTTCAGTGTATATTTTTTTTCACAACCTTGACACATAGGGCCACAACTTGTTCTTAGATAGTTTTTCGAGCTACAAATTATTAATTGAAGTGCTATTCAAAATGCTTACGCCCTTTTTAAAACTGACTCTTGAGTCCAAAAATGTTTTGCATCAGTGGAAAAAACTTACTTTCGTGGGTAAAACGTGTGTACAAATTTTCAATCAAATCGGAGACACTTGAAGTTCGTTGGTAGGTCATTTCGACTGGAAACGCTCATGTGAGAGATTATTGGTGATATTCTCACAACGACTTTTCGTGTCTCTGATAAAGAATTTCGAATTATTCTGACCTAACCAAACTAAATCCTCAACAACCGGGAGTTATGGTTAGAAGTAAAAAAATATACTGGATTGATTTCTTGTCAAAGCTGTATTCTAGCCTCCAGCTTAGGATGTAATAACCATCCCCATCCCCAGTTTAACAATATTTAAAATTTGAACTAATATGACTAGAAACTGAAAACAGAACAATTTCCTATCTAGCCTGTTTATTTTTATTTTATGTTTCGGAACAAGGAGGTTTATATTGAAACAATGACCCTGTTACTTATACCGCATGCATGATAATGTTTGCACCATTAAGCAACGTCAAAATTTCAAATCGCCGATTGGCTTCGATTTTTTTTTATTCAAAAGAGGGGTGTTTCTGAGAGTCTTAAACTATGATAATCATCGATCGAGTTTCCACTTGCTGCAATTACGGGCTCCTCATGCTTCCGGAACGCACGGCAGGTCCTAGTAATGTAGCCTGGATCCATTTCTCTCCGGGTACGGGTCAATGTTTGTCTAAGGCTTGAGGCGCCATACTGAGTAATCCAGCGGATTAAGATCTGGGCTGGATGCCGGCCGCATATTTTTCACCCAGAACAGTAGATGTTCCTACAACTCCTGAGTGCGGTACGAGGTGTGGCACCTCTTGTTGAAATACAACATTTGGCTTCTGTCCGTACTGCTCTTTGATCCACGAAAGAACATATTTACTTAAAATCCCGATGTAGACTTTCGTGTTTACTTTGTTGCCTTCTGGAAGGACCACCGAGTTTATTTTTGTGCCATCGGAAGCCACCAATCCAAACACTATAACGCTAGCAGAATGCTTGGTCAGATACACGTTTTTTATGCTCGCCGGCCACGTCTTTTACCTGGAGAGCTAATTTAGCGGTCGGTTCTGGAATGTGATACGGGATCGACGGAAAACATGCTCTCTTCGGTGAATAGGATTACCGGATTTTTTCGCTTGAAGTTCAAGATTTTCTTTCATCGCTCGACTCGTAGCTCCCGAACGCGACTGGTAATCATGTGAGTTTTTCCGTGCCCTCGACTTCGCAATCTTTTATGATCTTCCGTGCCGTAAAGGCACTATCCCGTGTTCCTTCGCCATTTTCCATTTTCGCTCGAATCCTCTTTTTGGTGGCAGCGATAATCCTCGGAACCCGAGCTGACCTCGGACGACCTGTTGTCACCTTCGCGGATAGTTGTCCTTTCTTTTCTCGGTCTAAGACCCTTTTCACGGTCCTCCGGGACACTCACACGGCGATTGAAATGTCTTTTTGCGACATTTGCGCGTGGGACAAATCACGAATGCAACTGTCAAACTGAGGAAATCTGCTTCCATTACTCGCAGCCTACTATGATATGAATTATCGCTTACGTGCATGCAAAGAAAACCAAGGCATTGTATGCACATGTGAAACGGGAACCTTGTTTGTACGATGGTGCAAACATTATCATATTATACGGTATAAACAACATGAAAAGGTCTATGGAAAGGTCAGCGGTATTCAAACCACAAAACTTGATTTTTAGTACGCGATGACAACCCGAAATCTGGAATGACATTGCGGAAATTGAATCCAACGAAAATGTTCTATTCATGCAAGGGTGAAGGGTCATTAGACCTAATGCCATTATGTCGATTGGGTTCCTAAGCTTTGATTGATACCAATGTAGAGCTTTTTTTTAAACATTTGATACTTCTTAAGATAGTCACTTTAGGACGTATGTTGTTGTATTATTCAATTGCGTGCTATATTCGCTCTTCCGGTCCAATGAGTCTAATTACCGTTTGTACCAAGATAATTATTAGGGTAGTTCAAAATATCAGATAGCTGCACCACACTCAATCAAATCCAAATCCCATCCTGATTCTTCAGGAAAAAACGTGAGAACAATTGGTTACGAACTCAAACAGGGTCAGTGCAGTTGAAATTTGCATGGGAGTGACTATCATCAATATCAGTATCATCTAGATTAGATTTAGAACCGATAGAGTTGAGGTGGAGCTTAACAGATATTTTAAACCATCTTAGTAACTATATCAATGTATTTTTCGACATAGATGCGCTGAACTATTAGTGTTAGAGCAATGTAGCGTTTTGCAAAGTTATAGAAAATATCAAGTGCCACAAGCTCATAATATATAACATTGCGTAATTGAATTTTAGATAAAATTTAAAAAAAACTTTTGTTAAATAAATTTCCCTGTAGATTTTAAAATTACTGAATTCGAGAAAATTTTCCTAGTTAGTTCAGCATGCCCAAGGTTAAGGTTTTCTAGGTTGAACATGTTGAAATATAATTTAAAATAATATAGTTTAACGGTTTTACTTTTAAAAAATCTATAAATATAAGTACAATATTGACTGGAGTATCCTTCTCTACTGTATCTACACATTGGGCATAAATGATAAAACAAGAGTTCTTAAAAGATTCTCATCGATGAAATATAAGAGTCAGCATGAAAGCCATGAGAGTTGCAAATCATGAACAATTATTGATAACCGCCTTACAGCAGCGCTATATTGATCGTGTACTACAGTTTTTACGCTAAGTTGATGGAGGCGCAACGTAATTCACTTTGTCAGTGCTGATCAAGCATTTTATAGTGTTTGAAAGGTAGTTTTGATTTTTAGATGTTTGGAAGACCTAAGCTTTATTTTTACTAACATTTTTAAAAACGCGAAGTACTACAAGTACCTATTATGTCGAGGATTTCCACACTCTTTATTATATTGAGATGTTGTAGGATGTTACTCTTCTGCCACATCAGTATGCATAAGCCATATAGGTTCTACACTGGCATGCAGAGCGGTGGTGGAGGGGATTCTTCCGCCAAAAGCCCCAGTTGAAGGAGGCAAAGTCGAAGAGTTGTTTTTTTCACCTACATATCAACGAGAGTAGGCGAGTCAGTTTTGACACACTCGTGAGCTTAATTAGTTTCCAAATGTTGTGAAATAGATACCTCATGTTGAATATAAACGTTTGCTTTTCAAAGCATATTCCAACAGAAAAACACCTTTCCCGACATTAAATTGATTAACAATAAGTAACAACAATTTCAGTAACTGGTGCAACGAGAAGTAGAACAGCAAAGCTACTGGGTGCAATGCTTTACATGCATCAATTCATCCAATTTGCATAATTCTGAAGATCAAGAGATCGGTAAATCGAAGGTGATCTATAGGAAAATCAAAGCATTGTAAAACTGTTTTGAATCATTATCTATTGTTATATAAGTATAGTTATTAACAACGAAGATTGGATAGATAAAAATACAATTTTGTCTGTTCGTATCAAGTATTTGATGACGTGATTTGTGGGAGAGAGCTGGTCCATACCTCCGTCCATGATCGGCTGTTATGTTACAAATAAACAATCAACTGGGAGCAGGTGTAACTGGCCCTAGATTGTAATGTCGATTTCTATGAGTAGGTGGCCAACTATACTCCATGCTGTAGTTCAATAAATGTTCAGAAACTATGGATATTCAAATATTTGCATTATGTCAGATAGTCAAGTTGCTCTTAATACTTTAAAGCCACTAATAGGCGCTTGCAGACTTGTAAGAGAAAGTGTCCAATCACTGCTGTCTAGTCAAGTCAATGTATAAGGTTTGTGTTCCATAATAATCCACTAGTTATTCATTAGCTTAGATGAGTGTAATAAGCCATTTACTATTCCGAACAACGAAAAGATAAAGTACCTACTCTTAAAAGACGGAAACTTTTGATGGATTTGGATTTATTGTCGGTCTATAAGCACTATATTGGATTCAACTTCGTCTCATCATTTAAGTTTCTAGTTCAAAACAATCTTGATAATGTTTATTTTTATCATTTCTGTATGCATTTCATTCTAAGCTATATTTGCTATGTTGCTTGTATATTCAGAATGAATCGATCATTATGATACCAACGTAATTTTGTCGATTATCGCTGAATTTATGACATATTTGATACATAGGCCGATTAAAGGAGCTCGGCTGACATTGCTTCCCGTTACCCTACTTGGTTTCAGATCATTGTGGAATGAGCTATATTCCGTTGCTCTTTAAAGTACTCACCACCAGATGGCGAGGTTTCTTCGATCGTATGGGCTGGTGGAAAATTGACTTGGGGATGTATGGTGGAATTCATTTTTAATTAAAAATATCAATGTAGGTGCACTCCTATAGAATTCCTACTACTGCTAGAAATGAAATGTAGATGTTTGTTTGGTGAAATGAGTCATTTCTGGAAGAGAAATCGACGAATTTCTGATAATCTCCATATTACCACTAGCGTCTGTTTATCTTGACGGTGAAAACTAGTACCCTATTGATTAAAACGAAAAAGCTGATACGATAGTAAGACTCAAATCTTAGGACCAGAGTCCTTTGAGGACGATTTGCTTTTTATCTTAGAATTTAGCTGAATCCTGGGAATCTTTGAAAGTGGAGGCAAACTGGTGCAGCACTTTCATAGCTAGGCAACCAAAGCAATTCGTTACAACAAACATTTATATAACTTGCAAGCTACTTGACCTTTCCCAAAGAGGTCTGAGCAAAATGCAGGTCCTATAACAGGGTGCGGGCCAGTATCATTTGAATCTGATAGGAAAACTTCAAGACGATTTATGTCGCTTTTGTGGCATGGATAAAACGACTCGTCCGGCAATTTCAAAATAAAGTTTAAAAAAAAAGAACCCTTTAATATTCGGACAACAAATCTCAATACGATAGCTCTTTACCTTTCGGAGTTTTAATGCCATGCTGATTTAAGTTTAACGGCGAACTATCAAACAATAGTGGTATATCATCCTGACAGAACCAAACAATGGTGGCAGGGGGGTGGAATATCGCCTAAGTTGAAAAAAAAATTCGAGCATATCACTATCGAAAATCAAGTCCGATCTGAATCTACAAGTTTTCAAGGAAAAAGTTCGCAAGGTTTTGAACAAAGCTCCAACTATAACTCCTACGCACAAACAAAAGCATCTGGAACTCACCACAGTTAACCTGACAAGGCATTGGGACACGGTAAAATCATTGGACAGATGAACGTTCAGTTGTTTGACAGATGAACGCAATGATGCTTTGTAAAGCAATAGATTATTTTGATATCCGTTTTTCTACTCTAGGTGATCTGTTCTTACTTCCTATTCTCACTGTCACCTTCCTTGTACTACGTTTTCCAATTTCTCCTATTTTTCTCTGTTTCATTGTTCCGTACTTCTTTTTACTGCGTCTTTGCAGTTTTTGTTATAAGTCGGTTTGTCGCAAGAAGTTCAGTAAGTTCTTGGTATTTTCCTCCGAGTTATCTAAGCCATCTCGCTTGTCGCATTTTCTGCTATGGAATTGCATTTTCTGCAACGGAGAATGACGTGCCGCACATCCAACACCGTTCCGCAGCAGCTGGGTGAAGGTTCGTTCGCTTCCCTGGACTAATACCACTGATTGTTCCATCGTTGTCTTTCCGCTTGTTCTACCGCTATCAGTACGCCTTGGCTTGGGATTGGTACGGCAATAGGCAGCTGTTCTCTCGAGTTATTTGCCATTTGGTTTGCTTGAATATTACCGTTGGTGTCTAGAGATTCAACAGAAACGCGCGGGTTTATTTCGTGCGGCTTCCCTTCTTGGATTCACGGGTGTTCGGATGTCCCGAATTTCGAAGGTCTGAGGCACGATGCCTAAGAATCATCATCTCGGTAATCCTGATCGGGATCGATATTGCTCTCTTGATGGCATACGGCTCTGCGGAAAAACAATGCATTCATTTTGGATCATTCGGTAGGCTGTACATTACCGCTAGTCCCTTGCCGTGCATTGAAGCTCCTACAGCTTTACATCAAAGATTCAAACGTTCTTTGGCACGATGAACATTCGACTTCGAAGTGCCAACTTTTTGGCATGACCGTCCATACTTTCTGGGGCAGTCTCAAGCGTTAGACAGATTGATTACACTGTGTACGAGAACACAGCCTTTATACAAGCATATCTGGAAAACCTGTGCAACTACTTATAGCCGCTGAGGTGGGTTGATGTAAGCCAATTATGCTTATCCTTTAACGCTTTTATGTACCTGATATTATGCTGTATAGTTTAAAAGCGTTTTTGAAATCTTCTTTAATTATCTTTATACGATTCTATTTTGAAGCTGAGTTAGATATTGTCTACAAAGTGGAAGAGGAAAATTGATAAACCTGCGCCGCGCCCAGGATTTGAACTCGCGACGACTGCATTGAGAAACCTTCACTTTTCTTCAACTTCTCGACGTTCAAAAGTTTAAGATGCGATGAGGGATCGTTAAAAAACCTCCTTCCTGTGACCTTTGTGGAGATAGAGAGGTAAACACGGTCCCTAAACAGCAAAGGTCATACTAACATTCCATCCCTATTACCACCCGTTATTGATTATTAATGAAATTGAGACACTGAAACGTGTACAGTGATAATGATCGGTTTTTCCTAACCCCATTCAGTTGATTCATTGTGCAATTTCACTGATTATGATCAATCACGGATTAGCTACTTTCGATTCGTACAGTTAGTCAAGCTAAGCTAAGCTACGCTAGATTCACTTCACAGTTAATAATTGAGAGCTTTCGATGCTTTTGCCATATTTACATTAGCATGACTGTGTGGCAATCAGGACGTCTAAATAACCACAAAAGGCGGTGGTAGCGACAACATTGGTCAGTCATTCGAGCTGAAGGTAATTACCAAGGCAAACCATGCTAATCGTCAGTTGGCTATGCTATCAGGCAGCATAATTTGCAACCAATTTACCGCCAATTGAAAAAGCTTAGTGTGTCATCAAATAAAATGAATCAAGCAAAATATTTGCATGAAGCCGATAAGATGAACAAATTCTGCTCCGTTAACTTCTAGGATGAGAAAAATAACCACACTCAATTACTCAGAAAATGACTGAGAATGTGACTAAGGTTCTTTCGGGGTTCGATTTTTCCAGTGAAAATTTCAAAACGAAATAATCATTATCGCGCAGATTGTCAATGGTATATGTCAGCACTGGTGGCAAGTACAACCTTACCCTATGGCCAGGGATTTTCATTTCGAAACATTCTTAGATTAGGGGCTATTCATAAACCACGTAGACTTTTTTTGGGGGGAGGGGGGGGGGGGTGTTTGCCCACAATCTACGCTCCATACAAAATTTCAAAAAACTGTATGGAGAAAAGTCTACGAGGGGGGAGGGGGGGTCTGAGATTTTCAAAAATAAGTCTACGTGGTTTATGAACCGGCCCTTAGACTGAAAAACGAAACCAACCACTACTAAATAGTCATGTAAATTTCGGTTTTCTGGGAAAAGCAAAGACTAGTAAATAAATTCAACCAAACACATCTTTTGTCGAGTTGCACATGTTACGGTTGCGGGAGACATAATACTACGTGAAATCTTTGTTTACGTTCCTCGATTCATGTTAAAGACACATAACGTCTCCTAGAAAATTCATAATTTCCAAGTATGCAGTCACCTCAAGCATGGTCATACTTTGCAGCTGCGTCTGTACCAACTGAGACGACACCTAGCTAACGAATCATAATGATTGAAATCGATTAATGACACGATAAAAAGTAGATTTCTCGAAGGCTGCATTTTAGGATACTATCCCAGGCAAATTGAAATTGTGTCCGAAAATAGAACATCAAACATGAATGTAAAATACGATTGTTTATCTTTCAATTGCTGCGTGCTGCTATACTGCCCTACCATAAACAAGCACACTTGGATTATTTCCAGGATTCATTCTATATCATGCAACGCATTCACGTGGAAGACACGTGCAAGCTCTTGGCAGAGCCCGGTTTTTAAATGCAGTTCCAATGCGTGTATATTTATCTTTCGTTATCGCTCTAAAATGATCCGAATGTGCACAGTATTTTCTAAACACGGTCACGTTCGGAGATAAGCATATCTTCTCAAATGCTATGTATTCAATCGAAGCGTGAGTGGCATGAGTATGTTTGAATCAATGTTTGGTAATATTCTAAGCCGTATCATATTGCGGTCAATATGGTTTTCTTATGCGTGGAAGATTTGTTTAAATACTATCCTATGTATTCACTTACAGTGTTTAAAAAAAATTTATCCGCCTTAAGTAATCGCGTTTTATCACAACATTTACGCATATCGTTTTACACTAACAATTTTCATGTTTGTCGGATACTAAGGTTGAAAATAATATTGCCTTTTGCGTATTGTATTGAAAGTTCAGCGCAATCCTTCACGCCACTTCGGTGGTTTATTTAATGTGGTTCGCGTTTTTGGCGTTCTATTCTTTGGATCATACAGGTACGCCGTAGACACTAACAAGATTTAACAAACAATCGAAGAGGCGCGAAGGATGGCGCTGAAATTATTGTAAAATTTTCGGCGCAAAGGGCAATATTATTGTGTAGTGTATTGGAAAAAATAACCACAATTTAGCAAATTGAAATTTATCGTGGATGTCCAATTTATATGTGTTTGTCATTTTATCAATGATAAACTATAATCAATACTGCTCCAGTACCATTCTCGTTATTCAATTACTTTCATTATTTACAGTCCACGTTCAAAATAAATAAAAAAAAAAAAACTAATGTAAAAATCCTGCAGTGGATATATATTTTTTTACATACTGTAAACTCGACGAAGTTAACAACCGTCGGTGCCAAGATATCGAAATTTACATAAAAAACATCATACTCTGTTGACTTCATCGTTATGTTATGCAATGATTATGTATTGTTTCAACGGACACCCACTTAGCCGATCAATTTCAGTCGAGATCGGTGGGATTTTTCGGTGAGGCAAGAAATCACAGGTCACATCTTCCTTCGATAGGGAAGTAAAGCCGTTAGTCCCGGCTCAAATGTAGATGAGTACAATATATAGATATCTTCCAATACGATTTATAGATATCGGTTAAATATCAAACGATTAACCATGTACTGCAATTTACCTGTAAGGCAAGCGGCTTTTTTTCGTTATATTGAATCATTATAAACATACGGTGTGATATGTTTTGTATGGTGCTAAACAGTGAACTTTGAAACTAGAAAATGGTAAGCATGATTAGTAATACAGTACTAATACACGACACTGAAGAAGTCTGCACATTGTACACGAAATACGCGTATCTGTCAAGATAAGCAATAAAGGTAGTTGGAATAAAATGGAAATTACTAATCATTATTCTCATTTTCTAGTTACAGGTATTCCACTAAACAGCTCACACTCTCCAGGACTCAGTGAACTTTGGTTAATAAACTGATCACGATCAAGTCTGAGATCAATCCCCAAGGTAGTATTATTGGGCCTATTTCTTATTACATTTTCACTTCCGATCTTCCCGATTTACCTCAAAGTTGCCATAAATCTTGTATGGCCGATGACACAGACCTTTCCGCTAAATGAAAGAGTCTTCGTTTTATTTCCAGGAGACGGCAAAAAAGTTTAGACATTTTCACTTAGGGGACATCCATTAATTATGTCACGCAAAAAAGTGAACTTTTAGACCCCCCCCCCCATTGTCATGTTTTTTTTTGTATTGACCTTCAAAGTTTTTGTATGGATTGTAACGTTTTCCCAAACCCCCTCCCCCCTTACTGCGTTACATAATTAATTGACCTTCCCTAATTATTTATTAGATTCATTCTTGAATCCAAGTAATAGCAACAATCAATGTGAAACTTGCGTTTTGTAATTGGTTCACTGTTGCAGAACCCCTTGGTCTGAAGTACACCTTGCAGCTTGCACCTTGCAATACATTCTTGCGTTTTTCGGTACTAGAAGGTATGTTTTTGTTTTGGTTCGCTGTGTTATTTTGAGGATTTGTTTGTATGAGTTACGTTATTAGAGACGAATCATTAAGCAGGGGACCGAGCATGGGACCGGTGTGCTGGTACTTCCTGAGCCAAAAACTATAGCCATTTTCTTCATGACTATCCAGCTGCTGGTAATAGTCATAATATTATAATAGTGACGGAGTTCCAATTTCATGCTGTAGTCAAATGAACTTTCAAGCCAAACATAAAAAGTATACAAGAAATGTGATATCCTCTTACAAACAGGAAACCCAAACGTTGTCTTTGAGACTCTTTTTTTTTATTTTTTTTCTTTTCCACCTATACTCACTTCTTTTTTCTCTCCCAAAAATATTAATATACCCTTATCCAACCCCAACACCAAAAAACAAAAAAAAAAAAAAAAATAAAATAATTCTAATATCCAAAAAAAAAAAAAAAAAAAAAAAAAAACTATAATATTTCCCACAAAAAAAAAAAAAATATAAAAAAAAACAATTTTTCCCCCCCACCCCTATCCTTAAAACCACCACAAAAATTAAATCAAATTTAAATACTTTATTTTTAAAACCTCCAACATTTTTGGTATATTTGACAGACCCCATATTGATATCAACCGCACCATGGTCGATCTAATCGCAGGCATGGCATAGGCGTAGCCAGGATTTCAAATAGGGGGGGGGGGGGGAGTTTTTTTTTTAGAGAGAGAGAGAGAGAGAGAGAGAGAGAGAGAGAGAGAGAGAGAGAGAGAGAGAGAGAAATAACATCGTCTCCAACCAGTGGTTGCACATACTGAACAATTAACATTAACGGACACTTAACGGACAATACAACGCCCGGTGGACCAGTAGAGTAGGGTCATTTTCATGTTCCGACAGATGGAGCGGGAATGGAGCCCCATTTATGTGACATTACGCCTGAATGCGGGTGGATTATCTTCTCTACTCTCACCCAAAGTATTTGACAATACCCGTCCGTTTCTTGCAACAAGATTAAACAATTCTAGGCTTGTTCTGGAATAAAAAAAAAACGATTTTAAAAACTTTCGATATTTCCCATGTTTTTAAATCAAACCACATTGAATGCCAAACATTTAACGGGTCATGTTGGATTTTTGTATAGAATAACCACCGAATTTGTTTGCAGTTTGTACTGAAAATGTACTTTTCATCCGCGACCCTCTCACCCAAAGCAACACAGAAGAAACACCGTTTTTTACTCACCATGCTCACACCGTTTGAATAGATTATATTTTTTTAATGGTTGTTCAAATAATAAGTGATTAGCTTTTAACAAACATACATTTTGAGTTTTGGTGGTTTATAGCTTATGGTTTGTGTCCCCTTTGCTCACCTTTAGTATAATTATTTTATCTGATATTTTCTAAACAGGAACATCAAACATAACCTTTTAAAACGACGTAAGTAACAAATGTAAGCAAGCTGTGTTTTTTGTGCTGAATTGTTGCTACTTGCATTCTCAACACACGAGTAGTTAGTAAATAATTTAAGAAATTTTATTCATCAATGACGAAAAGAAATTCATATGCGTTCCAACAGCTATTCCTCAATATTTTAAAAATAATTTATATACACATCTGCATCTGCGTTTTGAAATTTGAACCGATTTATCTGATATGATCCAACTGAAACACGTTCTGTCGAAACACGGTATATGTAGCAATCATGTGTATCTGAGTAGTATGAAACCAAAACGGTGTATCATTGAATTACATTAAAATTGTTGTTCAAATTCGAGAAATACAACCATTTTGCATATTTTTCTATTCGTGGTTATTTCAGCTGCATGAAAAAACATTCGTTTTGTTTTGTTTGCTTGTTTTTTTTTTAATTACATGCTGGAAAATATTATACTTACTTTTGAAAAACTTTCGAATGTCCATTTATGGTACTTCTGGATAAAATGAATCAAATAACTGCTTTAGACTGCTTATAATTAAAAAAAAAACCGTATGTATTTTACCCGATGATTCGTTTTGTTATGAAGGTTCTTCTGTTTATAAACACGCGCAGAACCATCGCTTATTCTTCCGGTCTTCCTCTAAACTCTCCACCGATTGCTTGTCGATCTGCCAAACTTGGAAGACATCTGCATGGAGTTATCTCAAATTATAATAATCCGTCCAATCTATCACAAAACGTTGAGATTGGTTGAGCGGACTGGAGATAATGAAATCCATTTGTATAAGGCCAAGTCTCTCCCGGTTGGTATTAAACCGATGAGCATGGATATCAATAGAAACATAAAGTTTCCAGAAGGCACAAAATGCATCTACGGACTCTTATTTTTACGAAATCCCTCAATTTCAATTTTTAATGGATTAGCATAGATTGTTCATTAGACACTTCAACTTGATTGATACAGTTATTAGTTACAGCAGTGCAATAGATTGTAGAATACAGTAGTAAAAATTGTAAGTTACGAAAAAAGAGTTTGGTTCGAGCATCGGCTGTGAAAGGTTGTGTCGATGCTTTATTACGCACTATTTTCCTATCGAGCATGGCGCGTTTCGTGTTGTTTCGGTTATCTATAATTCGGTGTAACGAGTGATCGAGTGAGCACAGTAAGAGAACAACAAAGCGTCTCTCAAGCGTTCATAAAATTATCCTTGTTTTCCTAACGGAAAACCACCATCACACTTTGTGAGTGGCTCCAATAGCATCCTTATTATTGGTTTAACTCAGATCAAATCGGATTTCCAACATTATAAAAAATCACCTTGTTTTTCCGATGAAAAAACACCATTACACTTTGTGTGTGGCCCCAATAGCATCCTTACTGTTGTAATCGGTTCGAATCAGAAATCGGTACTAGTATTTAAATATTTTACTAAACGAAGCGTGAATTCAGCTTATTGTTTACCAAAACGAACCCTGCTGCCACCCAATCTTGTCATCCAAAATCCCAGTGATTTCTCGTGGAAGTGCGGCGGTGGTCTCGGCTTCCAATAAAACGTCCAAATAAACGTTAACGCATTCCTACCCTTTCCTTATTTGACCTGCATTCGGGCGAGGCCAGCGCCGGTATTGCCTTAGTTTGGGATCACCAGTTTTACACATTGAGCATGTTTGCATCATCTGTTGATCTTCTGAGTAATAACAGCTGAACTGGCAGTAACGGAATAACAACTTCGGGCGGTCAATCATTCTCATTATCCTGCTCATGCTCATAAAAACGGATAAATTATTTGAATAGGATAAGACAACTGCAACTTCTCGCCCTGACTAGCTTGCTGTTCTGCTTCTCACACGCTGACTCAAACTGTAAGATATGATCAACATATATTCTCAATAATATGAAACTACAGTACCCTAAAACGGGGAAAGCGGGGTAACGGGGCGGTTTGACCCATGCCATGAATAGTTCAAATAAATATTTTTCGTTGATACTTTTTCTAACTATCAACTGTGTTTCTTAATCTAGTATTATTTGGCTTCTGAAAGCTATAGCATAGGTTTGAATATTCAGTTTTTTGATTAACCAAGAACTGAACATTGAGCATAGCTTCTTCAACTTTCAGCTAGCGGAGAAAAAAATCAATCAATGCTTATCTAATAGCTAACATTACAGATTAAGAGATATTTCCCTAGTAGCACATTTGTTTCAACCCAGTAAAGGTGACTGCTCTGTGACTCAATTAAGTCACAATAGAGCTGCTGAAACCAGTTTTGACTGTTGTGTGCTGCTTGGGGTTTTTAGATACTTTAGGCTACATAGGTTGGGTTCTAGGTTAAAGGAAAAATATTGTAATAAAATTGTTACTCGTTACTATTTAAAAACTATTATATAATTACAACTTTTTTCTCATGGATGTCAATTTTTTACGCTTTTTTGCTACAACTTGTTACAAAATCGAGGCAACTTCGCGTAATTTGGCTTTTTTATTTAGGCAAAGGAGCAATCTGACAAACATCCCAAGCAACACAAAATCGTCATATTTGGTTACAGTGACTTGATTGTGACTTAATTGAGTAGTATTGGAGTAACATCAACTGTATTGCAACAAGTTACCTTGCAACCTTCTAGAGATAAAAAATAAATAATAATATATTGAAACAAATAATAAAATTCTAAAAATAAAATCAAAACTTAGGGGGCCCCCCCCCCCCCCCCCCCCCCCCCCCCGCCTCCGATACAGCATGATAACAACCACAGTATTTTTAGTCAACAGAGTGTTGTGGGTGTTGTGGTTGTTTTTCCCTCTCTGTATGTTTGTTTGTCTGGTTTTTGTTTGTTTGTGGCGCGGTGGTGTCCTCTCTGGGGTGTCTTGTGTTTTGCCCCGCGCTCGGGGGCACCCCGCGGGGCCACTTGCCCCCATTTTTTTTTTTTTTTTATCTCCTTTCCCCAAAAAGGAACACCCCTTATATTAAAAAAATTTTGTTGGGAAAAGTCGACATATCTAAGACACCGACTTAAATCAGATCGATGTTTTAGATATGTCAACTTGACAATCCCAGTCACATTTACTCATAAATGAGTGACTCCACTTTTGACGAAAGTGAGTCAAAAACGATTCAAAATTGAGTTAAATTGTCCCGCCGTGTAGGGAAGAGAACAGGAGAAAGAAAATAAAGCATTAAGGCCCAAACGCAATGTGGACGGAAACGGAACGGAAACGGCAAGTTTTACGGTTGTCGCAAATGACGTCGATATGTCCAATTGGAATAAACTTTGATATAATCAGTTCTCTAACCGACAAGCTGGTTTAGTCAGATTGAGTTTTCCGGCTGCCGTCGCCATTCCGCTTCCGTTATCACTGCGTTCAAGCCTTTAGTAATTGGTAACATGTAATGCGCATGTGAGATTTTCATGGTGATATTCTCACAACGGTTGTTCAGAATGGCTCGACGGATGCATATGAGAGATCATTCCCGAGTAATTTCCACTCGTTTACTCAATTCCATCACGTTTAGTTATAGAAGACAATAAACATTTTACTACGTGCTACATTTCGGAATATCAGGGCAATGATCCCCCATCGCACACGAAGAAAAAACAGTTCCGTTTGAAACAACAAACTTGTTTGTTGAAATCCAAACTAAAAAAAATGTTGTTTTAAAAATCCGTTTTGTTGTTTTAAGCCAACGATTCGGTTTTGAAACGTGTTTCTACCTTAAGATATTACCACAAAACAATATGATTGTTCTAAACTAACATATTTGTTGTTTCCACCTTGCAAGAGGTTTATTATTACCAAAACACAGGTTGCGTTGACTTTTAATTGTTCCCCTGAACAAATTAAAATTTTAGATTGATTCAAACAAAGCGGCGGTTAAATTAAACTGATATATTGTTTGGAAAAAAACAATTAAAAGTTTAGTTTGAAACAAACTATTTTTTTGGGTTATTCCAAGTTATTCTGTCAAGTCCCGCTGCATGCTCTTTTCGCGTATGTTTTCAACGCAGGTGAAAATTTAATTTAATGAATTTAATGAAAACCTGAAAATAGTATAAAGGCTCGTAGTAAAATATGTAGATTTCTTTTAAACTGAGAGAGGTCTATAAATGTTAATGTGCGCTTTTCTAATGTTTGTTGGCCTTTTATTCAAATAAATAGTATTGAAATTATTACAAAAGAAATGTCGGTGAACGGAAATCTTTGTCTTTTCAACCGTTTTCGTTCTTTTTTTTTAAACAGCAATTCAGTTTAAATCATACTAAAATTTGTTTGAAACAAACCATGAGCGTTGGCAGAACCAACTAACAAATCTGTTTGTTTTCGTAGCTGTCAGAATGAAACAACCAACATAATAGTAAATTCAAACGGATGTCAGTTGAACTTAACTGCTTGATTTCCGAAACAATAACTCAAAATTTTAGATTATTTTAACCACCGTAAGTAGTCAAATCAAACTAATATGATGTTTGTGCCCAGCTTAACGTGATATTCCAGTTAAATGAAACTAGAATTTGTTTGCGTTTACCAATCTTTTTT
>JAHHFK020004809.1:0-35033 GCA_024533555.2 Aedes koreicus | reverse complement strand
GCGAATATGGTTACCGTTGATAATCCGAACGATCCAAATAGGTTGAGTTTCCAACTCAAGGAATTGCTCTGAAGATGCAGTAGTTGTAGTTTCTCACGGTGTTTCAAGGTTAAGTTCTGGATGTATTCAACAGGTGAGGCATCTATAATGGACATTTCATTTGCGCGAAGTCCTGTGGTTGGATAGTATGGTCTTCCGGGTATGGTAATCTCGTAGTTAGAATACAGTTATCCGTTTATATGAAGATTACATTGTGTGAATTGTATGAGGAATGATCCAATCAACGGTTGGCTTGAGTTTGTGCAATTGGATGTAACTTCTGCGACTGCGTCGTGGATGAGAATGGTTCCTTCATTAATTCGTTTCACGAGTCCTCCTGAGTACACTTTTTCGAAGGTGCAATTGGAATGCTGTCCTGTAGTTAATTTGTGAATACATTCATTTACGTGTTCGAGCTGTGAACTCTCACATAAGAAGTAATTATTCTGCTCTTCACATGGTTGATCCATTTCATAAACGTGTGTGGTGTTTCTGAGGATGTAGTTTTTGTTGAGTGAAATTCGTTTCTTTGATTTGATTATTGAATCCACATAATCGTATTCAAAGGTCAAAGTGGATACTTGTGGAATTTTCAGCATATATATGATGTGGGTATCATTCAGCAATACCTGTGCCTTGGATTGTGAAAGTAACTCTTCAAAAGATCTCATTTGTACGTCGTGAGATTGGAGGAATGAAGCAATTCTGTTGAAGTCTCTAATGGATAATAGTTTGCTGCTTGGAATGCCATGTTTAGCCATAAGTATAGCTTCTTCTAATGTTTCAACTTGATTTTGTAGAGAGTCAAGGTTGGAAAGAACTATTAGTTGGTTAATCTCTATAGAATGGTTCTTCGTACGCTCATTTTCGATTTTCAGGACCTGGTTGGTGATGTCCGTTATTTCTTGAATACGCTGATCAATCGCTTGGTTGATGAAAACTTGTTTGTTGTTCTGCATAATAAGTGAGTTCATGGATGAGTTGATGAAACGAAGGTCCTCTGCATCTGGGCTTCCTGCAATCCATTTCCAAACGGTCCCGATTGTGTCCCATCTTTTTTGTCTTTTAACAAAAAGTTTTACTTTCATAAATGTTTCATAGAGTTTATAATTCTTAATTTGTATTAATTCGTAGAGAGGATTAGTGAAAGGGTTGTTTTGTATATCGTTATTGATGTTCGATATTGTGTTGCCTATTTGAATGGGGTCTATAGGATGAACGATGCGAATGTGTCCTGTCTTTACTTTAGCTTCTCCGAGAGGTACAAATAGCCAAAGGGTTGTTTGTTAAGTCATGTATGTGAATTCCTGCCTGTACGATAGACACGCAGAGAGCGAGTCTGAAAAGATACAGAAAATTAGTTATCATTCTTCCTCAGGTTACATTTATGTATTTTTCTATTGTTTGAATCAATTATGTAGGTGCTGTGATCCTCTTTGACTTTGACCATATTATATCTGCTTTTTCTCTTATTGTTGGAGTGTGATTTTTCATAAACATATGTATTAGGTTCATAAGGTTGATATTGTTGGGGAATGATTTTATCTTCCTTTGCTTTATATAATTGTAAAATCCTATCATTATTTTTGTCTCTTTGGATTGTAAATTCATTGAAAGGTAAATTATCGGGATTATCTCCTGTGTAAATACTCTTTGGAGTTTGATTTGTGAAAGAATGAATAGTGTTGTTATACTTATGGGCTGCTTCTTGTATTAAATTTTGAATCGTTATGTCTGGATTGAGTGCTTTTATACATCTAGCTATTTCTCTGATAGTCGAGTGACATCGTTCTACTTGACCATTAGTTTCTGATCTATTTACAGGAGTTTTGAATATGTGAATGCCTAAGTTTTTGATTTGTTGTTCTATTACGTTGGACACAAATGAACTTTCATTATCTATGACAATCTGAGAAGGTAAATCCCAATCATAAAGGAGTTCTGTAAGTATATTTTTCACATCTGCTATTGAATTTGATTTGATTGGTTTTATTTTTAAAAACTTAGAGAATTTGTCAAGGGATGATATAAATAGTAGGTTAGCATTATATAAGAAGATATCTATGTGAACTATTTCTACAGGGTATTTAGGTATTGGAGTTTTAACAAGAATGTACTTTTGAGGTTTGCGTTCATATTTTTCCATTTTACAGATTTCGCAATTTTTTACATAATTCTGAATTAATTTGAATGATCCAGGAAAATAAAATTTCTTTATCAATTGAAGGGAATTCTCTTTGGCATTACGATGAGCGAAGTTATGAATTATTTTTATTTCTTCAAGTTGTTGTTCTTCTTCTTCTATATCCTGTACCATTCTTTGGGAATATCTAGCTCGAACTATTTTTGGATTGAATGTTTCTTTATAGATTTCTTGATTTTTTCCCATAGTGGGTTCGTCTGTCATAATTCCATTAAGAATGCCTGGCATTAAATATTCTTTTAGTTTGCTTTTTAGGAATCCGTAACTAAATTGTGGTTCCGAGAATATATGTCTCGTAAATCTTTCGAAAGGTCTGTTTTGTTCGTAACTAGAATTTTCATCTATTTTGAAAACTAATTGGTTTCTGAAAACGTTAATCGGTGCTTCGGTGGAAGGAATAAAAGACGTGTCATCATCATTGGCTGAGTGCTGTGTAGGGGTTAGTGAGTTAATTTGAATGCGGGACAGTGCGTCTGCCACAACGTTGGATTTTCCTGGTTTATAATGTATTTCATAATCGTGTTCTTCTAGAAATGCTTTCCAACGCTTTAGCTTAGCATTATTATTTTTGGGTGATAGGGTAAATGTTAGTGGGAGATGATCTGTAAATATTTTAAGTTTTGCTCCATAGATAAAATTATAGTGTAATCGTAGTATATGCAATGCCCATACGACAGCGAGCATTTCTTTCTGGTTGGTCGCGTAATTTTCTTCTGTTCTTGAAAGTGTTCGAGAGATGAAGGTGATCGGCCTTTCACCATCATGGAGTTTTTGTGAGAGTACTGCACCTAGAGCTTTGTCAGATGCATCGGTTGTAAGAATAAAACTCTCTTCGAAATTTGGGTACGCCAAAACATCATTGGAGGATAATATCTCCTTAAGGGTTTGAAAAGATTGTTTTGCTTCATCATCAAAAGCAATCGGAAAGTTTTTTGATTGATTTTTACAGATTCGGTGATGGCCATCTTTCCCTCTTAAAAGTTTTGTTAAAGGCTTTGCAATTTTTGCATAGTCCTTTATAAAACGTCTGTAGTATCCTGAGAGTCCAAGAAAGGCTCTTAAATCTTTCAAGCATTTTGGTTCAGTGTAGTTGCGAATGCATTCTACTTTTTTCATGTTTGGTTTTAATCCTTCTTCTGAGATGATAAAACCAAGAAATTCTTCTTCAGTCCTTAGAAATTCTGACTTGTCAGGCTGAATTTTAAAATTTGCCTTCTTTAATGTTTCCAAAATAGTTTCAAAATTTTTCATATGATCTTCATAGGTTTTTCCAAAAAATATGATATCATCAATGTACACGTAGCATATTTTTCCGAGATGATCTCTTAAAATGTCATCCATGACTCTTTGAAAAATGGCAGGGGCATTTTTCAATCCAAATGGCAAACGAATAAATTCATATTTACCATTGTTAACTGAAAATGCGGTTTTTTCAACATCCTTTCAGACATGGGAATTTGGTGAAATCCCGATGCTAAATCTAATGTTGTAAAATATTTATTTGCACCTAAATTGGCTAAAACTGTTGAGGTATCTGGGATAGGATACCTATCACTAATTGTTTTAGAAATCAATTTTCTATAGTCTATAACCATTCTATACTTTTTTTCGTAGGATGCATCCATTTTTTTCGGAACTATCCAAACTGGTGAATTAAATGGGGGTCGAGATGGTCGTATTATTCCATCTTTAAGTAGCTTTTCAATTTGTTTATTTACCTCAGATTTCAGTGCTTGTGGATATGGGTAAGATTTGCTATATACAGGGCTTTCATCTGTCGTTCTAATTTCAGCTTTAACCCTTGTTGTAAAAGGTAATTTGTCATCAGGGGGTTGCAATAGATCCTGAAATTTTTTCAATAGGCTGTTAAGTTCAACTTTCTGTTGGTTGGACAAATGTTCATTTCTTACTTGAATTTGGTTTACCTGTTGTAACTGATACTGTAGTAGTTGTATAACATGTTCTTTATTTAGGATTAGCTTCTCATCGCTTGTGTCTATCACTGCGTTTAATTCTTTAAACGTATCGTGTCCTATGATAGCATCGAATGTTTTAAATTGATCCATGTGGAAAAATTTTACATCGATATTGGAGTATGGTTTGAAAAATTTAGCTTTTGAATATTTTTTTATTTGAACATCTCCACCAATGAAGGAAACTGAAAATTGTTTCTTAAGATCGTGAGAAATTTTTGCATATTTTGGATGAATAAAGTTTTTATTCGATCCAGTGTCAATAAGAATTTTTAATGATATTGCTAGATTACCATAAAATAGAAAATATGGTAATGTGGAGTCTATCCTAAAAAAATAAGTTCAGCACAATCGTCATTTTCGTCTGCGGTGCATTCTTGGGTTTCAATTGACTTTACATATCGTTCGAATGAAGTGTCATTGTCATCTTCATCATACGGTAGTTGAAGATATTCTTCTAATTGATCGTCTGAAGTTGATTCGTATTCTAGATTTTGTTCTGGTGCGCGTTCATGAGTAACTATGTTAAATTGTCTTGGTCTCTTCAAGGGAGGCCCTGTGGGACGATTACCATAGTTTACTTGTCGGGATCTTATGGATGGGTCTACCTCCATGAGAACTGGTTTGTCTAGTGGTTTCTGGAAAGGGTTTCGTTGCTGGAAATATGGATAATTATGTGTGTTGTTGAAAGGTCCATTTCTATGCGGTGGTGCAGGAGGTGCAATATTTCTTTGCGGATATTGTGTATATTGACGAACAAAAGGTGAGTAATTTGGAACGAACTGAGATGATGGATGTAGTCTTATGGGAATGCGTGGAGTGTGGATTGGTTTGGGTGGTATTTTCGGTGGTTGCGGTATTCGATTAGATGGTCCTGAAGTACATGTGGATGGGTTAAACTTTTACGAAACTCCATGTTCTGGAAGGTTATGCAATAAGAGTACGCTGTTGCTAATGAATCAACGTTGGCGTTTTTGAGGAATTTTCCTACTTCTCCGTCCAGTCCTCTAACAAATGCATCTATTGCTTTACGATTATAAAGTGATAAAATTGATTTTGCTGCTTCTGGATGTGCAAATTGCTCATCCGTAGCGACACAATTGGATATCAATGAGAGAATTTTATTTATCTCATTGTAAAATACTTCCAATGATCTTCCCTTTTGGCAACTGTTCGATAGTTGGTAATCAAGAGTACCTAAATCTCTTTTCTCTCCGTAATAGGTTACAAGAGTTTTTTTGATTAAATTCCAATTTATATTTACGTTTGATGCCTTATTCGCTTCACCCCTAATTTTTCTTCTAACAGTTTTGCATATAACGTGAAACTTGTTTCTTTGGGCGACCGTACTGCTTTGAGTCGGTGCATACCATTTAATTAGGCCTTCGGCGTCCTTGACCCACGCGTTCAGTTCAGTTGGATCACCAGAAAATGATGGTAGATCTCTTACAAAATCGGGTATTTTTTCTAATTGATTCCGGATCAACAGGTGTGCCGGTTTCATCTGTAAGATATAGTGGCGGGTCTGAATAATCAATTGGCTGCGGTGCTATTCTGGCAGCTTCTAGAGCGGCAACCCTAGCAAGTAATGCTTGAACTTGCTGGTCCATGTTACGATCTAGGCTAAGTTCTTGTAATTTATTTATTAATTCTTCAATTTTGATTAAATTATACACTAACTCTCACACACAAGAGAAAAACTCACATACACTCAATGTTGCAATAATTTTCAATAAAAATTACTAAAATACTAAATTTTTACTTTTAAATATATTTGTTTATCTCAGAGTTTAAATCGAAGCTAATTAAAAATCGAAATGAAGTTTCAAATATTTTGGTTTGTTTAAATTCAATTTTGATTAATTACACTGATTTCACTTCACTTTTATTTCCTTGTTTTCTTTCAAGATGAAAACTTTGAATTTGTTAGTTAATACTTTCAATATAAATCTGGACATCTTCTAGGTATGCTAGAAGATTGTAAAGGGCGATACGGTCAAAATTTGGTCAATATCAACTTGACGTATTTCTTTCAATTTTGCATTTAAAAAACCTGAACACCCCTCATTTTGAAGGTGTGTGTGTGTAGAATGTTGCTCCTATTTTGATTTTGGAATTCACTCTTCAGTTGTCAAAATGCCGTCCAAGCAAGAAGAGCAGCGTATCAAAATTTTGCTCGCGCATCGCGAAAATCCGAGCTACTCGCACGCAAAGTTGGCAAAATCGCTAAAAGTTGCCAAATCAACCGTTACAAATGTAATTAAAGTGTTTGGGGAACGTTTGTCGACAGCCAGGAAGTCTGGATCGGGGGGAAATCGAAAACCGGAAGCCGCTGAGACGACAAAGAGAGTTGCCGGTAGTTTCAAGCGAAACCCTAACCTATCTCTCCGAGATGCCGCAAATAAGCTGGGTGTATCGTCTACAACCGTGCATCGAGCCAAAAAACGAGCCGGACTATCGACTTACAAGAAGGTAGTGACTCCAAATCGCGATGATAAACAAAATACGACGGCCAAAGCGCGATCCCGGAGGCTGTACACGACGATGCTGACGAAGTTTGACTGCGTGGTAATGGACGACGAAACCTACGTCAAAGCCGACTACAAGCAGCTTCCGGGACAGGAGTTTTATACGGCAAAAGGAAGGGAAAGGTAGCAGATATTTTCAAGCACACGAAACTGTCAAAGTTCGCAAAGAAATATCTGGTTTGGCAAGCCATCTGTACCTGTGGCTTGAAAAGCAGCATTTTCATAGCTTCCGGGACTGTCAACCAAGAAATTTACGTGAAAGAGTGTTTGAATAAACGTCTGCTGCCTTTCCTGAAGAAACACGGTTGTTCCGTACTGTTTTGGCCGGATTTGGCATCTTGCCATTACGGTAAAAAGGCCATGGAGTGGTACGCCGCCAACAACGTGCAGGTGGTTCCCAAGGACAAGAACCCTCCCAACACGCCAGAGCTCCGCCCAATTGAGAAATACTGGGCTATTGTCAAGCGGAACCTAAAGAAGACCAAAAAACTGCTAAGGACGAGCAGCAGTTCAAGGCAAACTGGCTTTCTGCGGCGAAGAAGGTGGACAAGGTGGCTGTACAAAATCTGATGGCAGGGGTCAAGCGTAAGGCCCGGCAATTCGGATTTGGAAAAGCGGAAGCCTAACTGAATATTTTTCCTGAATTTTATACTAATTGAACTTGAAAAAGAAATTTAATTTGATTTTTTAAATAAACGATTTCACCGATTTACACGCGTTTTCCCTTGACCAAATTTTGACCGTATCACCCTTTAGAAGTGAGACAAGTACAATCATTTCAGTTATATACACATATCGTTTTAGCCAAGATCACTTGAAAATGTTTTTCGGAGCAATGAGATCCAAGAGCGGTTCAAATAACAATCCCAACGCTGGTCAATTCCGAGCAAGCTATAAGAGGATGCTCAATCAAATTGAAATTAGCAGTTCGCTGTATGGCAATTGCACTGATTTTAATACCACGCCTCTCCTACAATGCTATGATAGTATACCGGATACGCCTGACACGGATTCACATTAGCCTCTTCAAGCTATGGCTAGCCCAGAAACGGAGAAGGAATGGGAACTATTCCGGAATAACGATATCACTACTTTTTCTATTACAATAGATATTGAGCAACATGAAAAGACACTTGCACCCAAAATTGCCTGCGAGCAATGCATTCAAGTGATTTCCAATTATGTTGAAAAATCATAATGCCAATTTGCAGACTCTTGTTGGAAATGATAAGAAGCTAAACGTGGGAATGCATTTCGACAAAAATGCTCATGGGTGCTGTTTTGCGGAGTGCTGCGAATTCGGATTTCCTTTTGCCCTGTGATGACGATCATCAGCTCCAAATGCTTCAACTGGTATAGGAAAATTATCTCAACACAAGAATTGTTGTTTATTCTACCGTTCAAGCCATCTAATCGCCAAAAGCTTACTAAAATGATACTTTTTGAAGGTCATTAAACAACCTGCACCTGTATTCATATGCATATAAAAGTAAAACAAATAAATAATAACAATAAAACTGTTAAAAACACCGTCGGATTTTTTAGCAAACAGTTACAAGAGTTGATTATCAATCGGTATTTGCTACTGGTCTTGCGAAAGACACAGCAGTTACAGCAGGAAATTCACTGGATTAAACAACTAAACGAATGCTGGAATTTAAAAAATGCAAACATTTGCTATAATAATCTTTAATGAAGAATTATTATAAAACAACTTACCTGCCTTTTCATGCATTAGTTTCTGCAGATGCAGTTGTCATTAGTAGCTTCTCGATGTTCCTATTGATCAACACGATTCGCAAGTAATCAGAGTATAGGATTTCGTTCCGTATACTTTTGGAAAACGTTTAGAGAAAACAGGTTTTGTCACGGAATTGAAACCGTTTCTTCGGAACGTTCTCTGCAACCGGCACACCATATATAACCGCAAAATGAATAAAAAAAAAAACTTCCGAAAACACAATCATGCACCGAAATCACATGAAATGCTTTGACCAATGTTATTATTTAGAATTTTCGGCAGTATTTCCGTTGTCTTTCAGCTCTTTCAGATATTTTCGGTGTTTCACATCAAAACAAACAACCAAAACATATGATTAGACTTCTATTTGACAGCTGACAGCGGGCCCAAATCAATTTGAGCCCAGGACATCCTGTCTACTGTCAATCACTGCATTTTTTTTTTGTACAATTTGTTGTCAGAAAAGCAAACGAACTTTTCACTTGGACAACTTCCAGAATTTATTACATGAGTCTACTTTAAGGCTCATGACTCAGCCCCCTTCTTTATAACTTGCTCGTCAATAATATTTCATGCCTTCTGGGAACCATATACTTCAATTGATTTCCAACCTCATCTATTTTGTTTCAAACAGGATAGACTTGACCCTGTACCCAATGATCTCATTATAGTGGGCGAAATATTATAATTTGAAATAACTCAAGGCAGACGTCATACAAACTTGGCAGATCGACAGGCAATCGTTGGATAACCACCTGTGTGGGTGTGAAAGAGCTCTCACATTATATTGTCCACCGGCAAAGCAAAACCGAAGTAACGGACTGAATCAGCGATCATAAGGGCGCCGTCTGCGATGCACACGTTGTTTCCTGTTTAGCCACCGTAACGGGCAATGTCCACCATTAAACCGTAATTGCAACAGATGTGGTAAGCGCGGACATTTTGTAGCGGCCTGTCGACAGAAGCAGGTTAACTTTATGAAGAATGAGCGAAGCGGCAGATCCATGGACCGATTTACATCGCCAAAATAAAATAAGCCGGAAGACATCAAGCAGGTATTGAATGACTAATTTATGATTTGTTCAGAATGTTCATGCAACTGCATTTTATTTGAAATCTGAAATCGAATTGTCGAATGTTTTTACATCCATTGCAATATTTATTCCTATTCATGGCAGGAAGTCAATGCACTCTCCTTAGAAGACGTCTTGGTTAGCTGTTCGGTTGGATCGTCCAGTCCTATACGTTTCCTAATAGACTCTGGTGCGGATGTAAACATCATTTGTGGGTAAGACTGGGAGCAATTGGAGCCAGAGGCTAGATGTGGCAAAGCAAAGCTTGAAATGATCGGCAGCAGTTCAGACGAAAGACTCCATGCTTATGGAACACGAGAGCCCTTGACCATCGAATGCACCTTCAAAGCAAAAATCAGGATTGCAATGCCAAGCTCCTCGATAGCGTCAAAATACGCTGTATTCCACGTCGTACGAAAAGGGTCCAGATCTCTCCTTGGGTGATCTACGGCCAGCGATATGGGACTGCTACTGATTGGCAATAACGTCAACCACTGTGAAGTGGTCGAAATTATTCCGATAATGCCCCCCTGGCAAGGTGAAATTTAGCTTGAATCAGGATGTTCCGCCAACCAAAAGTGCTTACTACAAAGTTCCTGCTGCCTTCCGGTGAGTCGAAAAAAAAAGAACTTTCATTAATGATATAAAAAGATGTTGTATTCGAAAAATAATGTATCTTAACACAGCGATTCCCAGTTTGATTGTAGCAAGTTAGTTGCTTTTATCTAGAATTATATCAATTATGAGCCTTTTTACATTATAACCTAAATTGTCCTCTAAGCGAAAATTCATTGAAGAAACGCACAAGATGCTAACGATACAAATGAAGTTAATTTATTTGAATTCCTCAAAGTAGATTTTGGAAAACATATGTTCAGAGGAAATAAGATGCAACATTTTTATATGACATGTAATCCATTCACGGTAGGTACCGGACAAATTGGGAACCACTGCTTTAGACGAATCTCACGTCTATGAGTATATATATTAAAACCGAGTTTTCCTGATACCACGATTATACTAATTAGAGGGAAGCTGCACGACAGAGATTGCGTGAAATGGAAGCTCGGGGTATAATAGAAAAAGCCACGTCCGCTCCGAATTGGATTAGTGGTATGTCTGCAGTGGCCAGGGGCAATAACGATTTCAGACTCGTAGTCAATATGCGTGCCCCCAACCGTGCGATCAACCGTGAATATTATAGACTTCCACTGCTATATGAAATGCGGGTGAAGCTTCATGGTGCAAGGTATTTTTCGAAACTCGACTTAAGCAATGCACCTCGAGTTATCCGAAGAATCCCGGGACTTGACTACCTTTTTGGCCGAAGACGATCAGATGTTCAGATTCACCCGTCTTATGTTCAGCGTGAATTGCACGCCCGAAATTTTTCAGCGAGAGATGGTTCGGATTCTGAAAGATGTTAAAAACCTAATAGTGTTTATCGACGACATTCTTATCTTCGCCGACACACTAAAGGGTGTATTCGATAAAAATGGCACACACATATATACTCATCAATATTAAACTGATTATCGGATTTTCTTGAAACTTTCAGGGAATGAAGAACTACTAATGAGTTTTGATTTACAACATTTGTTTTATTCAATTTCGTCTCCCATCCCGAATGCCCCTTCCTTTTCACTCCACCCATCAAATTTTGTACAACCGATTTTCCCAGTGTTTTTGTTGTTTTTACCCAAATTTTCTTCAATTCTAGCTCTGTTTTTATAGTTTTGGGATGTTTGCGAAGTTCCGTTTTCATAATTGCCCAGAATTTTTTTTTTTTTTTGTTTTTATTAGATTTTCAGCCTCGGTTTCCCGTCGTAGTCACTCAAATACCTCTTTTGGGTATTTTCGTAACTTGTCCGGGGGTTTTCAATTGGACGAAGTTCCGGTGAATTTGGTGGGTTCATATCCTTTGGCACAAAATTGACTCCGTTGGCTCGGTACCACTCCAATACGTTTCGAGCGTAGTAGCAGGATGCTAGATCAGGCCAAAACAGAGTTGATCATTTGTGCTTTTTAATGAATGGCAAGAGACGCTTCTTAAGGCACTCTTCCGTGTAAATCGCACCGTTTATTGTTCCGGAAGTGATGAAGGGAGCACTTATTTCACCACATCCGCAAATCGCCTGCCAGATTAGAAACTTCTTTGCAAATTTCGATAGTTTCTTCTTTCGAACATCCTCCGGAACATCGAACTTCGACTTGGCAACGAAATATTCTTGCCCAGGAAGTTGACGGAAGTCGGCCTTGACGTATGTTTCGTCATCCATCACGATGCAACCGGATTTGGTGAGCAGCTTCGTGTAAAGTTTCCGGGCGCGGGTTTTCGCAGTGATGTTTTGTTTTTCATTCCGGTTTGGGGCTTTTTGCACTTTGTAAACATGTAACCCAGCACGCTTCATGGTTTTCTGCACAAAACCGACTGACACCTTAGACTTTTTAGCGACATCTCGAATTGACATGTTTGGACGGTTCTTGAATTGTTGTACGACTTTCCTGGCCATTTTACTGTCCATTGGACCACTTTTACGACCACTCCCTTCCTTCCTTTGGACACTCAGACGCTCCTTGAAGGTTCTTATTACACGAGACACAGTTGTATTTGCAATTCCAAGCCTTTTAGCAATCCACCGGTGGGACGTCCCTGGATTTTGATTGTGAGTGCACAAAATTTTCTAACGGACAATTTCTTGTTTCGACGACATGATTGGAACTACTGAATGTATAACTATGAAACTTGGCAGATGTAAATAATACACTATGGATAAGATCTACTCAAATCTCTAGGTTTTTTACTCATACGATTCAAAAGTTACAGAAGATTTTCTGTGTGCCATTTTTATCGAATACACCCTTTAGAAGAACTTCGAGTAACAGTTACGACAGTGCTACACATTTTGAAGAAAAACAATTTGACGCTGAATACATTCAAGTGCAAGTTTGATCGAACTAAGATTAAGTTCCTTGGACATGAACTAGATGCGGAAGGGTTCCACATAGACAACGAGAAGATCAAAGGTGTACGCAGCTTTAGAAAACCGACAACTCTATCAGAGCTTCGCAGTTTTCTAGGGCTAGCGTCATTTCTCAGCCCGTATCTTGAGAACTTTGCGTGTATCTCAAGCCCACTATGGTCCGCAACAACATCCAAGAAATGGTTATGGGGACCGGCAGAAACTGAGGCGTTTAGATTAATCAAACAACGGATTTTATACTGCACGCTTTCATTGGGTTTCTTTTCTGAAAGCGCTAATACTATCTTGTATACTGATGCCTCATCGATTGCTTTAGGCGCAGTGTTGGTACAAGAGATCACAAACGAATCCTCAAGAATAATAAGTTTTGCCTCGAAAGCTCTCACACCTGCAGAGAAAAGATATCCACAGAATCAAAGGGAAGCCTTAGGTGCGGTATGGGCAGTGGAACATTTTTCCTACTTCCTGCTCGGGAGGCACTTTACGCTTCGTACCGATGCTCAAGGGGTCGCCTTTATCTTGAACCGATCACGAGAAGATTCGAAACCCCAACTAACATTTTTCATTAGGTAAACGCTTCATTGGCAATACGTATACAGCTTTAAGCTGAGTAATGGTTAATTAGTGGTTGCACATGCGCCCAGCCAATATTTTCACAGGCAAATCTGGCGAATCTACCCAGCTTCATAAAAATGCGAATAGATAGCAAGAAGCGTGTATACTGCTTTTAAAAAGTTAGTATTATCACCAATCTACAGCATTCTATACAGCTATAATCACTAAACTGTAATGCGGCTAAGGTATTTTTAATATAAAGCCTTTCGAAAATCTGTAACAAAGCTAACAAATAAAACTTTATAAGAAAACAAAATGATAATTCAAAAGCTTAACCGATTAATTTCTTAGCTACATAAACAAGCTGTGTAAACGCAGACAAACATTGTTCGTATAAGAGCTTTTTTTTTTTCAAAGTATGCAACTGAGAGCTAAATGTTGTGTTAAAGCTATGTTACATTACGCATAAGTACTGTATCGATTTTTTAATTCTGCTTATAGCTTATTCAGCTTCATTTGCTTTTATACAATTAGTAAACAGCTTATAAGTTATAAACTTCAGCTTAGGCAACTAAAAATGTTAGTTGGGAAGAGCTCTAACACGTGCCGATGGATGGGCACTTCGGTTGAGCCCCTACAACTACAATGTTGAATATGTCCGTGGCAAAGACAATATTGCAGATCCATCGTCGAGGCTCTACCGCGGAGAAGACGCGCCCTTCGGCGAGGAAGTTAGTCCTTGGGAAATTGCAGCATTAGAGGCAAATACTGAGGAATTTCTGACGGAAACTGACACCACCTGGAAAGTTTCGATTAGCTACCTCCCCCATTTGAGAGGTATTAAAATAAAAGCTAATTATATAAGTTATAACATAGATATGTTCAGTGAAGTGCTTTGATGGAAGAATATATAGAGTCAGAAGTTTGAAAAATGGTTGCCGAAAATAGTCAACACTACTGAGGCCGGCATTTTCCCTCATCATCTTGTGAAAGGAGTTACTGACAATTGAATCATACTCATTCTAAATCACCCGTGCCTGTCCTGATCATGATTGTTGAAATGTTAAATGGGTTGGTGTGGCTCAATGCTCATTTAGATATGAGTATCTTCAAATAAAAAGATTAAAAAAAAATCATCAGAAGCCACAAAAAGTGTAGTATGTTAAAGACAAGTAATTGAAAAACGCAGGAAATTCTTTTGCCCTAGATTCCTTATTCTTTGGATTTCCCTTTATCAAGTTCTAGACACTAGCCTGGATAGATAATACCCTCTGTACTATAGGAGACCTGACTGTATATCAAATATGCTCTGAAGGAACCACCGTAAGGTTAGGCCTATATAATATAATATCGACACAAATTGCCACCCCAAACGGAAAACCGGTAAACCTCAAACCACTCATTGCTATCCTTGCTGTCATCTTCGTACCTACAAACCGACACCGACGGCCAACAAGCTCAAAGTGAAGCGAAAATGCAAAAATTGAGTCGCTGATAGACTTCAACTTTCTCCGCTCATCTTGCTTTGCCTTCCTTGCGCTTATCTCCGGAAACTCAAGTTAGAAAGAAGAAGAAAAAAACCTACCCCGAAGCCATCTCGCGCCTGAAGATGAGCAAGTATCTTCCCACTTACCTAGTCCTCCTAGCCTTGAAACTCCGTGTCGATCCGAACAAGCGGTAATTTATCAATTTCCTTTTAATAATCTCTTAACATGCATTCTCGGCCACCCCACCCCCCGCCTCCCTTGGGATCGGGATTTAGGAATTTTCCAGTGCCTCTTGTCCGTCGGATTTTGTTGTGCTCTTCCTATGGAGGCACTCGGAACACGATGCTCCACGTTGGATATTGCTAAAGCAGAATACTTGGGCAAGATTTTCTAGTCTAGTGGCTCCTCCTGGAGCTAGATGGAGATTCTTTGGCACTATAACACCATATCATCGTTTCGAAGCTTACGTATTGGCACACAGAAGTGTAGTGTAACGAATTGCGAGTGGCTCGGTGGTGGGTATCGATCTTTCCGTACTTTTCGCTTTCAGTGGCCGGATTATGTTACCCCGATAGTGTAGTGATGTTTCGTGAAATATTGACTCTATACAACTGAGGGAATGTGATGGGAACAAAATTGGATGGAAGCACGCCATTGGACTGGAGTGCACTCGAAAAAGATGCCATGTTCAGTATGTGTATGTGTGTGTGTGTGTTTTTCTGGATTGATGGATCAATTGCTAATGGAGAAAGCAATCTGATACAGTTCCGAGGATATCGAGAATGTTCGTTTTCTGGCTCAATTTTAGCGTAAAACATGTATGTACTCTCATGTATGAGAGTGCTTTGAGAGCAAGCAAGTGGAAAAGTAACGCTCGTTCAATATTACTGGAAAAAGTCACTATTCGGTAGGAGAGCTGGGGTTATTACTGGTTAGTAAATTTCACGTTTTATTGAATTTATTAGCTCTAATTTAAGTCACATCCGATTCAAATTGAAGTGGATTCACTGAGGAAATAATTTTAAATAGTCAGATCTACTGGTGTAGGGCAAATTTTTTGTAGTTGTACTCTAACTTGAAGAAAGCTTTGCTGCTGGAAAAGTTTGACGTGCATGTATTCTAGTGTGATGTTATGATTAAAAAAAATCCAGTTTTTCAGAATGTATCAATGATTTTCGCCGTAAATGAATATTTGTAATTTACACTCGAGTCGGTTAGTCATCAATTCGGGCGAAATTCTGTCAACCAAGCAATTAAATGTGTGACAGAAGGATTGTTGAGTTCAGCCTGAGAGCATTATTCTGGGAAGTCTAGTTCAACTTCAGTGCCGATTCAGGATGCTCGATTTAACAAAAGATCGGGATCGGGTGAGCTCTTTTCTTTTAATCTTCCTTTGTTACAATTTCATTTTTACGAGACCAGTGATTTTTTGACGGTATCGGATGTGTAGTGGTAAGCGTGGTTGTCTCTCACCCCAAAGGGTTCTGGCATCAATTCCAGTCGACGCCGTTGGGATTTTCTGAGACGAAAAATCTCTGATTACGTCTTCATTCGGTAGGGATGTAAAGCCGTTGGTCCCGGCCCATAGATTCGATAAGTAGGATCCAAGTGCTGGAGTCGTCTTTCTGGCGTCGGTGGTTGTCACCACGTGAGAACATAGGCCGACGGACAATAAACGAATAAAAATAGTTGTTTTTGCTTATGAGATAATCTACTTTTGGTAAGAGTAAAATTTCGCATTTGAGATTTGTGTGTTGCCTCGCGTATTGTAAGTGAATGTTAATGGATAGACCGCGGATGGGTGAACGGGTTTTTAGTTCTTTGCTTAAGAAGTCTGCCTCTAGAACAGTCTCTGCTTCACCTTGTTTAGCATCATACTGCTTGGTCAGTTGTTTGAAGTGGTATTCTAGGGAGCAAGAATTGTTTTCTACACTAACTAAGGTAGATCCTTATTGAGCTGATTTGTTGATACAATTTATAATTTTTGAAAAAAAAACACAGCTCCTCCCACACCGCTTTTTTTTTTCCTTCCTATTTAATTTTTTTCTTTCAATACACCACACAAAAATATATTAGTCACAAACAAAATAATAAAACCCCAAAACGGGGGGGGGCCCCCCCCCCCCCTCCCCCCTCCCCCCCCGACCATATAACCACAAAACACCCCCCCCCCAACACAAAAATAAAAAAACCCCGCTCGGGGCCCCCCGGCAAATTTTCATAAACAAAAAACCAAAAAAAGAGGGGAAAGGGGGAGGGGGTGCAACTGAAGATCGTGTAGCTATAAATCAATTCGTATACCCATACCTGTGAATGATATTGTTATATTCGACATAAAGAACAGAACCCCTTTTTGTTGTAACGCAAGCTCGTAATGCTTCGGCTCGAAGAGCAAAACTCGATGTCGTTTAAATAATAGAAATGTGAATAAAAGATTTCTGAGTCGCTTTTGATCGTGGACTGTGAACTTGATAAGACGTGTTTAAGTGTGACTGCAAAACCGAAAGTATTATCAAATTAATGATATATTAAAGTGGCGACGAGTAGAAAAGTTAAATTCAACACGGTTTTATTTTCAGGAAATAGCGGTGAATTATTTTAGTAAAACTAAGCGTTCTTAGCAGTGGCGATTGGAAGCGTGCTTATTGGATCGCCGCTGTGTGAGATGAACCATCCGTTTTGAGCAGCGCACAGTGAGCTAAGATTTGAGCAGCATCTGTAGCGTGGTTTGTAAAAAAAAAAAAAAAAATTAAAGGTCCTAGGAAAAAAATTGACGAGAATCATTGGCAATTGGCGTTCTGCGTTATCCATTTTGATTGTTTTTTCTTATTTAGTGAATTTCAGTACGCCATTTTGCAAGCCATAATCGAACATTTTGTGAAGATCGGTTCTTTAGAAAACTATGACGATGGTTTTCAATTGCTGAACAATAGTTTTCTTTTGTCTGTAGCCGTGTTACGGTGAGCATATTTGGTGAGAGAAGTGAGAAAAAAAAACGGAAGGTGAGGAGAGCTTAAAAAATTAATTAATTGAGTGAGTTGGTGTGCATGTGGAGTCGGAAAACGGAAAAGTGTATCAAGCTACGAAAAGTGTGTATGCTGGGGTTTTATAAGTAACACGATCTCGACATAAAGGCACAAACTGTTTGGTTGGTGGGCACAAATTTTTTGGTGGTGATCATTTCATTTAAAGTATAACGCGCAAGCTGGAAGAGACGTCAGGGCATCAAGACAACTGCAGTGTCAGTGTGTTAGCGTTAAGAACAATCATTGATAGTCAATGGTGCAACGGTCAAGTGCGTGACTGCTACAACGCAAAACACCCGGTGAGCACCAATTTGAGGAGCAGTCAGCTGTTGGAGACCAACCGTCGTTAAACGGACAGTGGACGAGTAGCGGCGTTTTGGCTGTATTGGTATTGCATTGGAATTCCACACAATTGCAACTACAGGTTAAACTCACTAAGAGGTCGTCGAACAGTAAGCAAATCATCATTCAAGTAAGTTTTGTAATTGTTTTGGTTCATTTGTTTTTTTTTTTTTTTAGTTTTGGTTGCTGTGAACAATTTAGTCATGTCTTCTATAATTGGGACAGTAGACCACTACATTCGGGGTTCGAGTTTTGGGGATTATATGGAACGTATGAATATTTTGTATTCTTTAAATAACATTCCGGATGGTAACAAGAAAAATGTATTTATCAGTTTGAGTGGTCCTGTTATATTTGATGAGGTTAAGCAATATTTCCGGGAGTGTCAATTGCAGCTATTGATGATGATCAAATGATTCAGAAATTAAAAGAACGTTTGGACAAAGTTAAGCCGAATATGTTGTGTAGGCACAAGTTCAACGCACGCCTTCAAGGTGTTGACGAACCCGCTGAAAACTATGTATTGGCTTTAAAATTGTTGGCTAGTCAATGTGGTTTTGGTACACACAAGGATGAAGCAATAAAAGACAGGATAGTGTTTGGTTTACCCGATGAAGAATTAAAACACAAATTATTAATGAAGGATAACATGACACTTGAGGAAGTTGAGACGATCATGGAGATATATACAGAGATGGTGGTAGGGCCTCGCGTGCGTATGGCAACCGATACCGCAGCCGTAGTAGAAGTATGAGTAGGGAAAGGGGCAGATTGAACAATCACAATGATCGCGGTGTCTATCATGACAAAGAGTCCAGGGGTATTCAAGAGCGTCGTAGATACGGTAATGATAATCCTCATGCTAATGTGATATGCAACTATTGTAAGAAACGGGGTCACGTAAAACGAAATTGTTTCAAGCTTAAAAACCGGAAAACTATAAATTTCATGGAAGAACAACAGGCCAATAGTTATGATTTTAAAAGGTTGAGCATAAGAGATTCTGAAGATGATGATATTGAGTACCCATGTATGATGATTTCAACCAGTACTAGGAGCAGCGAACCATGTCTAGTGCAAGCTTTCATCGGAAATGTGGTTTTGCGTATGGAGATTGACTGCGGTGCGGCAGTATCGGTAATTAGTTTGAGAACATTCAGGAAGTATTTCAAACACATTCAGGTACACATTTGTAACAGTCGTCTAGTAGTAGTAAATGGAGAGCAGTTAAATATATATGGGAAGATAGAGGTCGATGCGACTATAAACAACAATAAATATCAGGTTTCCCTTGTTATCCTGAACAGTAATGTTGATTTTGTACCCTTGCTCGGTAGAAACTGGTTGGATGTTTTTTATACAAATTGGAGGAATGGTTTTGTATCCAACTTACATGTAAACAAATTGCATACCAATCAGCTGATCGACTCTGGTAATATTGAATCTATTGTAAAACAACGGTTTCCAAAAATTTTTGACAGAGATTTTTCGCATCCAATAATAGGATTTGAAGCAGATCTGGTGCTTAAAGAGGACAGACCCGTGTTTTGGAGAGCATACGAAGCTGTCAACAATTCGAGAAGCCAAGGTACCTAAAGATGTTTCAGAGTTGAAAGCATTTTTAGGGTTGATTAATTATTACGGAAAATTTGTGCCGCATTTATCTGCGAAATTGAGTTGTTTGTATAATCTACTACGTAAGGACATAAAATTTATTTGGAATGACAAATGCCAACAATCATTTGAGGAATGTAAGGCATCTCTGTTTAACGCCAATATATTAGAATATTATGACCCGAAGAAACCTATCGTGGTGGTATCCGATGCTTGCAGTTATGGTCTCGGTGGAGTTTTAGCGCATGTAGTAAACGGACAGGAAAAACCTATCAGTTTCGTCTCTTTCTCATTGAACTCAGCACAGAAGTCATACCCTATCCTACATCTAGAAGCTTTGGCTCTAGTATGTACGGTGAAAAAATTCCATAAATATTTGTTTGGGCAAAAATTTACAATTTATACGGACCACAAACCATTGATAGGAATTTTTGGGAAAGAAGAAAAAAATCAAATCTGTGTGACCAGATTGCAAAGATATGTTATGGAGTTGTCTATCTACGAGTATGAAATTTGTTATCGGCCGTCTTCGCATATGGGAAATGCCGATTTTTGTTCCAGATTCCCTCTGGAACAAAGTGTTCCAAAGAACATAGACAGTGGTTGTATCAAGAGCATAAATTTTTTCGGTGATTTTCCTTTGGACTGTGCACAAATCGCAAAACAGACGAAATTTGATCCATATCTGCAACGAGTTACGGGATATATTAGAGGTGGTTGGCCGAAAAAGATTGAAACTGCATGGAAACCCGCACATTCTTTGCGTTTTGATTTGGAGATAACAGATGATTGCATTTTATACCAGAACAGAGTGATTATTCCGGTTTCACTCCAGAATGCCATTTTGAAATTACTCCATGCCAATCATGAATAGGTTTGGGATCACCATGCCAATCATTTTTTGGGAAATTTCGATGCCTTCTTCGTTCTGAAATGCTCAGCTGAAGCATTTCTGGCCATAGCAAAATAAAAAGCCAGCTCTGGAAGCTGCTTGAAATCCTCCAGGACATAAGTTTCATCGTCCATAACAACGCATGAAAACTTCGTCAAATATTCGCAGTACAAACGTCAAGCCCGTGATTTTGCTGCCAAGTTCTGTTTGTCTTTGCGACTTGGAACTGTTTTTACTTTATACGACTTAAGTCCCAAACGTTGTTTTGATTTTTGGACAAAACCAAGCGACATCCCTATTTTACGAGCCACCGTTCGAATGGCGAGATTTGAGATTTTCCTTAACATCCTTTTCACCTTTCGGTCCATGACAGGATCAGCGCGTCCGATGTTTTTGTCACTTCTCTCTTTCTTCTCCACCGTCAAACGTTCCGAAAATGATTTGAGCACATCGTGAACAGTGGATTTAGGCAAATCCAATGTTTTTGCAAGGTCCCGTATTGACAAGTCAGGATTTGCCGTACGCCCGTACAAAATTCGCTCGCGCACTTATTTTTCTTTCGTCGCCATCTTGAATACTAAACATGAAATGTAAACATCAACATAGTCTTTTTCATCATTGACTCTCAGCTATACCACAGTGAAATTTTTCATTCCTACGTGTAATATTTCAAAAGTTACAATGATTTGAAGGTGTCCGGATTAATGTGGATACAGACCTTAGTAGGATTTTAATGTATACGTAATTTTTTTTTCCAGAAACAACTCAGTGGATGTCAGATTTATTTTGTCCATACGCATATTATTTTCTCGTATTGACTTACTGTAGCCACTTGTTACATTGTCAAGTTATTTAATTTGTGTCTTTAATTTCCATGTTAATCATTAAAGTTTGAAATTTTTAAGAATTATTTTTTTGTCTTTTATGATATCTTTATTTGTATGTGACAAAAGTAAGCACAGTATATGTTTTTCAGTTTTGATTCATTTGGATCAGCTTATAAAAGCATATGAGTCCTAAAAGAGTAAAAGATGCTATTAGCAGTAAAAGATGCGTTTGAAAGTTTTATTCTTTAAAATATGATACCACATAGAGGCTGGTATGCTTTTATGGTAAGTTATTGAAATTTTAAATAACTCTTTTATTAGGAACAGTAGAAATTTGCTTTATCTCAGCACATTCATTAGTACAAACAAAAACAAGCTACAACAAGCCATCACGTAGGCTATTTTTTTTGTCTTCCTTTATTAAACCTCTAGGTTTTGAGGGCCTAAGCCTGGTTCACCTCTTTTACGAAGAGAACTATATAGTTTTATAAGAGTATGAAAATCAACGATCCAAAAATGCAAACAATAATTCTATCGGATTCAGCTAGTGTTTTGTCAGCCTTGGAAAACCCCAAACAAATGCATCCACTGATAAAGTTAATCGAAGCACGGATACCCTCTAACACTACGCTCTGTTGGATACCAGCACACTGTGGCATAAAGGGCAACGAAGAAGCAGATCACCTAGCATCCCTTGGAAGAGGCTCGGCAGTGTGGAACCTCCAAGTACCTGGACACGATGTACGCAGCGCGATTGTACGTGACATCTACAGTGGCTTTCAAACTCTATATTTTCCTTAGAAAGATCAAAGCTGATATTGGACAGTGGAACGACCGTGAGGATGGCAGATAACTACAAACATTGTCCCACCTGAGAGTGGGCCATACCAGAACAACTCACCCGCATTATATATCAACTAATCCCAAGCCAACCTGTTCAATTTGCGTTGTAGCACTAACCGTTGAACATATACTAGTTAACTGTCCCCAATACGAAGCAACAAGAGTCAGCTTGAATCTACGTAGGCTATTCTCTCGGGACAACCTGTTGAGAATAGTTCTGCACACAAAGGTAATTCTTGCACTGATGGTGGGTTCTTACCACATCAGAAATCCTTTCAGCGGGCCCCCATGTCAGTCTCCTTCTGGGCTAGTACAGAACTGAAATTCAAATCACATTAAATATTAACATATCTCAAACATATCTACGACACTGGTGATGCATGGCCTACCCCGAATCATCATGGTGACCAAATAGTATGCATCAAAATAAATTACCACCACATCACACTTTTTTGTGCTTCCTCGATCACTCCCGCCACCGAGCAATAGGTAACGGTAATAATAGATACCGAATTGCTATAGTTAAATAGCAGTTCGCAATAAAGCATCGAACACGGACCCGCGCCACCGAACAATAAATAACCGAAACAATAGGCATCGCGCTATGCCCGATAGAAAAACAGACACCAACTTGAGACGACGCATATGGTAAACTAATTAACAAGGTCATAATTAACTAGCTAATCAATCATGACACCACAGGACTACCATTCTTTTCATTGGGAACTAGATATGGTGTTATGGCTAGCATGGAACGCGCCACCGAACAATAGATAACTTGAACAATGAATTATGCGCTATGCTCGATAATAGAACAGTGCGCAACAATGATCGAAACAACCATTCACCGCCGATGCGCAAAGCAGACTCCCCATATCGGCCAATCTTCCGGATTACCCAAAAACATAGGTAAATCCTTTCCCATAACCTGGCTAGCAGCCATGGATCCTCGTAGATTTCCTTGTCACATCTGTGGTTCTGTTTCCATTCCGGATTGTTCCGCTGGCTTGATTGATGACTACCAACGCCGTCTGCTGACAAACCCCCCACTTGATTTCGTTAACCTTCATGAATTGAGCATTAGCCTTTGCCTTTGTTTGCTGCGCTACATCCCCATCATTCTCACCAACACTTCCGTATTATTATGCAATATTTGCTGTTTACGTCCCACACTAATATTATGCATATTAGAATCGTTCGTTTGGGTTTGATTTCCTGGAGTTCCCTGATTAACGGAGAGTTTAGAGAGATTTTTTTCAGAGGGAAGACGTACATGTTTCGGATCTACACAGGTTCATCTGGTAATGTAGAATTCTTTTGTGTTCCCTCATTTTGCTTGTTTGCTTTCTCCACGCAATCTTTCACCTTTTCCCATGAATCGGTGATACTGACACCGACGTTTGACCTACTGCCAGTACTACTACCATACTCGGTTTGCTTTCTGATCGCCATCTTTTGCTTTCGATATTTCCTCTCATCTGTCATCTTCTGCTCTGGTGCGGTTTTTGCTTCAGCGATCCGACTCGCTTCTATCGCCAACTCCTTCTCTCGCAGTTCCTCCTCAAGCTTCTGTTGAAAATTCTGTTGAAGTGTCTTCTCCACAGAAAGTTCTTCTTGTTCTTGGATCCGTTGCAGTTCTGCTACCGCTTTCAGCTCCTGTTCCAGGCGAGCCCTTGTGCTGAACGTAACACTTTCGCCAACCAGTTTCTTTGGCACTTTTGTGGCTTTGCTGCCGGCCGTCGTCTTCGGGATGTTTAGAGTCTCCCATTGATTCACTGGTACTTTCGGCTTAGTACCTGTGGTGTACATTAGACAGGTACACCTTTTGCCATACCGCACTTACCTGGATCGGATCCATTTCGTTTTGGATCAGGATGCTTGTTAATGTTATCATCCCATTATTGAACATCATCTGTTCCATTCTTAGCAAGGGGACAGTACCATTTATGATCCTTAACACTTGCACTGCCACAAGAGTAATGGTGCCACAACTGGCACGAATCGCATGCCACCATGTCGTCGTTTTCGTCGGAATTGGTACATAAGACACAGTTGCACAGGCACAGTCATTCCTATCTTTCGCCATCGTCCGGGAAATATTTGTTGAATAATTATAAAGTAAATGTAAATGTAAAGTAATTGTAAACTGATTTCTTTTAGCGTCCCGTGAAAACTCAAAGTTTGCTGGGAACAGCTTTTGCAGTAATTCTGTTTTAATAGTAATATTATCAATATGTTTCATAAATTCTAGCTAACAAAGTTTCAATTTTCTCTGTACAGAATCCCTTAGATTCCTATTTCAAATATCTTGCAACAAATTCAATTGAAGGCTTTAATCAATTAATAAATTTCATGAATAGCTTACAGTTTTTTTTGTTTTGTTTTGTTTTATTTTCCGTCAGCCTATTTCCTCACATGGTGACAATCACCGACGCCAGGAAGATGACTCCACCACCTGGACCCTACCTATCGACTCATGAATATGAGCCGGGACCAACGGCTTTTCTTCAATTCCGAAGGAAGACGTGACCGGATTTTTTTCGCATCAGAAAAACCACTGACGTCGACTGGGATTGAACCCAGACCTACTGGGGTGCCAAGTAGTACTAACAGTATATAAACTGAATAAAATAAACAACAAACTTGCGTGTGGAACTTTTACCGCAATGTTAACGTTTGTTGTTTGTTTCGCCCCCCACACAATTTCCCTCTCTTTTTTTACCCATTTTTTTTCCTTTTTTATTCTTTTCTTTCTCCACCCCTCCCTCTTTTTTCCCCTTTTCTTTCCCCACATTTCCCTTACCTTTTTCCTTATAATTTTTTTTTACAATTTTTTATCATTCTTCAATTTAAAAACATTTTCTATCCCCATTCCTTCCTTTATCCCCTTCCTCCCTTTCTTCGATGGGCCGGAACTGCGGGTAGTTGGGTGGATTTATGTTTTTATCGATGAAATCTACGTTATTATCGCGCTACCACTCGATGACTTCCCGGCTGTAGTGGCAACTCGCCAAATCTGGCCAAAACTTCACGGGTCCCTTATGGGCTTTAATGAAAGGTAGTACGTGGTTTTTGAGGCACTCTTCCTTGTACAGCTTCGAGTCCATCGTCTTATTCGTCACGAACACTTTGCTCCACAGCTGCATATACCTTGCCAAATCATCAGTTTTTTTTTGGCAAATTTGTCCATAAGAGCAATCTTCAACTTCGCCGGAACATCTCCTCGTGCCGTCGCCATGTCGAATTTTTGGCCAGGAAGCTGTTCGAAATCCATTTTGACGTAGGTTTCATCGTCGATGAGCAGGCATCCTTGGTACTTCGTCAAAACCTGCTGGTACAATTTCCGAGCTCGAGTTTTAGTGACGAAACTTTGCTTCAACGTTCGGTTGGGTTGTTTGCTGGCTCGATAAGAACGATATCCTGCTCGCAAACGAATTCTTCGAACGGTACTGCGAGCAGCAGCGTATTTTTGTGCGACTTCATTATCTGATAGTCCAGGGTTTGCTCTGACGGTTCTCAACACCTTCTGGTTCAGCTTGCGGTCATATGTTCCACTACGACGCTTACCTTGAGGCACTCGATCCACGCTCTTTCGCTCCCTGAAACGTTTGAGCACATCATACACGGTTAATATGGCGTTTTTCAACGTTTTTGTTTTTTTTTGCGGACCACGTCTGATTATCAACGTGGGTGTGCAGAATTGTTTCTCTCCTCTCGACTACCATCTGGAATAACTTTTGACTTACAGGTGAACAAACCGCTGTAAAAGAATTCTTGCAGCGGTCACTTTACGTGCCGCTGCAACACAATAAGTGATTCCGGCTTCTAACTGGACAGAACTTTAAGGAAATAATATTTCATATCGAATGAAGATTTTTAATGATTTTTACAGTGTTGCCAACATTGTTTATTTTAGAGTTGGTCTTGAACTGTGTTTTTCTCAAAATGCCCCCACTTTTTTTCAATTTTGATGGCATCAATTTGTTTAGCAGACATATTTTACCTAAGAAACACTTATCGAGGAAAAATTTGCTCCGTCATGAAGATATTCAATTTTAAAGATTTCATGGTTTATATTCAATGAATTAAAATTTAAAAATAGTGTAAATATATTCAAAGTGTTCTCTGAAAATGGGTCCAATAACATTGAAAATAGGTAATTGTGCTTGCAATTAGGTTAAGCCAGATTCCAATTTGGATTCCGCAGCTGCATACCTGTTGAAACAGACAGTTAGAGTTAAATCTTCAGTGTTGCCATCTTACGTTTTTTTGTGATTAGTTTTAAAAACAGATATTTATGATTAATATGCCTTTTTTATTTGTCAATCGAATCATCAAGCTATAAAGCTGTTCGAAAAAATAAAAATGAAATGGAACGGCATGTCACGATTTAACTTAAGAACAGGTTGACAGATTCCCTAGTTTTTTTTTATCTGTTCTTCTTTGGCTGCATGGAATTAAAAAAAAACTTTCGAACCTACGGTACGAGGTTTGCCGGGTCAGCTAGTTACAAATAAAAGTGCCATTTAATAACAAAGTTTTGGAAATAATTTCCATTTGGAGTATTTCTTTTGAATATTGAATTGAATTTTGTTTTTGAGGATTAGTTTTTGATAGAAGATTAGAGTTTGAAATTTGAGGCTTATATTTATAGTGAACTGAATTTTGATGATTAGGTTTTAAGGTAAGGATTAAGAGTTTGAAATTCGAGGGTAAGATTTATAGGGAATTTGAGTGGTTCGGGAATTAATAATTATATTATAATATTATATATTTTAAAGCTTGTCGTTGAAATTTAGTTTGATTTGTGAATTTTAGAGCTGATTTTTAATATTGGATTAATCTCAAAATGAGTGGTCCGTATATTTTGCCAACCTCAGAGCATTTGGTGGAAGAAGAGGTTGATTTTGATTTGAAGTTACGTGGACAGACGGTTGATCGGAGAGAAACGTTAGATGATAAGAAGAGATACGCAGTTGTTGAACGAGAAGAAAGCGAAAATCAGTTGTAGAGGCACACATAGGTACAAGGATGAAGTTTTTATTATAGAACAGAACGTTAATGCGATAGTGGAAGCTTTGAAGAAACGCTTTGATCATACGTTAGTATCAAAACTACGGCACTACTTAATACGAGCCCATTCAGCTGCCCTAGTAGCACACTTGTTGCCATTGAGTTGAGATAACATAAATATGACTTTCTAAGTCATAATCAAGTTACTACAACTAATTATGACCGTAGTGTGCTACTTGGGTGAGGCGAAAGACGAAGATGAGAAAGAAGATCAAATAAAAGTATGCGGTAGGATCGAGGAGATTTTAGGTAGTTGGAGTCAGAAAGTTCGAGAAGAATCGGGGATGGGAGTATTGGACAAAGATAAAAAAGAGGTTGTACAGGATAAGGATGACAGAGAGAAGGATAAGGATGCAGCAAAAGATGAAAAGCAAATGGAGGAAAAGAAATTTGAAACTGAATGGAAAGAGTTTCAGAAGTGGAAATCTATGCAAAAAGTCAGTAAGAAGGATGAAAGTAAGGAAGTAAATAGAATTGTCGGCTATGGCAGATGGCCGCCGAAGAGCGTTAGGAGCCAGAAGCCCCATAGCGACTATGAAAAGAGAGATAGGAAAGAAGAGAGGAGAAGTAGGAATTCTAGTGATAGCAGTGATGGATGGTCGCCGGAGCGCACTAAGAGCCGGAAATTACACAGGAAAGTCAAGGAAGTAGTTAGATGGGACAAGAATAAGCATGATGGATGGCCGCCGGAGAGCAATAAGAGCCGGATGTCATGTAAAAATGAAAGCCAAGAAAGGAAGAGTAGATACAGAGAGTTCAATACAGAACATAGCGTAGGGACAAAGAAGGTCTAGAAAGTTTGATTTGATTCATATTGAAAGGATATGGTCATAAAAATGTATTGGTGGTGGAAAAACATTGTTATTTCAATGTGTGAGCAAAACAGTCCAGATTAGTTATAGAGAGTTTTCGTCTTCGGCAAAATTTCTCAGTGTACCATTTGTCGTCTTTTGGCATTATCATATTAGTTCCACATCATGCCGCAGAGATGGCGCTGCAGTGTATCTTTTCTAAATGAAGCGCTAGAGATTTGCCGTCTTCGGCAAAGTTTCTCAGTATGTCATTCGTCGTCTTTCGATATTATCATATCTGTTCCAAATCATGCCTCAGAGATGGCACTGCAGTCTATCTTTTCCAAATGAGGCGCCATATCTGCGGCATGATGTGGAACTAATATGACACTGTCAAAAGACGACGAATGACATACAGAGAAAGTTACCCTAAGACTGCAATTCTCTAGCGCCTCATTTGGAAAAGATAGACTGCAGCGCCATCTCTGCGGCATGATTTGGAACAGATATGATAATATCTGCGCTTAATTTAGAAAAGATAGGCTTCAGCGCCATCTGATTTGGAACTATTAGGATGATGTCAAAAGACGACGAATGACACACTGAGAAATTTTGCCGAAGATGAAAACTCTCTATAACTACTCTGGACTGTTTTGCTCACACATTGAATTAACAACCTCTATCAATTTGTAGCAGATTCCCGGTGGCCAATGTTACTAGAACCATGTTTTTCCACCACCAATACATTTTTATGACCATATTCTTTCAATATGAATATGAAATATAATCTTTATTTCCTCGACTTTTTTAAGTCGTTTTTTTAAATAACGCGGTATTTTTTACGTCGTTTTTTTTTTTGAAATAACGCGGTTTTTTATGTACGTCATTTTTTGAAATAACGCGTTTTTTTACGCAGACCGCTTAAAAAAACCGCGTAGAAAAAACCGCATAAAAAACTGTCCTCACGTCGGCACCGGCGGCAATCCAAACTACAATCGCCCATTTATAATAGAAACGGACGCTTCACAGTTGGCAGTTGCGCCCCCCCAGACCCCCTTTTTATAAAAAAAACCTCCTTTCCCCCCCATTCAAAAAAAAAAAAAAAAAAGTGGGGGCATTTTGAGAAAGACGCAGTTTAAGACTTCAATTGTAAAAATAACAATGTTGGCAATGTTGAATTATATTCCAATGAAATTGAACTACCCTATTGTAGAACTAGAACACAGCTCTCTCGTTTTCCTCATCTCCGTATCGAACGATCGCCCTTGCGATCGTATGTAGGATTTTCGAACGATCGCCCTAGCGATCGTAGGTAGTTCGTTATCATAGATCATGTGCATCTCATATAAGGAATATACAAGAGCCAGATCAGAGTCAGTCGCAAATAAACAACCGTCTCAAAAGCATTCGAATCCTATACGTGTCAGAATATCGATAGAAAGAATTCAAACGTAGTCTTACGTCGAAACCGGACCAAATTCGTTCTATAGTTCAAACAGTCAAAAATCTTCATTTGATCGTTAATCTAATTTCATTTAAGAAAAGTTTCTGACATTGTTTGTAGCTCTTAAAGTCATCGAGATATTCAAAATACAAAATATAGACTTTTCAAAAATTTCAAAAAAATGGGGTTGCCCATGGGCTGAGGGGTTCACGGATTGGTCTTAAACTTTGGATTTTTTATGAATACCCTAGAACATGTATATCAGCCAATTTTGGTTCGAATCGAAGAGGGTCGATGCATTCCTCCGGTTACTTGATATGGAATGACCCTGCTATGGAAAGTTACCTTGCAACAATAGATGGTAGTATTACATAATCATAATCATCATCATTTATAGCTTATGGTTTGTGTCCCTTAACTTTCCTTTAATTAAATTAAATTATCTGATATTATCTAAACAGAAAAATCAAGTGTAACTTTTCAAACCGACGAAAGTCGCAAATATAAGCATTTGTTTGAGATAAAGTGAAATAGAAACTGCCAACACGTTACACAGTGCATAACGGCTTTGACTGTTGGACAAAGCTTGATTTTGTTGTTGGTTTGCTGGTAGTGGTTGCTGCTGTTGTTTTTCGATGCGATGAGCTTTGATGGTATCTCCTTTTTTGAAGTAAATAAATTCCGGTCTACTGTTTGGGTTTTCTCGGTGAGAGAATTTCGCCTCTGTCAATATATTAAACATTTTAAGAATCAACAGTAAAATCCTCATGTATTAGCTTTCACCTTAAAAATGGATATTTTCACGAATAATGACTGAAAGCTGTAAATTGATGCCCGATGCCATTTTGAAAACCAAGATTACGGAAAAATGACACGATGAAGGCTCCGCGTTCTATTATTCAACATTGTACTTACATCTTGTTGCTTGGTCGACCTCGTTTGATAAGCTTTTTTCAAATGGACTAACAAATACATCAAGCTTATGTTTTGTTGTATCGATGAGTTATCAATTATTTCGACTTTATTATTAATCCTAGTCTGCTGGGCATTGGGGAGATTCCTGAAACGCCGTAGAGTTTAACAATAATTTTGGATTACCAAGCAAAAAAACCTATACCTTTGAAATAACATTTTTAGACTTACGAATCCTCCATTATTGCAAAGATATATATACTCACCATATCAAAACATAACACCGATTCAATTTATCAAACAGGGACAATTTTCGGACTTGAAGTAAAACACCAGCCAAGAATAGATTTTCAACTATTTTAAATAGAATTTATTTCACCTTCGTCCGTTTCGCTTATCCTCGAATTTCACTAATAATCTCACAAAACTCCAAGGATCCTAGATCCTTGGATGACTCGCGTTTCATGCTTTGATGTACAACTTTAGCCTAGTTTTCTTTATTCTTTTAATTAAATTCTCATCATCTGTCAGTTTCTTGCTTTTAATTTCACTTGCAATTATTTACCTCCACTTTCAACCTTTCCTAGCTACCTCGGTGAGGCGATTTACATTTCCCACCTTTCCCCGCTGTAAAGTCGTTTTATTCTGTGCTATTTAAACTGTGTCATTTTCCGGACTTTATCTCCGTGGTGATCGAAACGGTTGCGAGCAATGGGAAAGACTATCCAACTAGCCAGCCGCTCGGCGAGGCCATCAATTTAAAAACACTAATGATAATCGTCACGGAATAAACGATCGCAATCATCATAATGGTAATTTATTTTAATGGCCTGCACTCACACTGTGGCACACTATCACACAAACCAGCACAATCAAACGCATACAAACACCCGGGGGATGGGTTGAAGAGAAGTGACATTTACCTGCGCTGGCCTAAAATCCTGCTGATGGGGTTTTCATGCCATTAATCTGGTTTTTAAGTAGCTGTCGTTACGGGAAAGAGAGAAATCCCAAAGTGCAAAGCAAGGACTCGCGGTTAATCCTTATCGTCTTCCTTCGTTTCTTCCCAGCAGCGGTTGGCTAGTGCGGGAATTAAGAGCGATCCGTTTTGTTTTCCAAAAGCCGCTTTGGCTTTTTTTGGTGCTTAATTTTGTACACTGAAAAATGAGATTCACGGAGGCCGTAAACGGAAGGAATGAGGAACGGGAAGCGGATGCTGGAAAACTGTCCCGCTCGGCGGTGGTGAAGGTACGTCTTTCGCCTAATTTAATTTATTACCCTTTGTGATTTACATTTATTGTTATACTTTTCTCATTTTCCATAGGATCCGATGGGGGGGGGGGGGGGGGGGGGGCGAACTGAGAGCACTGCTGCGTGCATGGCCTTGGGCTTGCAACGTGTGTCTTAATCACTCCCAATCTTCTCTCGCTTAACTTGATGGTGTGTTTTTAGAAGGAATGTGGAAATAGACTGGTTTGGAAACAGAGTTCAAAGTTGGGAAACAGGTATTTTTCAAGTGAAACTTAATACTGTTTATAGTTGCTGGATAATAAAATAAAGATCGAATTTTGCATAATGATTCTTGCTTAATAAAACTGCATTGGAATTGTAAAAATTCACCAAGTTATCCTGCACCTGAGTTGAAAATTTACAATTTCAAAGATTTTCAGGAAGCTTACCATGAAATAATTCCATTTAAGCAAGCATCTCGCCGCTAACTTGGTAACTGAATTTTAAATTCCAATATTGTGTTACTGAATTGGCAGTAGATTTGAGACCAGTTCTTCACAAGTTCAGTGCTCATGAACGAACGAACGCACGCAGAATACGCGCAATACCTGGAATTTGAGTTGCCGGAAGAGGAAGTAGTCGACGATATGCCTCGTAAGGACTGTTGAAGCCATGCAAAAACAGCGTTACAAAACGCTGCAGAAGGTGTCCTAGGATACGTGGAACGCAGAAGACGGAACGACTGGTTCGACGGTGAGTGTCAAGAGATGTTGAACGAGAAAAACGCATTCAGAGTACAAATGCTGTAACGCAGTACCTGACAGGATTTTTATACACAGAGAAACGTAAACAACGGATTCGTGTATTTCGGGCAAAGAAGCGCTGCCTGTAAAATGCAATAATAGTGGAGATGGAGCTGCTGTGCCGCTCACAAGAAACACGCAAGTTCTACAAAAAGCTAAAGGTTTTGTGCCGCGTGCCGAGATTTGTAGTAGCAGCGATGGTAGCCTTTTGACGGATGAGTGTGAGGTGATCAAAAGATGGATGGAACGCTTCTATGAACAATTGAATGGCATATATGAACAAGCAGTCGTAACAGAGAACATCACAGTTGCAGCAAACGAGGAGGAAGTACCAGGTTCAACTATGAATGACGTTATGGAGGCCATCAAATAGCTGAAGAATAACAACGCAACTGGTAAATGTGGTCTCACTCCGGAACTCATCAAGTTAGGACCTGGGAAACTAATAAGTTTGATACACCGAGTGATTGTCAAAATGTGGGATAGCAAACGACTACCATATTTGTCCAATCTATTAGAAGAGTGACCAGGATCTCTGATGCCGCTTACAAAATCATTTCTCAAATACTGTTTCGTCGACTATCGTCGTTAGCAAACAGATTCATCGGTAACTACCAGCCCGGATTCACGAACGGACGATCAACATTCGACGAAATCTTTAGGTTGCGACAAATTCTCCAGAAATGTCGTGAGTAACAGGTCCGAACCCCTCATATATTCATTGACTTCAGAGCCGCATATGACTCGACAGATCGAGTTGAGCTTGCAAGCTTCCCAGTGAAAAACTGATAAAACTGATCCAGGTTACGACGAATGGAGTGAAGTGTAGTGTTCAAATGTCATGCACACTGTCCGAATCATTCGAATGCCGAAGGAGACTAAGACCAGGCGATGGTCTTTCCTGTTTGTTGATCAACATTGCATTGGAAGGTTTTGTACGGAGACCGGTTCTGAACATGCGGAGCACGATTTTCAATAAAGCAGGTCAGCTCGTATACTTCCTACATGATATGGATTTTATCGGCAGAACATCTGCGACAGTGGCTGATCAATACACTCCACTGAAACGCGACGCATCACGAATTGGGCTACAGGTGAACGCGTCCAAAACGAAGTGCACAATATACAAATCGTTGGTTAGACCAGTTGTTCTCTACCGGCATAAGACGTGGACGGTACTCGGAGAGGACCAGCGCTCGCTAGGCGTGTTTGAGCGATGCGTGTTACTGACTTTATATGGAGGTGTATATCAAGACGGTGTATGGCGGTGAAGAATGAACCACAAGCTAGCGCAACTATACGGCGAACCCAGCATCTAGAGAGTTGCAAAGACAGGAATGATGTGATGGGCCGGGTATGTTGTCAGGTTGCCGGAAAATAACCCGGCAAAAATGGTGTTCGTCTTAAACCCGGCTGGAACAAGACGCAGAAGTACTCAACGATTGAGGTGGCCGGACCAAATTAACTGGAGCCATGGATTGAGAGACGTGGAGGACACTAGTGGAGCAGACTATGTCCAACCGGACGCAATTTCATTTTAAGTTGGTAATAGCAAATATGGGAACACTTACTCAGTGAGAGCATAGAGTGGATTAACTTATAGACTGAGCAACTTCACTTTCTACAAAACTGAGTCGTTGTTCCCATGTCTTTGAGTAAAATTGACTCTCACATTGAGTTCAATTTGTGGTCGTGCAAATCTTGACTCTTTTCCTAAAATTTGAGCTCAACTGGTCAAGAACCTGAATTCCACTTGCCCTTTGATGTTGCTATGGAAAAACCAATTTGTTTGTTCTCATCCTTCTAGTTCTTTGGTATAGCAGCATGCGACAGTATTTGTTTTCTCAATGAAGTAAGCCACTTTGTGAGTTGTCCCAAGAGCATTCTTACTGATGGTTTTAATTGGTATTTATATTGAAACATAATTGATCAAAGGCACAGTGGTCGGGGATGGTCAAATCACGAAGTTAATTGTATAGCGCCTTAAATATTATTTTTATCCAAAAAGAGACTTCAGACGAATTGTTCACATATGTGTTACGTATAGTTTGGTAACTTTAAAAAAATGTCATCGCCTACTATGAAAAAAGTAAAAAAACTAACTTATTTTCCTTAATATATAGAAAGATATTTTTTTTTGTCAAAGTTGTAGATCTACTTAAAATATGAAACTTTGTTGAAAACAAAAAAAATTCTATGTCAAGTAGTTTTGGAGATATAAGTCGTTTTTGGTGACAACCCCTTTAAAATTAGTTTTTATTACTTAACTTTTCATATATACAGTTTTTATGCAAACTATGATTTGAGCAAATGTAAACAACATAAAAGCAGATGTTTTGGTGAAGACAGCATGTAGATTAATGCATTCCTTACCAAGTTAGAGCACTTTTTAACTTCATTTTACCACAACTTTGACTGCATATAGGGAAGAAGGTGGCAAACCGGGAACCAAGAACAGCTACTTATATTAAAGCTTAGACTTAGTACTTTAATGTTTTGAAGATTTTGTTAGCGCCAATTCATAAATGAATGAGTAAAATCACGTTAAATGATCGCATGTTTTTGACTTTTTCTATACAGGAAACGAGCATGTCACCTAAATTTTGCATGGCAGCATGAGCATTTGAGAACCAGATATCATCAAATATAGTCA
>JAHHFK020004808.1:0-52556 GCA_024533555.2 Aedes koreicus | reverse complement strand
ATTACGAGAAATCTTCCATTTTTGAAAATAATCTGGTAAAAATGGCCCAAGCTTTTTTGTAAGCCTCCTGGATATAACACGATGACTTTTTCCTTTAGCGGAAATGCCTGTGTCATCAGCAAAGCAAGATTTTTGACAGCCCTGAGGTTAATCAGGGAGATCAGAAGTGAAAATATTATAAAGTATTTTGGCCCAAGAATGCTACCTTGAGTGGACACCAGCTCAAACAGGCAATTGATCAGATTTAGAATTCTTATAAGTTACTTGCAAAGTTCTATCAGTTAAGTAGTTTTGAACTAATTTCATAATAAAAAGCGGAAAATTGAGCATTTTACGTTTCGCAATCAAACCTTCATGCCAAACACTGTCGAATGCTTTTTCTATGTCTAGAAGAGCAACTCCAGTGGAACAGCCTTCAGCTTTGTTTGAACGAACTAAATTTGTAACTCTCAAAAGTTGATGCGTAGTTGAATGCCCATGGCGGAATCCAAACTGTTCTTCAGCAAAAATTGAGTTTGTATTGATGTGAAGCATCATTCTATTCAAAATTATTTTTTAAAAAAGCTTTACTTATTGAAGAAAGCAAACTGATTGGTCGGTAGCTAGAAGCTTCAGCCGGATTTTTGTCTGGCTTCAAAATAGGTACTTCTTTTTGCATGTTTCCATTTATCTGGAAAGTATGCCAGATGAAAACATCTGTTAAATAGTTCTACCGAGAAAGACAAAGTACTCTCCAGGGAGTTTTTTGATGAGGATATAGAAAATTCCATCATCACCTGGTGCTTTCATATTTTGAAATTGTTTAGTTATAGTTTTTGCTTCATCCAAATCAGTTCTCCAAGAATCATCAAAAATATATTCTTGTGAGAAAATATTCAGATACTCTCCTGAAACCTGACCCTCAATAGGACTTGTAAGACCCAAACTGAAATTATGGGAGCTCTCAAAATGCTTAACAAGTTTTTTGAGCTTTTTCCGCATTTGTGAGCAAATTTTTATCACCTTCCTTAGGCGCAGGCAAGGCTTGAGGGTTAATAAAGTTTGACATTCACTTAGTCCCAGCGTAAATGATAAATTTCTCTTTTAAATCTCTTATCTACCTCCAGTAAATAAGAGCAAAAAAATCATTGTTTAAACGGTTTCTATGGCCAATCAATAACCTTCAATTGTTTACAGATTTATTGGATATAATACCTCGCGCGACTGTCGTAGTGTTCACCGAAATGCAACGTGGTGTAATACTTTCAGACCTGTATCGACTTAAGGCCAGTATCGACTTCAAAAGTAAAGAGGTTACGGAATTTTGTTCAATATTACAAAGCGGAATTTTGACAATTGATCTGCATGGAACAAAAAGTACCTTCACTTACGGAATAATTGAGCGGAATATTATTCCGAAAGTAAAAGTGACAGCTCCCATTAGGTTGCATGGAAACCTTACAAATTTCAATTTTATTTTTCGTTCTTTTCAGATGGATACTGCTGCAGAAATTTCATTTCAATTCTTTACTTTTCCATTTCACTAAACGGAATTTAACATGGGATTGAGATAGAAAAAGAAATTTCTCTCGAACACGATATCGACCTTTCGAAACGAACAACCGTGGTTGAGGAAACGCCGCGGTTGTACCTTTGCTCGGAGGAAAGCCGCGTGAAATTTTTATTTCAATATTTAAATTACTGATAACTGAAGTTATACCGCGGATATAAAAAAATGACTCTTTTGATATGGTACGCTTGCTTGTTGTTTTGCAACCACCATAACGCAACAAAAAACATGCTGCGCCGAATAGAAAAATCAGTGCATTTGCCAGGGACGATCCTAATGTTTACGTTGCGTTTACGTTTACGAAACTAAGTTAATCAATCATGTTGTGGGGGGGTTGATCGGAAAGCAACGCGATAGTGGCGCGAGAGAGGTTTGCTATTCGACTGCCAATGGTCGAAAATCTCCGATTGGTTTGTTGTTTATTTTTGTTTACGCAATCAGGATTAGGGGCAAATTTTTAATTTGATTTAAAGAAAATTATTGCTTTATCAACTTTAAGTCAATTTGGTTTAATAATAAGAATTTTATCAATAAGGTCATGCGATGGCTTTTTCATGATTTCTCCATGATTTTTGGTTGGCACGAAAGAGAACCATTAGCCACAATGGCCGCTCTGGCAACCTCTGGGGTGTCCCGGGGAAACCTATAGGAGGGGGAAATTTGTGTTTTTGCACCACCCACATCGTGCAACAGCTCTTTCTTTTTTATAATATACCACAATGGCCCCTCCAGAAACCTCTAGTAAACGACATTTATATTTTTATACCAAACCCCAGTGGTTCCCAGAGACACCACTGTAACAAATGGTTCTTTTCATGCCAACCGAACGTCTCTCTAAGAGAAATCACGAAGAAAGAGCCATCGCAATTGACTTTGTTTATGACGATCAACGAATCTGTCAAACTGATTATACGCACTAGTTTAGCAGCGACTGATACAGAACACGGTAACAAAATATAGTAGCGACCGGTGAGAGATTGAGTGACTAAACTAAAATGACAGCTCGATGCGCTAGTATTTTATTTGCCCAGATAGTTGCGCCCGATACGGATGCTCTAAGTAAAGTTTCATTTGTATGGGAGCCCCCCATTACAGATAGGGAAGGGGTCTAAAACTACCATAAAAACATTTTTTGACTCCAAAACCCCACATGCCAAATTTGGTTCCATTTGCTTGATTAATTGTCGAGCTATGCAGAAATTTCTGTTTCACTTGTATGATAGCCGGCTTCCCCCCATCTTCCAAAGATATGAGGGGTCTTGAACCAGCATAGAAAACAAATCCTGCCTCCAAAAACCCTCTCATGCTAAATTTGGTTCCATTTGCTTGATTAGTCCTCGAGTTATCCAGAAATTTGTGTTTCATTTTTATGGGAACCCCCCATTATAGCTGGGGGAGGGGTCTCGATATACCATAGAAACATGTTTTGCCTCTAAAAACCCCCACAGGGACAGACAGACAGACATTAATTTTTATATGTATAGATACTATGACTATAGATAGATAGATAGATAGATAGATGGATTCAAAATGTTTATGCTAGGAGTGCACCCTATCAATATCGATATAAAGAATACTTATAAACGCCTCAACAGGGGAAAAAATTAAACACAGTTTTAACAGCATGATTTAATTCAACGCTTTCAATTATTGCAATAGAGCGGAAAATTTACCACCCGAAAATATCAATGATTAAAGAACTGTAAAAAGCCCTCCTAATAAACTGACCACAACGCCTAAATTATTGTACATATTTTTTAATGACATGATAAAAGGAGCACATATGTGATAAGCCCCGTTAAATGTACTGAAAAGTCGCCCCTACTACTAACTTTGATCAGAACCGGTTATCAATTCTATTTTGAATTGAAATACCCATTTTAATCAAATTTATCAGTAGAGGTATCTTTTCAATACCTTTAAACTCCCACCTCATTCCCTGCCAATCACATATGTGCTCCTGCCCTAGCTCCTATCGATCTACCTGAACTGTAATTAAAATCTTGAAAACTATCTCATCAGACCAACCACTAACCTATCTTTCTAAATTAACTAATACTAATCAATATCTAATACCTAACAACGCTTCTTTCCGAAATTCATCGATCGAGCTCAAAGTAACGGTCCAACAAACTTCAAAAGTAAACTCTTTCGATGAAAGCGCTACGCCACATCAATTGGTTAGCTTGGAATGCACTGCCAATATGGTAGAATTGGTGTGCTGTATCCATGCAGGGTCCCTAAACAAATTTCACTCACCAAATAGATCCCTAACCGGTGTTCATGGGTTCCGAGAACTCTCAGTAGAAAAGATGGTAGCTCGAAGTATTCGCTAGTACCCGGCCAAACCATCTCATCTCTTAAGACGTCCTCAGACAAGCTAATTAATTCCGATCAAATTCATTGGACCACCAGTAAGCTCGATCCAATCACAAACAAAGCGCCAAAATGCTAGAAAAGATTTAGAATTTCCATTAAAGTAAGAATAAATATCGAAATACCAAACACGAAGACAAAAGTTTGCCATCCATAAAACTTCCGACCCAAATTTGGCTTCAAAGGACTGGAATTTTCAAGCAGCCTCTCATTAGGTTTCTCACAACACGTCAAAATTTCGTCCTCAGTTTGAACACCGCAGTTTTCTCGCTTTGTACAGCTGTCCCAAGATCCAGCATAAATGAAATGCATTTGGCATCGCTGCAATCTTGGTCTTGAAGTTTGCGTGGAAGCATTCGCAGTTCTCGCTACATAATTCGTTCGTTCCAAAACATCATGAAAAGTTTGAGCAAAACTTACGAAAACTTCCGACGCTGTCTTACACTGCTGTACTTTGGATATTCCAGCCGAAAATATCGAATCAATCTCAGGTCTGCTGCACCTAGAAATATCACAAGAATTTAAAGAATCATATTCAAAATAGTACTTACTATCTCCTATGTCCTCAATCCCTACTCCTTCAAAATCATCACCTAAATTACTCTTACCATATTCCGCAATTGAGGCTTTCTGAGAAGTTTCGCAATAATTTCCCGTCTCATTCGCATTCCAAATACCCGTTCCAATCAATCGTTGCTCACTCGCTGAAACAACCGGTCGTCGGATGTAATCGCCAACCGGTGACCTTACATGGTCATACTCATCGGTCGCCGGATTCGATTTCTCCATTTCACGTTGGTTCCGTCCTGCTGGCAACTTGGACTTTGAAGAAGCCGTCTTAACGCGCTTATACATCGTCGCAAGTTCGCCATCAGGGTCAGAACGCAGGAAACTCGGCAACGAAACCGGTCTAGAACTTTGACCGAATCGAGTCTGGCCCGGATTACGACCTTTTTTCGGCTTCGCAAACATCTTGATCAAACCTGTATGGAAGAGAAGAAGAGAAAATGAAAACACGTCTGTATTGAAACTTACCCAGAAGCCTATTGAAGCTTGTTAGTGACAACAGCACTATTATAAGCTTTGGCCTGGGAAAATTTTGTTTTATATGACGTTGCTATGGTAGCGACTGGATAGCAATGGGTGAAAATCGTTAAAATAGGTCTTTTTGATCAAAGCAGGCGGATTGTTTTTTCAACTGAACTGTCATTTCACAGTGCAATATCTGGGAAGTTGAAGAAGCTCTGTGGACTACAAACAGTGTCAGTCGATAATTTTGCCTTTTGTGTTTGTTTGCTGGTGATTCGGTCAAAATTTTTGTTGAATACAATCACCAAATTCAACCATGAAAATAAATTAATACCAGTAATAATTAATGGAAAGACAAGTGGAAAATACGGTAGAGAGAGGGTGCATTCAATCCAATTTGGACTAATAAGTTAAAATATATATACCGAAAAACATTCAGAATGAGACTTTGTAATCTTATTGATGATAGTTGACATGATAATACCTTTCTTGTAGACTGAAATAATCAACATTTCGCATGTTTTTCTTTATCTTTCCAGAGCTTTCGTGGACAATACCTACCTACAGATTTTGTCACTGGACGACAATCCCTCGTTCAGCAATGTTCCACTGCGGCTGTTCTACGGAAATCCTAACCTAATAGACATTTCAATGCGGAGAAATGCTCTGCTCTCTCTGGATGCGGTACATTTTCCACTGGATCGACTACAACGATTGAAGCTAGCTGGCAATCCGTTGGTTTGTAATTGCTCAATCCGGTGGCTTTGGCGGCTCGTTACTGGAACGGTTGATGAAGATGACAGCGATGGAATTGGGATTGTAGGCCGAAGTGGGGACAGTTTGACGAATATTACCACGGTGCTCATGATCGACAAGGACGAGATTGGATGTGATTTGAATGAGGATGGCATGGTTACCCGAAGGATCTTAAGAAATATGTCCGAAGGCGACATTAACTGTCCAGCGCATTTGATTACAGTAGTCAGTGTGATAGCTAGTATTGTGATTGTTCTCCTTGTTGCATTTGTTGTGATATTTTACCGCAGAAAACAACGGCAGCGGAAGAAAATCCTACAGGAAAGGAAAAACGTCCACGAGAGGATAGTTCCTCAGAAGGTAGACAAACTTGAACTTGAGCGTTATCTCGCTCAGCAAGTACTAGCAAACGACTACCGGGAACTGAGACCTTGTGATGCTCCTATTCGATATGACACGAAATCTTCGACTCAACCCCTCCAAACGCCCGATCCGGAAGAATCCGATCATTACGAGAACATTGATTACCTCCAGCATCAGCGAGCTTTGAACCATCATAACCATCCGTACCATCAAAATCAACATGCTCATCCATACCATCAGCAATCCCAAAATATCCCAGCGATGACCCTCCAACATCCCAGTCTCTATCCTCAGAAGTATCCCTCGTTACACCAAACGGCAAATAATACCCTTCCAGTGCCTCCGCAGCAGCAGAGAAATGCTCAAAACCACTCCTACTCACCGAACTTCTTCATTTACGTGCTGTATTCACACTTCATCTTCCTGTTATTGATATTATGATGAACTACAGTAACTTACCGGTCCGAATGTTTTACCCGAAGCTCAAAACACTGCGTAAGAATGTTTATAGCTGGAAGTTTTCTTTATTAGATCAAATAATGACATTTACTTCTTTTCTCACTCGTACATACATTAAATGTTGACAGATAAAAACACCAACACCAACGCTGCATACAATCATTCACATTTATTCACAAATAGATCGTTTAATTCATATATTCTTCGCTAGCAAACAAACAAACTTGAAGTGAAAGACAGCTCTTATTCATAATAATATACATACAACAAGACAAAAGCGAAAGCTAACAACAGAACAGTAGTAAAGAAAAGGAGAGGATATAATCTATTTTGTACAGCCATTTTTCATATTTATAAGTCGAAACTTCAATCAAATTGTATGAACATTCAGATGCAATAATAACTTAGTCTAGGTATAATGATTCTCTGTTGCGACTAACTGAAGCAGCTCGTTTTCTGTTGGCTCCTTTCGTTCTTATTTTTCCTATTTGTTTTGCCATACTAGCATTGTAAGTCCATTATTTCCGTTTTCAAACTAAGCAATCGTTATCCGTACTTAAACACAGAACATTAACAAACAAAATGAGGGAAACACAATACGCAAGAGTCAACTAATTGATAGGTTAATACATTTTAGATGAAATTTCCATTCCCGAGAGGTGAAGTTTCATCTTGAACATGTGGAATTCAGCAGGAGTTGGAATAAGAACAAACCATTTGAACAAGAGGTTCATATTTTCTACGAAGAAGTAAGCTACCTAAATCTAGTACACCTGAAGCATAAAAGACAAAATAGTCAAAAAACGAAACACTGAAACATTCAGTTAATAATAATAGAAGAAAAAAGAACTCTTGATGATAGGGAAAAATAAATTATTGCTTCATTTTGAGGAGAAAATGCAGGTAAAGATGGTAGTCCCGGAATTCGGCAAGGAATATTTAATGAAGGGTTCTGGATTTTGCTAAACTGAAATAACTCTAAGAAACAAACAAAAAAGTAAACACTTACTCGGTTCGAATATAAGTTGTTATAAGACTGAAGACTATTGCGCAAAATAAAGGATGAAATATTAAAGGTGGAGTGGTTTTCTTTGCGGAGAGTTTGAAAGAAACATCACTGGGGGACAATCAACTTTATAGTTACTCCTATATTTGTAGACTTTCAACACTTTCGAATCATTAAATAGAGGTTGTAACAAATCCTCTACTTACCACTGTTCTGTTTGAGAAAGAATAATAATACAACTGTTGTATAAACACGAAATGCTTTCACATATGATTGATATCCTGCCAACGTACTCTGAATTCTCAATGAAGGAGTCAATGTGTGTATATATATGTGTGTGTGTGTGTGTGTGTGTGTGTGTGTGTGTGTGTGTGTGTGTGTGTGTGTGTGTGTGTGTGTGTGTGTGTGTGTGTGTGTGTGTGTGTGTGTGTGTGTGTGTGTGTGTGTGTGTGTGTGTGTGTGTGTGTGTGTGTGTGTGTGTGTGTGTGTGTGTGTGTGTGTGTGTGTGTGTGTGTGCCGATCGATTGGTGCAAACATTTTGAAAATCAATCATGGAATGACTTAGTTATTAACGTTTAAAACCTATATATTTTTCGTGACGCTCCAAATTTTCGCAATTCGAACGTGTACCCCATTATTAAAAACACAGTCACTGTCAAAAAATCGACGTTGATTCGTTACTCATTTCATGCGCTAAACCGCCCGATAGATATGTAAGCTGCATAACAGAACCCTGTACACAACTTGGTGAATGCACCTAAAACTATGTGCAAGCTATTCACCCGCACATGCGCGTTGTTTTCGGTTTGCTGCTTCTGACCAGCAAATGGCCGTTCTCTACTTTGCACTAGTCTTCTTTTTTTCACTCCACACTCTGCCAATAATGCTGATCCCGCTATGTTTTCTTTTGACCACTATACTGCCGTGAACCGTATATCAGTCCCATCTTTGCTTGCTTTTCTATCCATATGGGACTGATATGCGTTTCACGGCAGTATAGGAACAAAAAAAAACTGGTGTTAATTAAAATGGTACTTATCTGCAGCAAATTCAAAGCAATGATTTTTTTCCTTTTATAGGTAGAGAGATAAGCCCACTCAACTTTTCTACCATTCTTCTCGATCTGGCGTTACGATCAGCTGTGTTTCGTGGTACTCTGTCATACGCCATGTTGACAGTTGAAAACTCAACTCTTTTTCTTCAGTTTTTCAAGTTATGCTCATACAGAAACTAGTAATTTTCTCAAATTTTTCAATTTTCACAGTCACATCACTATTTTAAGCCACCGTTTAAAACTTCTTAAGAGCATTAACGAAAACATTTTCTGAATCATTGTAGACAAAACAGTCAAAAGGTCGAAAGTAACATTTGTAAACAATGAATTCTAGCGTATTTTTCTGGGATCTGCTTGCTCCCACAAACAAAATAGCACCAGAAACAGATACAGGGAGTTATTACCTTCCGTTGGTAGTGGATATAAATGTTAGCAATCAGGCATTTCCAGGAATTTACGTTTGAAGTCATTGTTTACAATTGTTACTTTCGACCTTTTGACGATTTTGTCTAGAATTGGAGAGCACTTCCCTCTTCTGCTTGGCAAGATTGCCAGGCCACATGACTCCAATGAGCTGTATACAGATGGCGAAGAGCAAGCTGTCTTGTCGGTATTAGTAACGAAAAATATGTAAACAGTCAATGATTTTGGATAGTGACGTTAAACTCCAAAAATAAGCGAATGATAACAAAGCAAGTATAGTTTTTGTCCACATCCTTTGAGTGCACAAGAAGGCATGTTTCTGCCGAAACCTTTTAAAAATTTACCCAATTCCGCCTTGTGGTTTGCTGCTGTTGTGAATTGTGGTTTTTGGAGATCTACATCACGCATGTTTACAAACAATAGGCTGTGAATTATCTCATGAACACAGTGACAGTATTTTGCATTCCACTAATACAATTTAACCACTTCTGCTCTACCTGTATAGACCTCATTGAATACTGAAAAAATATTTCACTTAGCTACTACTGGAAACACATGCAGATATTTCTCAATACTAAGATAAGTGACTTTAACATGAATATCGCATGGAAAAGGAAAGTCTACTTGACTAATCATTTACCCTTTACTGGACACATAAGATTCACTTGATTTTGCAATGCGTTTTCCACTTCTTGAATCACATGAAAGTTAAGTGAATTTCTAGTGGATATTTTCCACTATTATGTGAATTTTTTTGTGTGTACCATATAGAGAAACATTACACTCTGAGGAAATTTAATGGTCAATTTTACCTTTTTTGGGGGTTAGGCTATGAGAAAAATAATTTTAACCCAACTAAAAATCAATACAAAACAAAAAAAAAAAAAACAATTCAAACAATACTATAATATAAGAATAGTTTTTTTTTCCCACCCCCCAAACCAAAAAAACCAACAACGGGGTGAATTCAACCATTTTTTTGGTTTTTGAAACAATTATAACAAATAGTAATCTTGCCCAAAATAAAATTCTCGGTATAACCATGGAATTTATCTCAGTGCACATAATCTTAGGTGCACGGAGAAAAACAAATATTCTAAAAAGCATAAATTCTATGATAAAACCATATTCGATCTATCCAGTCACTGGAATGAATAAACCAGATTTATACATTGATAAGAATAAATCAACTAAATGCATTCCAATGCATTTATCAAATTTATGCATTCCAATGCATACTTTAACTATATGCATAGCAATGCATATTTGTATAAATATGAGCTATCCAATGCATAAATCAATAAAATAATAAAATATATGAGAATCAACATTGAAAATTGTGAAATGACAAACAACTGATTAGGAAGCATAAAAATACAAATGTATCAATAGTATTATGTGAAACAACTACTTATTTCGATAGACCCCAGTATCCCAGTAATGTATGAGTCGCATTGTTAGCGCGACAAAATGATGCAAAAATGTGGAATCTGTGTGTTCAAAATTGTACATAATGAATAGGCTTAACGAAACATCATACTATTTTTATTTTTATGAACTATCAAGCATAAAAGATAGTCACTAGACATAGACATAACTAACAAAAATAAAATCTATCCAACTCACAGAAAATAGGACTTTGTTTACCTTCAGGATTGCGCTTTTCAACTTCAACTTCAATAAAAAATATACGAAATAAAATCTTCAATAGAATATTCAACACATTCCTACTAACAAAACATAATTCGTCTACTTCCACGAACCGCTTTCCGAGGCTAGTTTGAATTCACACAGCCTTTTCACGTGCTCTTGGTTCAAGGTCTCTGCTCGCCGTAACACTTTCCTAATATCAACAACCCTTCCGTTTTTATTCGTAAAGATATAAAACGCCGGTAACGCAATATGCGCGGAAAATAAAAATTATCTAAAATGTTTGCATGAGCATGAGCATGAGCATGATTGACCGCCCACGGATGCAATTCCGTTATTGCCAGATCAGCTGTATTGACACAAAGAACCAACAGATGTTGCTTGGGACTAACATACATCTTCAATGTGTAAAAACTGGTGATCCCAAACTAAGGCAATACCGGCGCCGCCCGAGCCCGAATGCTGATCATGTAGGAAATGGAAGGAACGTGTTGACATGATACTCGCTTTGAAGGAAGCCGAGAAATCCTCTGCACTTCCACGAGAAATCACTGGGATGTTGGATAGTTGGGGAAAGCTTATCAGCAAGGTTCGTTTTGGTTAACGATACGCTGAAAGTATGCAGCACTATCCGCCAAATACAATGGACCGCTCCAATGTGACTGCAAAGAGACAAGCATAACGAAAAACAAAACAAAATAAAACAGGATATTGTCTTCAAAATATGGTAGGAATACATTATTTGTTGCTTTGCAAACCAGCTCTCCTCGATGTCCTAGATGGCCAAGTCCTGCTGGACACGCAGCTGCTGCCGTCGGCAATCGTCCACATCAACTCGGCCGTCGCCGACGTGTCGGAAACCTTCCGGTAGTAACATGATATCTGTGTCTAATACACTCTTCTTGTACCGATTAATTTAAAAACTAAGCCTGCACACCGAATCAAAATTCACTTAGGCACGGTTGTGGTATTATCCTTTAAAATCTAGTTCTAGATATTGGCACTTGGTTGCAGGAAACATAATCAAAAAGATAAATAAACTCGCTTATGATACTTTTATACATTGCAGTGATTTAAAAGGAATAATGCGTAGAAAGTAATACATAATATGCTTTTCAGCATTTTCGATTTTCTCCGTGTAAGGTTTATTCTGTTCTAATACCCCGTTCACACTACAACCTATATTACGTAATATAGAGTATCTTGCCATCAAAGCCAGCAAATATTCCAGTGATAACTAGATGTATAGATGCTGATATCAAGATACTCTATATCACGTAATATAGGTTGTAGTGCGAACGGGGTGTAAGGCGCCATAGTGGTTATGAAATATTATAGCACATCGATAAAAAATAGAAATGGAAAAAAATACTTTTCAAATTAATATAATTGTGCTTTCAAACAGCGCATTAAAATTTGAAAGCTTAAACTGAAATTGTATGCGCATGTAAAATTTTGACTTAAAAAGACCATCCACGGTATTCAAGTTTATATTTATTTTCCGAAGCCATTAATAAATGATCGTCGTTTGAAAATAGAAATTCATCTTATTTTTCGATTGTTTCTGAAAAATCAATTTCGTACATTTATTATTATAGGGAAACTGCTCCCATATTAATCTCATTGTTCCTATATTCATCCTACGATGAATCAAATAATTGGGCAGTCGAAGGATCGGTTTCGTTTTCTAATAATGTTTGCTTACGTTAAATAACTACAACAAACATTACTAACTAATCCTGTCACGTGTATATCGTTTTATTTCAAGTAGGATAAATTGCAAAGTGATGAGATTAATATAGGTACATCTTCCCTATAAATATTATTTGCAATCTTGGTTATTTTCTAATTTGAAAATTCAAGCTAGCATTTTTCCGATTTAAAATTGTTCTTACTTCTAAATTTAAAGTAAATGAGTTATATTTTGCAATCTTATTATTTAGTAGAGTTAGTTATCATAGACCTTCGGTTACGGTTACGGTTAATTATTCTTCAATATTTATTTTGTCTCCTTCAAAATAATCACCATCGGAGGCGTTACACATATGTCACAATTTTTTCCATTCCTTATAGCACTTTTCATACGCCTCTTTTAAGCCTTAAGCTCCCTCTTCGATTTCTCTTTTATGACTTCAATCGTCTGAAAATGTTTATCACGAAGCGGCAATTTGAGTTTGGGGAAGAAGAAAAAGTCACATGGTGCCATTTCAGCGAATACGGCGCTTGAGGAACGATTTTAATATTGTATTTGGTCAAATAATCGCGAACTAAACGTTATGTGTGAGCTGATCCATTATCGTGATGCAAAAACTATGACTTGTTGTCCCACAATTCTCTCCTTTTGAGACGAATATTCTCACGCAAACGCTTCATAACGCCCAAATAATATTCAGCATTGACCGATTGACCTTCCGGAAGGAATTCCGAGTGCACCACACCTTGGCTATCGAAGAAAACAGTCAGCATAACCTTGATTTTCGATCGACTTTGACGCGGTTTCTTGGGTTTCGGCTCATTTTGGAAGCACCATTCCGATGATTGCTGGGCTGTTTCGACGTCGTACTCGTAGACCCAAGTCTCGTCACCAGTTATGATGTGCTAGATGTCCGTATCACTCATTGTGAGCATTTCCTTAGCGACAGTTTTGCGTTGCTCTTTTTGAAGAAAATTCAACAATTTTGGAACAAGACGCGCGGACACACGTCTCATGCCCAAAACATCGTGTATAATGCTATGAGCGGATCCATTTGATATGTTGAGCTCATCAGCTGTTTCTCTCTCGGTCACATGGCGATTTTGCAGCACAATTTTCTTCAATTTTTCGAGGTTTTCTTCGTTTATTGATGTTGTTGTACGACGATCATGAGGCAGATTTTCAACTGACGTAAGGCCCTCTTTGAACGACTTATACCAATAAAACACACGTGCACGCGATAGAGCAGATTCTCCATAGGCTTTCTTCATCATTTTCAATGCATCCGAAGCACTTATTCCGTTGGAATAACAAAGTTTCAAACTAATTATTTGCTCAACGTTTGATTCCATAGTAAAATTCGAAAAACACACTGGAGGTTGACTTGTTTATAGTGCCGTAAAAAAAAGCTTCATGACAGATCGTGCTCAAATTTGACATGTAAACGTATAACAATTCTACCAATCTAAGAAAAAAAAAAATCAGTGGGGTTGTGTATAACACACGACCGGTTGACGTAGACTTCGTTAAACCGTTTGATTAGAACTCAGGTACTGTTCTAATGGGACGTAGGGTTAGCATAAGTAAGTGAGAAAGTATGTAACAACATTCACTTGATTCGCTTCTTAGAAATTATTTGACGGCCCTGGAAAGGGTCGTTTGATTTGAATGTTGGTATGATGAAAGGCAACGGTGGTGCGGGCTGTAATGATTGTGTTGATATTATAGACCAGATGGAAACCATTATCCTTATCGCGTTATAGATTGTAAAGGGTCTGTTTGGGAATTCAAAGTCTGGGCACTTAATTTTGATAGTTGACAGTCGCGAAAATCGCCAACTGATTGAAGCTAAAATCTCGAAAATCTATCGAGAAATGATTAAGCTATTAGCGTTAAATGTTTCAGTTATTTTCAAATTTTCATTTGACCTCTACCCTTGCCGTAAGGCGTAGTCTGATCAAAAAGCGTGGGTGTGGTACAAATAAATCGTTAGACCAGCATTAGATAGTAATTATGTTAGAAAATTCTTTTGTACACTGTTTAGAAAGCATTTGGTGAAGAATCAAAACGTTGTCCGTGATAAGGAATTTCTTGATATTTACCGGAATGCAACAAATATATTACAAATATATATTTGTATAAATAAAATGACAATCGTTAAAATGCAGGGTAATAAAACATCAATAAAAATGGAAAAAAAATACCTTTAGGTTGGTGCAAATATCTCAAAAAATAAATCAATCAAGAAACGATCGAATTATTAGCGTCCGGTGTTTCAATTTTTTTGTGATGGCAGCCATTTGAAAATTGTACAAAATTCTCAAGGTATGCAAAGCAGAGAAAACTAAAATGATTATAGCCACCGTTGTCTGCCAATTGGGTAGAACTTGGAATGTAATTTTAAATAAATTCAAATCATACAAACTCTCTCGAAATGGAAATTCGTCATCCTGAAAAGCACGGATTCGAAATGGTCCACATTTGAATTCAAACCTTCTCGGTCTAACACCCCCTCCCCCCCACTCCCCCCCCCCCCTTCCCCCCCCCCTCTTCCCCCCCCCCCCCCCCCCCCCCCCCCCCCCCCCCCCATCCCCCCCCCCCCCACCCCACCACAAAAAAAAAAAAAATGCTTAAAGTAGCTTAAAGTATCTTTATTTCCATGGTATTTGTTTTACAAATGATTTACATATTAAGTGGTAAGCCAGAGGGGCCCGTCAGCTTTAGTTCTAATCTTATCTTTTAAAAAAAAAAATTAATTTAGTTATTCAATCGATATTTTTTTTCCCACAACGGGGAGCGTTTCATTTTTAATTTAAAAAAAAAAAGAATTTGATAACCGACCTAACTACTTTTTACAAACTTAAAACTAACGTGTGAGATCACGGATGGTCTGGTGAGGAGATCTGGCACAGGACTCTCTGAACCTAGACAAGGTTGTTGTTTTCCGTTCTTCCAACACCTGAAGACCAGCCAGGCGATGGATCTCAGAGTTTTTAGTCCTTGGAGGACTGTTCAGAATCATTCTCAGGAGATTATTCTGGATGATCTGTAGTTTAGCATGGTTGGATTTGGCGCATGGCTCCCAGACTTGCAAAGCGTATTCAATAACCGGTAGGATGATTTGCTTGTGGATAGCAAGACTATTTTTAAAGGAAAGGGAGGACCTTCCATTGATTGGAGGGTATAGTGACCTCTTGAGGATGGAGCACTTTGTGGATATTTTGTTTACGTGGGACCTAAATAGCAATTTGCTATCAAGGGTGAGACCGAGATAAACAACTTCACTCGACCATTCGATGGGAGTACTACCGAGGTGGACTTTCGCATTACCAGGCGGAACAAGCCGATGTGATTTTGAGTGTGGAAACAGAATGGTTTGTGTTTTTGCTGCATTGATACAAACCTTCCAGCTGTTGAAATAGTCGGACAGAACATCCAGGCCTTCCTGGACTTTAACGTGTCAGTGCTCGAATCACTCGACCCTTGTAGATGATGGCAGTGTCATCTGCGAACATAGACAAAATACCACCATCTGGTAGGGGAGGAGCATCTGATGTGAAGATGTTGAACAATATGGGACCTAGGAGGCTCCCCTGGGGAACCCCAGCGTCAACATTGAACGCATCGGAATAGGAACCACCCAGGAAGACCTGGAATCGTCTATCCGCTAAATAGTTTTTGATGATCTTCACGAGGAAGATCGGGAAGTTGGATCGATGCAGCTTATACACAAAGCCATCATGCCAGACATTGTCGAACGCCTTCTCGACGTCCAACAATGCCATGGCAGATGTTTTTGAAACTGACTTGTTCCGCCTTAAGATGTTAGTAACCCTTGACAACTGGTGGACTGTGGAATAATCTCTCCTAAATCCGAACTGTTCTGGGAGGAATATGTTATTCTGGTTTGTGAATTCCAGCAAACGGCTGAGGATCAGCTTTTCGAATAGCTTCGAGATGGAGGATAATAAACTGATGGGGTGATAGCTTTTTGCACTGGTAGGGTCTTTGCCAGGCTTGTGGATTGGGATAACTTTACCTAACTTCCAACGAGAAGGGAAGGAGCCAAGCTCCAAGTATTTGTTGAAGACCGCGACCAGGAGGACAAAAAAGGCAATGCTTAAGTTTTTCAACTCAAGGTTGAGTACTTTGTCGACACCAGCGGCCTTCATGTTTTTGGTTGTTTTGATGACTGCTATCACCTCATCAGCAGTTATTCTGAAATCATCAGGAAAAACTATTGGAGATTCAGCGACTCTAGACATAGCCTCCAGAACGGCAGGCTCATGCGGACTCACAATGACACGACCTAGGTTATGGGAATCCCTAAAGTGCTGGCCAAGTGCATTGGCTTTTTCAACAGGTGTTAGTAGAAGCGAAGGGTCTGTATTTTGATCGGGAGAGGAAAGAGGAGGGATAGGTCTCGGCTTATTTTTAAGGATTTTTGTCATCTTCCAGAATAGCTTTGCACAGTCTGGGAGTGAGCGAAGATGGTTAGCAAATGCTTGATTTTTTTGATGCATCAATCTGGCTTGAATGATTATTTTAAGACGATTAATGTTGGTCTTCAGGTGGGGGAAATTTGCGAAAATTTTCGAAGGTGTACCTCTTTTATATCGTTCACTGTTGCATATGAGACCTCTCTTGCTCACATTTGAAATCTGTGATAGGAAACTACTGTTTATTTAGTAAATTTAGCCTGCAAAACAAAATAATAAGACATCACGTTGCATTTTCGTTATTTTCAATAGTTTGAAATTGTTAACGGATATTGTTTGATAATTGAATTGAAACGCGTGAAAATTTCCAACCGATTGGTAACCATCTTGAAAATCTATCATGTATTTATTAAAATATTAGCGTTTAATTTGTAACGATATTTCGTGACGATCACTAATTGTTAGATTTTCAATTGACACTTTACCCTTGCCATAAGACGTTTCAATTTTTCATGACGGCATCCATTTGTAAATCATGCACAATGCTCAAGGTATGCAACGAAGAGACAATTAAAATTGTTTTAGCCACCGTTTTCTGCCAATTGGTAATATAAATTCAAATTAAACAAACTCTCTCAACATTGGATTGGCGTCCTGAAAGCACGAATTTTGTATAATCCGCATAAGAATTGAATCCTTATCGGTCTTTTCACAAAGCTGCCGTGCACGTTGCGCTATAAATAAAGATGGCTACCGAAAGTATAGCACACACTCAGGCAACTTATTTCGCTCCTCGTGGTGGCGCCCACCGGCTGGCAACAAATCATCACCAGCTTGGGCAACCGGCTGCCTAGCACACCACTGCAATTTAGTGACTGCCTAGCCAAGGGCTTGCTGGCAACAGCCTGCAGCGCAATCAGCTACCTGTCCACTGGTTGGTCGCCACTGCACCTTCTATGGTACGTGCCCCCATCACCTGCCAAATCCACATTGGCGCTTTGCAGCTCCGCACTAGACGCTTCGCGCCAACAAGGTTGCCTCTGGAGGCTGGAGTTTATGCCATCACCAGCTGATGATCCTCGATGGTTCGTTGGTCTGCCAGCTCCAGTACTGCGGCACCAATGAGTAAATTTGCGAAGGTGTACTCGTTTTATATCGTTCACTGTAGCATATGAGCCCTCCCTTACTTAAATTTGAAATCTGTGATAGTAAAATTGAGTGCATTTAGTAAATTTACTCTGAAAAATCAGCATTATAAGACATCACCTCATATTTTGGTTATTTTCAATAGTTTGAAATTGTTAACGGATAATGTTTGATAAATGAATTGATACGCGGGAAAATCTCCAATCGATTCATGTAAACATCTTGAATATCTATTCAGCATTTATTATTAGCGTTTAATTTGTAACGATATTTCGTGACGGTTGCTTTTTTTTAGATTTTCAATTGACACCCTACCCTTCCCGTAAGACGTAGTCTACGTCAAATTTGATGATATGTCATTCGCGGACCGTTTTCTTCATAAAGTCTCGTTCATATTTGAGCAGAAGGTAAGTAAAAGAAACCTTATTCAATGACTGATGAATGTTTTAAAAGAGTATCTTCAACTGGTTGATTACAAGCTGTGTTGCTTGGGTATCAATTACTGGCAAACAGGATCGCAGACCTGCCAACCTTCTCTGAATTCCCAATGTGGAGGAATACGATAGTTAATTCTATAAACGGGCCAATTTTAGTTTCCTGTGATTGCAGTAAGTGATATGTCTGTTTAGAGTGGTGTGATTTTGCAGATCCGACTGAAGTTCCGGAAATAGACTAGCCCGAGGCTGAAAACCTCATCCATAAAAAATAACAAAACGGTTTGGCTCAATTCAATATAAACAATTGAACAAAACATTTTTTGTTATCCTCAGACATCGTATCTGTCCATAACATCGTAGCGGTGTACAATTCATAAGGAAAAATGCACAATGTTTCAAACACGATTTAAAAAATTGTGCTTGCTTATCACTGCCCTAAGTGATCATATATAACTTGTTTTAAGCCTATTTTGATGGCATTTCTCTTTTCGATATATGTTACAAAGATAGACTGTACGCGAAGAAAATTAGACATAGTTATTACCGTTTTTGCGTGTGGTTAAAAAAAACCTAAGAACGTAATGTTTACAATGTTTTATTTCGTGGTTACCGAGCATTGAAACAAGAACAGATCGGGCAAAAACAAAAATACAAAAGGGCGTCATTCGAGGAGACCCAGACCCATTGGCAGAAAACCGAAGACAGCTGATCCGGTGAAGGCAAGGAAGGTGTTGAGTCTGTTCAATCGTCGACCGAACCTTTCGATCCACGATGTGGCGAAGAAGGTGGAGGTTTCCATCTGGTTTGTCGAAAAAACGATTAAACGTGCCGGCTTCCACGTCTATAAGGTCAGGAAGGCACCAAACTGGAACGACAAACAAAACACGGTAGTCAAAACACGCGCTAGGAAGCTGTACCGAAAGTGGCTGTCGAAACCGAGGTGCGTCGTGATGGACGATGTGACCTACATCGAGGTGGACACAAAGCACTGCCGGGCATGAGTTTTACGTTGCCACATCACGGTTGACCGTTCCTGAGGAGGTAAGGAAGGTGAAGAAGGTGGAAAAAATCGCCAAAAAGTTCTTGGTTTGGTAGGCCATCTGTGAGTGTGGAGAGATGAGCCAACCATACATCACGACGGTTACCATGAATCGGCAAGTCTACCAAGACGAAAAAGGTCTATCAAGAGCTCTTCCCGTGGTCTCATAGAGGCGAGACGCTATTTTGACCGGATTTGACATGCTGACGCAACGCGCAGCCGGTGTTAGACTGGTGCAGAGATAAAAATGTTTTTGCACCAAACGACTTCAACTATGAATCACGAAGGCCAAACTTAGCTAAACTTGAAGAAACTGTGAGCAAAGGAATCAAAAGAGGTCGGCCCCACTATTGCCCAAAACTTTATGAGTGGTGTCAGTGGCAAAGTGTGGGCATTCAGAAGTGCGGACATGGAGAAGAGATCAAATAAACTAATGAAATTAAAACCTAACCATAATATTGTAGTTTATTCGCTGATGGTTAGAAAAAAAATCCTACTAAAAATGAATTTTTGGCGACCATTTGTGTTCTTTTTTTTTGTATTGAATTTGGTCTTTAGTAAGAGAATCGACTGTATTTTATTAATTTCTTAACGACCGCATTTTGGCCAAACACAACAGAAAATGTGTTTGCAGCAGCCTTTTCAAAAGATGAAACGATTAGCAGAACTAGATGAAAGGGTAAAAGGGATCAACATCCCATACGACATTCCTTATACAACCTCCCAAACATCAGCAATCGTAGCTTGAGTTCAGAGATAAGAAGGACTTTTGCCCCATTAGACTGCACCTTGCCTATAAACATTTCAAAAAAAGTTTTATTGCTCACTTCACAGTAGTACAAGCATGTTAGAGGACCGGTTTTTCCCACAACTCAAAGTACTAGAAACAACAGAAATTAAGTGGCTCCGGCTGCTCTCCAGCTGGGTGCAGTTTTCATGCATTTATTCTTTTTTGCGTTCCATTTTTCGCAACTATTCCCCGTGTAGAACTACTGCTGCCGCTGTTGTTTTAATAGTTGGCTCCAGAGCAAACAAGATTTATGATTAACTGCACTACTGCTGCTGGTCGTTGCAGCTCTGATGGTTGCTGCAATCCTTGCTTTCACATACGACGTTCGTTTTATGCTAGCATAAGTGGAAGCACTCACTTGGCACGGCCAGCGGGCTCCGGCATGTCTACCGAGTTGGTTTGCCTGCAGCTTCTCCGATCGAATCAAGCTGCTTCCAGTTCCATTGGGAGCAGATTTTTTCACCAAGTAATAATTTTCCTCCATGCTGCCATCGGACAAGACCAAACCGTGGCGTTTGGCTGGTTCTTCACAAACATGAACCAATGTGAAGAGCAGAGTGCTTTGAAGATATCGGGCAAAAAAAAGTTTCTAAATTCCTCGGTGGTGCAGTAAGTTATACCCCGTGGAGCGCTCTGGTTGTGAGGATAAATTCATGCGAATTTGTTTAGGTCAAGTTGTGCCACACTTTAAACCATCCAATTTGTTTTGCGGTACTCCGAAGAATCTGGTTCTGAGTTGAGCTCAATTGAATTTTACAGTATGACCATTCTTCATGGAATTTTAATAAACGGAATGGAAAAATCCCAAGGGGTTTCGATATCCCACTGGAAAAGTTGATCGTCTTTTAGATTTGGCTGAACCAGCACTTTTCTCCCCCTCCAATTTGATTGCTGTTTAATTTTTGATTTCTGCCGATTAAGTAACAAGAACCGATTACAGCGAGCCACTCATCGAGGGGTTCGGAATTTTACTTTTTTTGCTACTTTTCTGCTTACGCAACCAGTTGCAACAGTTTTCCATTGGGCACAAGAAAAGTTTCCTGTATTTGAATTACACAACTTCCGTGATGCGAGTGGGGGGCTTTTAGCATAAAAATGGATCCATCGTTCGAATTTACTTAAAAATGACAAAGTTTCAGCTCTCCGATATAAGCATACGCAACCAAATGTGGAAATCGGAAACAGCACGTTTTCTACCATCGGCAAATGAAAGTTTTTCCTCAAACTCCTTACATCCAGAACCGATTGCACTCATCGAAGCTCATCACTTATTTATAGCCCTTTCTGGAGACAATTTTCTCTAACTTCATGAATAAGGAAAATTTTAAAGACAGTCTACTGCCTCCCCTCGCCCTCAGCACAACAGCTCGACAACTGGCATTAACTTTGCTGTTCAATTTGTCTTTGTTTGGAAAATCGAATCGAATCGAAATGAATCGGTATTATCAGATATGCCAACCTAGACAAACGAGTCATGGTGCACACTTTTTTTTGTCACGACGGACTTGAAGGTGCCTCGTTAGCATATTGGATGACGTCCGGGTGCTGACAGCGAAGGAGTGTAGTATTGATTGAGCATGCAGTCGATTTGATTGGTAGGTGACTTTGTTTAGACTCAAACACGCAATAAAGTTTGGCTTTTGCTCGTTCGAATCCTTGTCGCCGGCATTTGTTGCGATGTGGCTTGTGCAAATATTAAATTGTGCGCACAATACATGCAAAACTATTGTAATGACAGTAATTTTGGTTGATTTGCATACCAAAGATGGTTTGCCATTTCCAGACTGGTGCAAAATAAAGAGCCTACACGCCATCCGACAGCTACTCATTTTTAAGTAAAAAATCATCCAGTTTGACCTTAGAGCAACCGTACCGGTCGGGCGCACAGCGTTCTCATTTTAATTTAGTCACCCATCACCACACCGGTCGTTGCTATTACAGTAATCATTCTTTGTTACTATTCTCCACACCGGAGACATCCGAATAAGTACCAGCTAAAATTAACTGAAAACAACAACAACAAATGGCAGTACGTTTTTAAACATTTAGCTAAGCTTTTAAATTAGAAATGGACAGTTTTTCGCACCTATCATCGGTTCAAGCGACGATGATCTGAACTTCATGTGCCGAATGTGCCCAGGCACAGTCCATGTTTCCCGGAAAAGAAAAGAATAGGTTTGTGTGGAGAAGATGAGATTCAAAATTATGTTTTTTAATTATTATTTTTTTTTATAACTTATCATATAAAACCAATCATTATCAAAGTAATTTTTTGAAAATATTTCTAATATTTCTAGGGTTATCTAACATTGAGAGATTCTCTCCGCTCTCGCTCTCTTTCATTTGTTACAGCGCTTTTATAAAACTTTCGAGGGAATCTTTTGTAGAGATCAATACACAACAGTGCTGACTAGCATACTCTACAAATAGAAGAATGAAAACCGTAAAGGTGATTGGAATATGAATGAAAAAGAATGTAATCAAAGAGAGTCTCTCAATGTTATATTCACCGTAATAAAAAAAAAACCCTAGATTTGTAATAATATTAACAATTGCATTATTTAAACGAAAATAAACAATTAGAATTCAGAAGGTTAATTTATTTTATTCAAAAGTAAACAACGTTTGAATAATTTAAACGTATTGTTGAATTATTATTTCAAGTTATAATTATTTCGAAATAAAATAGATAACTACATTAATTTGGGCAAAAAAATTAATAATACAGTAATACATTTTTTTCATAATTTTTTTAGATTAGCAAAACCAATAAGCAACCATTTTTTGTCAAATCATAATGTATGAATATATTTTTTTAAATTATATAAACAATCATAATCATTCAATTCAAATTTATTTTGTTAACTATTCATAAGTTTTGATAAGTTTGGAAATTTTGGAATTGAAATTGGAACTTCATTTAAATGATTCATTGTATTTTCAATGAAGAAAAGATACCTATTCAAAATAATTCATTTGAATTTAGTTTTTCAGTGTTACGATTGAATTAATACACGAATCAATTTTTTTTTCTCTCTTTATTTTCCGTTGGCCTATTTCCTCACATGGCGACAATCACCGACGCCAGGAAGACGACTTCACCACCTGGACTCTACCTAACGATTCATGAATATTAGCCTGGACCAGGGCTGGCAAATGTCATTTTCAATGAAAAATGACCAACGATTTTTACCGAATTGCGTCTGAAAATCTCATCGTGCGAGAAAACGATGACGACGATTTTCTTCCAAATCTCATTGATTTTTTCGTCATGACAACACGTGATAGTGTTTTGGTCATCGCTATTACCAGCACATTTCTTGATATAATTGTAAATATCATCACAAAACTTCAAATAGAATTTCCTCTCTTTCGATTACATATTTCTCCTTGTCTAGTTTCAAGTAAGTTAATTAGAAATTTGTGAAACAAAATCGTATGAGAAAAAATCTCATGACTGCATGATGGTGTGAGATTGACAAGAAAGCTTATGATAGGTCATTTTGTCTCCTGACAGTGAGATGCCCTGTTTTTGCATCGTCATATGATGGCCGTGAGATTTACCAGCTCTGGCCTGGACCAACGGCTTTTCTTCCCTTCCGAAGGAAGACGTGATCAGATTTTTTCGCCTCAAAACAACCACCGACGTCGACTGGGATTGAACTCAGACCCACTGGGGTGCCAAGTAGCAGTCACGCTTACCACTACACCACCGACGCCGGCTGCACGAATCAATTTAACAGTCACAACTCTTAAAATTTGTCATTTTTAATGTATAAATTTATAGGTAATGTTTGATATATTTTTATGAGGAAGTTTTAAACTATTAAGTATAATTAATTTAAATTTTCCTTTCAAAATATATAAATTTGTATGAAATTACTAACAGCATCAATGGGAATAAAATAAATTAGGTTAATTGTTCATATTTTTTATACCAATTAATTTAACATTCAAAGTTATAATTTGTTTTAGAATAATGAACATAGCGCTATATATTATTTATTGAAATTATTATTTTGAATTTAAGTTTCAGAAACAAAATTAAATACTAACGTAATTTGTATAAAATTAGATTATATTAAGTTAAATACTCATAATTTGTAATTAATTCTTAGCAAATTATTTTATTTTCGCCAACATTTTTATTTTTATTTAATTTGAAGGGTAAATATTTGTGTGCATTAATTTATTAAACATAATTTATGTTTTGACTAATTTGCAGTGTTAAGTATTAATTAAAATTGGTATCTTATATTATTAAAAATTTGAGGTACTGGTGAAATTGGCATTAGCTACCGCGGTTAAACCAATTATGTAAAAAAATTCTTTGTATTAAAAGAAGTTTTAAAATAATTTACATAGTTAAAAACTTATAAGGTTGAATTTTAAAATTTATTTACAAGATTATTTGAAAAAATAATTTAAACTTTCAACTATATATTATAAACAGGATAAGATACCCTTTTATTGATTATTAAAGGGCGAACACGAAATTATTGCGACACCGAAAATGTTATGCCAATTTTCTTATAATGTTTAGAATCAAACCAAAATTTTAGGGTAGTTTTATACATATATTTACTTCAAAAATCAAAAGAAAAGTTAATCGATGGATCCTTGAGTGTAAAATTGAACGCATTTTCGCTTGATGCCCTCCATCCAAGTCTTTACAGTGTCATCCGGTACCAGTTTCTCAGTTTTTTTTCTTCCATTTTCTTAACATGTCCTTCTCGTCTTTGACTGTCTTCTTGCTCTTCCGAAGTTCCCGCTTCATCATTGCCCAGTACTGCTCCACCGGTCGCAGTTCCGGACAGTTTGGTGGATTCATGTCCTTTGGAACAAAATGGACAGAATTGGCCTCATACCACTCCAGGACACTTTTAGAATAGTGGCATGATGCCAAATCTGGCCAAAATAGCGGAGCTTCGTCGTGCTGCTTCAAGAACGGCAAAATGCGCTTCTCGAGGCACTCAGATTTGTAGATCTCGCCATTTACTGTGCCCTTTGTCACGAAAGGCTCACTCCTCAGTCCGCAAGAGCAGATGGCCTGCCAAATGAAATATTTGGAGGCGAACTTCGACATTTTCTTCTTCTTAAATTTGTCGTCCACATAGAACTTGCTCTTGCCGATGAAAAACTCCAACCCCGGAATTTGCTTAAAATCGGCTTTTATATACGTTTCGTCGTCCATCACACAGCAGCCATATTTTGTCAGCATCTTCTCGTAGAGCTTCCGTGCCCGAGTTTTAGCCGTCGATTGTTGCCGCTCATCGCGGTTTGGGAAGTTCTGTACCTTGTATGTATGTAGTCCAGCTCTCTTCTTTGCATTCTGGACGTAGCTCTGCGACATGCCGATCTTTTTAGCCAAATCACGGCTTGAGACGTTGGGATTTGCTTTAATCATCCGCTTCACCTTTCCCTCCGTCTTTTTGTTCTCCGGTCCCGGTTTTCTTCCAGCTCCTTTGCCGTGGTCCAACGTCAACCGCTCCTGGAACCGCTTCAACACTCTGGAGACGGTTGAATGGTGAATGTTCAACATTTTTCCCAACTGCCGGTGCGACAGGTCAGGAAATTCCAGGTGTTTGGAAAGAATTTGTTCTCTCGACTCGCGTTGGTTCACCTCCATTTTCGTTGAATCGAAAAACACGACTTCGAGTTTGACAGCATGTAAACAATACACATCAATGAGAAAGTGTGCAAAATTTGGTTGATTTTTACCCAATGGTAAAAAAGTTATGCCCTGTTGAATGTGTCGCAATAATTTCGTGTTCGCCCTTTTATATATAAATACTAAAGAATTTTTAGTCATGCTCACAAAATTTAATAAAAATAATATTGTTATGTAGTCTAATTAGAGGAATTTGATCTGTTATTGAGCATTCACATTGAGCCTTACAAAACCTTACCCCATAATCAGAATATAGGTATTATTGGATAGAAGAAATTTTTCATATTATATGACATTTTATGTCAAGGTGAAATTTAAAAAAGTGATGGATTGCAATATATTTAGCTAAATGTTCATTTTTTTTAAATAATAACAAACAGTTGTAATCCCCTAAATGACCCTTTTAACCAAATAGCACCCGAGAGCCTCGCTGCTATTTTCATACCGCATTTAGCAGCGACCGGTGCGGTGTAATGGTGTAGCGCTGCTGCTAAAATAGGTTTAGTACCGCACCGGTACGGGTGCTCTTAAGGGCACTTACCTACAAATGGGTAAACATGCTCTTACTCAGATTTGAGTGAACGTGAAGCGAACTGAGTAAAGCATCCACCGATCATAACATTTGTTAAATGGGTAGAATTTACGCATTATTAATTACTAAATATTAATTACTAATTAGGGCTGCAAAATGGTGAGTAGACACCTGGGATGGAGCGTGCGTCCAGGCAACATAGTTATGGTCCTCACAAGTTCCTACCTCATGCTTCCACGGGTCAAGAGATGACAAAGACCGCCAGCTAGGGGTTGCGTACTTAGCTGGTAGTGCAGCCTGGGCACTGTTGTCCTTTTGACTTCAGCTAGATTGAGGAGGTGCGTGCCGAGCGTCTGTCCACCAAGGAGGTGCGGCTCAAACCGCGTCTGTCCTGGCATCCAGCGGTAGAGTAAGAAATGCTGTATCGCTATACTATACATTAGGTGGCTGCCGCACCAAGGCGATGTAGGCAGCGTGACCCGGTAAAGTAGCATGCTGAAATCTTACCCTACCACGGAAAATGGAAGTATTCTTTATACGGTATATAATTTCAGATCATCCATGGAATTCCCAAGTGTTATATAATAATTTTGAATTGTTTTCTTCCCTCGTGGCTATGATAATGCAAGTCCTTCTACAATTGCAGCAGGATCTGTAGACATGCAGACATTACAAATATAATTGTTATTATCATTTTATATTATAACATACCTTCACAATATTATTCAATGCTATTTTCAGCTTCGCATTTGCATCGTTGTAAGTTTTGGCCCATCTAACTCACGTTGTGTATTTGAAAAGATAGGATGGTTTTTAATTTTTTTTAGAGAGATATAAAAAGAGATAAACGACAAATTCTACAAAAAAAAAAAATATTCGTCGTCCAAATTAGTTAATCCAAAAACTAACATTGTTTATGAGCCTACCTTTTCTATTTTACAAACATAAAGAATCATTTATGGGATCAGTAGAAAATCGGAGAATTTCCTGTCATTCATTTTTAATTTTTTATTTGTTTTGGATTTATTGAGTTTCCGTTTTTGGGCAGTAATCATACTCGTATGAAATTTATTTGCCTAAATTTTCTTTGCTATTTTGCTAGGATGGTGTTCAACTTTATTTCATTATATCACGTTGGAATTTTCGCTATTTTAGAGTTTCAATCATCTAACATCGCAGCGGAAGAGGCAAATAGCGGCATTTAATTATTATATGTACATTATGTAGTATTTCTTTACAACATCGTATTATTTCCATCATATCACATACCTTCACATTTTCATGCAACAAACCTGATTTAGGCGGTATCTGGCTTAAATACGAAACATACACTCAATTTATGACATCTAGCATTCCTTATATGTCCAGTATATAACGCAGAAAATTACGGCTATGGTAGGCTTTTTAAAATTACTGAATCTGTGGTAGGCTTTTGCACTTATTGTTGAATGTATTTTTCATTTCCGGTTTACAAATGGACTTTTTACCAATTCTGAGCTGATCTGATTCATGTGCCATTTAGCTAGTGTTTGATTTTACATTTCAACCTTTGTCATTACTTGATCATTATATTTGGTAATATTGTTTTATTGATTTTACTTCAAAGATGATTAAAACATTACTTATTGTTTTTTGCCCATTTATCTTTAACTCCTTTCCACTTAAATCTTCCCATTCCTAACTCGGTAGCAATAACTATTAGGTCAGCAAAAATAAAAGCGGATTGCTATTATAAAATCAGCATCAAGTAGCAAATAGTGACCATGGCAACAATAAATTAAAATGTATAAATGTTAGTTTTGTAAAATTTCAATACATTTAATTAACTTTTTCAGTATACTTCAAATCAAAATTTTGGTGAATGCTGCTATCGCTTAAGCGCGAACCACAGAACTCTACACTTTAATACTTTACAACATTTCTTGCATTTCAGGATCAACCGAATGAAGATCATATATTATAGATACGAATGCTTGTAGTATTTTTCATTCACATAAATATATACACCATTATATAAATATTTCATGAGAATGGGAGGGACCATCAGGGCACCCGATTGAAGCATTCTGGAGGGGGAGAGTGGGAATGCCAACTCCCCATTGCTAACAGTTTGTGAATAGAGGGCGGGCTCTTCTCCCCGCCCATTGGGGCATCCTCATGTTAGATAGCTTGCTCTTTTGACCAATTGTTCAATCTTGTTGTTGGAAGGAGATTCTTTATATCCCTGTGGGTACGTATAAGTGATGTTGCATATCGATCTACCCAACCCCTTTTTGGCCCTTCATACAACGGCATGATTAGGATAATCAGTGGTTATTAAAGCTTGATCAAGTCTAACAGAGAGGAGAGCCCATTGCTGTCGGACTTAGTTTCCGTGCTACAATGGGTGGTAGTACATATCATACACACACATCACATTATTAATTACTAATTACATACAGAATAAAGAATAGATTCATACACAGAAAAAAAATGAATTTTAACAGGCGCGTAAAGTTTCCCCTAGTTTATTTCCAAACCAACGGAGGCGTAAACAACGAAATTGTTTGCAATCTTTCATGCACCTTACAACAATGTTTGCAATCTTTCATGCAACAGGCTAGATTCAAGCGTTATCTGGCTTAAATTTACATGAAATATCTCATTATTTTATGCCAAATCTAGCATTCCCTCTATGTGCATTGAACAACGCAGAAAATTCAATGTTTCTTTTCATCTGTGCAGGTTTGTTGTTTTACAGATCATGACTTACACACTCAAAGTCATAATTTCAGCTCGGTAATATTGTTTCTGTAAAAATGAATTCATACTGAGAGAACAATTTTTCCTCCAACAATTGCTGATTTCTGTTATTATTATTACGGATTTTCCTGCATAATATAATAAAATACAGATTTCGGTAATATATATAACCAAATAACCTCGGTTTCAGAATAAAACGCGGTACTTTTCGTAAATTCAGTAATTCTGTGAAGCGACTATACGCTTTACCGAGCTATCGTTAATTTATATACCAAATTGTCAGTTTCCGACTGGCTTATTCAACGTTGTATATGACGCCATTTTTATAAAGTTCAGTTAAGGTATGCGCACAGAAAAATTTAGCCATGGTTTATTAGCCACATCTTTTTTATTTCTCAATATAAAGATGTCACCAGTACCGCTAACGCAATGCCATTGTGTGTGTGAACGTTTTGACATACTGTTTGCTGTCATAAAATCATTGTTTTGAAAATGAAGTCGAAAGAACAACAAGTGTGTGAACAAATGTTGCAAAAAAGTGTGGAAAATCCGTCTATGTCGCATCATGACATAACAAAATCAATCGGAGTCCCTCGTGCAACAGTAAGTAGCGTTTTGAAACACTTCCGGGATCGGTTGACTCTTGATCGAAAACCAGGGTCTGGCGGCAAGCGGAACGAAAACTTCAAATCCCAGCAGGATGCAGTGCTTCGGCTGATTAAGCAAAACCTCAACTCTTCCATCCGGGATGTGGCTTAAAAGGTCAAAACATCGTATTCCTTCGTTCAAAAAGTGAAAAAAGCAGCTGGATATATGCCGTTCAAGGTAATAAAAACCCAAAACAGGAACGAGAAGCAGAAAACCAGTTCGAAAACAAGAGCGCGTAAGTTGTACGACAAATTGCTGACAAAATTTGTCTGCGTGGTTATGGATGATGAAACAAACGTCAAAGCAGACTTCAAGCAGCTTCCTGGTCGTAAGTTTTATACCGCATTACAGCGTGTCAAGGTTGACGATCATTTCAAGGCCAAAAAGTTGTCGAAATTCTCTAAAAAGTACATGGAAGGCTATTTGTAATTGTGGTTTGAAGAGCAAAATCTTCATAACTACAGGTACGACTAACCAACAAGTTTACGTCAACGAGTCTATGCAAAAACGGCTACTACAATTCATCCAAAAGCACACGAGTTCTGTGTTGTTTTGGCCCGATTTGGCATCTTGCCATTATGGTAAAGCGGCTCAATAGTGGTTTGCAGGAAACAAGGTCAACATTGTACCAAAGGACTGTAACCCACGGAACACCCCAGAACTTTGTCCAATTGAAAGAAATTGGGCCATTGCGAAGCGAAGCCGTGGGAAATCGAAAGATGAGGCAAATAATGAGAAATGTTGCTAAAAAGTGGGAAAATGCTTACAGAAAGGTGACTGAGGACACTGTGCAAAACTTAATGAATGGTATCAGACTAGAGCTTTCATTTTCCGGCGGTTTTCGGCATCCCAGGATTCGGGAAATTTAAATTCTGTTTCCCGGGAAATACTGGGATCCCGGGATCCCGGGAAAATAATGAATTTACCACACAATGTTGGAAATCGTTAATTGCGTTTTATTTAAGCATTAGTCATATGAAACAAGCATTAACAAATGAAAAACACGTTCGATGGGTACATAAATATTATGCATAAATTGGGAAAAAATACTAATTCCTCTTAAAAAATGATTTCATCAGAAATGACATCAGAAATGGGCGAACGCTTTTTGGTGCGAAAATTCGATTTGATGGATTTCAAGTTGTCAAAAAGTTTTTGCAGATTGCTCGTCAACTTTAACTTTAATTTTTTTCACGGTACATTGACTCAATTGAGTGATTTCTTTCGGAATGTTTTTTAGTAGCACTTTCCAGTTCCTGTTGAAGAGTAAGTTGCTCCGGGCGCAGCGATGAACTACTTGAATTTGATGACACGCGAGTTTCATGATTTACGATTTCTAGTAACCAGTTAGTGTCTTTCAGAAATGTTATTATCGGCGACCTGGAGCACGTTGACGTTTCACTAGTGGAGCCCATATGCTTAATCTTCAAAAACAAAAAACAAATCACCCATGAAACCAGTTCCTTATTTTTTTCGCGGACAGATTCTGTCGAAAACTGTGTCATATAGCTCATTGGAATTTTGCTATTTTGCTGCTTAAGTTTAGAAAGCAAATAAACTCAAGCTGCCATCAACAGTTAGCACGGTCGCATTTCATCTGCCTATTGCTTCAGACACTAGTCTGATGGATTGCAAAGCATCTAAAAGTGTTTTCAGACTATGCACATCTTCGTCACTCAATAGGCATTATGTGAATGAAGAGTGGAAAAGATAAATAAAAAACCCTCTAATAACACATGAATGTCAAATCCCTTAGAACATTGCATAAGCTTCGTTGAAACTTTGAACGGTTCTCAGTATTCTTTTTGAAAATATACACGGGCGTTAAAGATCATTCATGATTGAGTACATACAACTAAAATACGCAAAAAGTGAATTTTCTCTTCGAAAAATCTGTTAACATATGAGAATAACATTAAGAACGATATTCATTAACCTGCAAAATTAGACGGTCAAAACCGAAAAGTTACTCAACCACTAAGTTACACCATTATGAACGGATTTCAGTGAACAAACGGCACGCAAATATGCGCCGTTTATATTTTTTGCATCAGCTTGTAATTTTGAGTAAATGTAACAGATAATTCCAACACGGCTGTTTAAAACTATCCAAATTTGAGTTTAGGTCACTCAAACTCGCAAAAACGTAGGTTTCTAAATTGAATAAAAATTGGAAAACCTAAAAAAAGCAACAAAGAAAGAAAGAAAAAATTTTAAAAAAGGTGACCTAAAGACAAGAAAACAAAAAAAAATTAACCAAAAAAACACAACAGTGACCAAGCAAAATACCTCAAAATTGCAAGCAAAATATCTCTCGAATAACAAAACTTGTTATTTGGGATACCTGGGAATACCTGAGAGGTACTATTTTGGGATTGTCTTATCTCAATTTGGTATTCGCGTAACATTCTGGGAACATTTTTATGGATTATCCTCAGGTATTTTACCTCTCCTGCAGCGCTCTTAAATACTAAAGCCAGTTATCAAGCTATTCATTCCTGCTCGGGTTATACCATTTTGATGTTAATGAGTTATAAATTAACCCTTTGTTACGATGATTTTTTTTCGCATTTAGAAATCAATAGAAATAATGTTGTACTGCGAGTTTTTCTTTGGCTTGATTTTGCTGTGCGCATACCTTATTGAGTGACCGTTTCTGACTAAACTTCGTTTGTTCTTCACTAAGAAGAAAGTAATACAAATTGTGAAATTGAGGTAATTTTAACTTGCTGATTGAAGTGGACACCGGAATTGCTGAATTGTTTAGTAAGTTAACTTAAGATTTATTTTTATTAACATATTCCAAACTGCAGCAAAATGGCTGACGCGAGCTCGTTTGCTTCTGCTGTCTCTCCCGGGTTATTTGGATAGATTGATACGCCAATGCTTTGCCTAAAACTAAATCCTGGAGGAAATGATGAAAGTAAAATTGTTTGGAAAGAGTGCTCCATAAATGTAACAATGGACATCGCGAATTGCTTCCACATTATATGCAAAGCAATTCACGTAATCAATTGCGATGTAAATCCTGAGAATAAACAGTTCGATACTTTCATTTTGAAACCGTAATGAACATCGGTGCGTTGTTCACCACAAGTCAAAAGTTTTTTCAAATTCCTCGTAAATTGTATGAAACATTCATATTGCTTTTTATCTAGTGAAATGCTATTATCACACCTTTTTGTATAATGCACAAAATGGATTTCGTGAAGACCAGCCAATCGCTGTTTCGGTGATGTTGAGATGGGCGGGAATAATTTATTTATCCCAAAATAAATATTAAAGCGCTTTCGAGAGTTATAACTTCAGACTCATTATTCAAGTATCATCTCACGAGTCACCGTGGCCTAGTGAGATCAACCAAGGATGCATTATCAGCTCTTTCCAAAAATACAGGATTGAATCCCATGACAGAAACATTTAAAAAAAGACGCTGGACAACTCCACGTGGTTGTACATTTTTTGTCAATTACATTTCGAGTCGATAAAGTAGATCATGCAGTAATTCAGGCAATCATGAAAAAGACGTTTCTCTCTAATTTGTAACAAAATATTCGTAGCTCTTTATATTGTTTTCGTACAATGCACGAATGTCGTCTCGGTGTCAACGAATGCTTCGTGCTTTTGACAGTTGCGCGTGTGCCATTAATTACGAATGTATCTTCATAAAAATAACAAATCAGTTTCGTTGCTGAAAACTACGAATAGATTCGTTAGTTCTACCTTTGATTTCGTAAGATAAACTAAAATTAACTTTCAGTGTAGGAAAATTTAAATGAACACTTCACTTCTAAAAAAAAACTGAAACACTATCACTAGTAAACGCGAGCAAATTCTGTTAAATTCCACTACAGATAACTTATGTTTTGACAGATAGACCTATTTCGTCTGCGACTTACAGACTTTTTCAGTGTCCAGTGCTCGACTGGAAGAGAACATCGCAGTAGGTCTAGTATTTATAGTAGACTTTTGTGTACCTAAAATGTGTGTGGTGTTTTCGTTCGTTATACCTAATAGATGTGTCTGTTAAGAGCACTTGTTTTGTGTTTAGATATCTTAAAAACTATAAATTCCTACTTGATCGGTAGGTTGTCCATTGTTGTTGTGTCGTGTAGTGTGTAGTGGAGGAGGATTCTAAAAACTATTATATGAGTTCCTACCGTTTGTCATTTTTGTTATCTTAAAATCTAAAAAAAATCCTACTTAATCGGTAGGTTGGTCAATTGTTGTTGTGTCGTGTGTTGTGTAGGTATGTTTTGTAGCTTAAAAGTTTTTGAGAAAAAACAGATATGAATATAAATTTAGTAAGGTAGTTTATTGTTATTGTATTGTGTGGTGTGTTGTTTTTGGGATGAAGGTATATATTTAAACAGCCACGAATACCCGTTTACTTGATCTTTGTTAAGTGATTGTTTAGAATGTTGATTGTGAATTTCTACGCTTTCTGCTACATTAAGTTTCCAAGGGTTTGTAATATGTCTTAAAATTTGTATGTTGTTCAAGTTTATGAAGAGTTTTTTTTTTGTTGAAAATGTGTTCAGCTACTTTTGATTTAAAATTGTGTATGATATCTTTGTCGGTGTCTTTGTTTGCTTTAGTGACTTCTGCGATATGTTCTTTAAGGCGAGTTTTTAGAATACGTTTGGTTTGTCCTATGTAAAATTTTCCACAATGGTCACAATTTATTTTGTAGATCCCGGATTTTGAAAGATTGTCAAAGGGGTCTTTACCAGAGCCTAAGAGAGTTTTTAGTTGATTATTTTTACTAGTGAAAACTATTTCAAACCCAAAGTTTCGAAGGATGGGTCGTAATTGTTTTATGTCATTGCTATTCTTTTAAGTTGGGGTTGTATTTGTGGTAATGTGGTGAGTGATTGCTTGTATTGTTTTCTTAATTTTTTTAGTGATTGTATTTTGTATTGCTTGTTGCGAGTATCCATTTGAATGTGCTGTCTCAAAAATGTATGCAAGTTCTTTAGTTATGCCATTTGAACTTAGTGGTAGTGTCTGTGCTCTGTGTATCATGTGGTTAAATGATGCTAATTTGTGTTGATATGAGAGATAGGACGTGTTTGGTATTGTGCGTTTTTATTAGTAGGTTTTTTGTAAATTTTAAATGAGAGTTTAGATTGCTCTTTCACTACAAGTAAGTCCAGGTATGGTAATTTATTGTCATATTCAACTTCGTAAGTAAATTCGATGTTTTTGTGTGTGTTATTTAAATTTTCTATAGTAAGGGGTAAGAGATTTTTCTTTAATATGCTAAATACATCATCTACGTATCTCCACCAGACGGTAGGTACCCGAGCAGAAGCGAATAACTTGATAACTGGCCTTGGTATTTAAGAGCTCAGATTAAGAGGTAAAATACCTGAGGATAATACCATCAAATTGTTCCCACAATGTCATGCGAATACCGAATTGAGGTAAGACAATACCAAAATAATACCTCTAAGGTGACCAGATACTTACCCAGGTATCCGGAATATCAAGTTTAGTTATTCTAGAGACATTTTGCTTGCAATTCTTAGGTATTTTGCTTAGGTATTTTACCTCTTAATCTGAGCTCTTTAATACCAAGGCCAGTTATCAAGATCAAAATTAGGTATTCATATGCTTTTGTGTTCTGCTCGGGTAGGTAGGTTTTTATGTTGGAATTGTTTTTCTAAATTTACAATTCACTCGCAAAAGTGTTTTTTTAAAGAAGTGTTAAAAAGTGAAGTGCTTTGATGGAATTTATCAGAGCGAATCAAAATTGAACTCAGAACAAGTGTCTAGCCTGGGAACTTATTTTTTATTACCACCGCGAAAAATAGGGGCAATAACTACCATGTCGTTCGATGTTTGATTTAACAGATATTTCGCACTTATTTTGCGGTTTTTTCGGTAGTAAATTACAAAAAAAAAGGTTAAATAATACTAAGGTTCTCGGTTATTGAGTGTATTGATATGGCGATATGTTCGGCTTTTTTTATGGATTGTTCAGTTAATTTTGAAGATCAGTTCACTATATTTTTTTTTTACATATTGCTACAGGTTTGGCTGTACCGAGGAATCGGTAGATGAAATTGATTAGCGCGGTGACCACCACATTATAGATTCAGTTGAAATCCCAATTTACCGCCTAGCTACAATCGATCTTACTGTCAATCCATACGTTGTACCCAATGTCAGAAGTAGCACGTTGTCTAGTGCATCAGATGCGCAGTATAGCGCACTACTTCCGACATTAGGTATAACGTACAGAACGAGAGTAAAATCGTTTGTTGCTATTCGATAAATACGGTTTTCAACGTTAACCAAAATATCAGTTCAAGAAAAGGTGCAACCAAAATGTCTTCCATCAGCGTTGAACTACTCGGGCTTACCGTATAAAGATTGTACTCGAAAAAAAAAATTCAACAGACAAAAATGATCACCAAAAATTCATTTGAGTCGGATGTTTTTGAAACTCTCAGGGAATAAATAAACACAAATTAGCTAATTATTATTTGCTTTTTGGTTGGTATCTTCAACCTTCTCTCCTAGGCTGAATGCCCGCACCCTGGACATAATGCAACCCATCAATTTCTAGGCGAGCGCCCTTCTTAATAGCCCAGAATGTTTCTATTGAACGAAGTTTTGGTGAGTTTGGTGGATTTGCCTCCTGCGGCACAAAAACAACTTCGTGGGCTTCTAACCCCTGCATCACTGGTTTCACGTACTGGTACGAAACCAGATCTGGCCAAAACTGAGTATCACCTTGCTCCGGGCAGCAGGCGCTTCTTTAGGCATTCTTCTTTATAATACTTGTTTGCGACAAAATCTGGACACCCCTAAATACGTATATCTCTGGAAATACTTCATCAACGCGTGAATTATTTCGCAGGCTGATGAACTTATGTCTGTTCATTGTGTAAAGTCAATTTTTGATGATACTTCAAGCTTTTAGATCGAAGATGGCGTCGAAAGAAGTGCAAGTAAGAAAAGCAATTGTGTGCGGTCGCAATGAAAATCCAGATCTGTTAGTAAAAAAACTTGCAATAAGCTTGGTTTACCTGCATACACTGTCCATAACGTTCTTATATCTTTCAAAACACAATTGAAAACAGCCACGAAGGCTGAGAGAGGAACACAAATGGATCTCAGGAACCACCAGAAGGACGCGAAGGTGAAGCAAATATTGCAGAAGAGACCAGAAAAATAAAAATGTCCCCAACTTTCGTGCACACTTTTTTTTTTTTTTGTTGGGGCGAAGAACCACTGCGTCCACTGAGTTGAACTTTTGTGGTATAGGTAACACGTGCACACTTCCAAGCATCGGCAGTGTATGTAGTCGTTTAAGGTGAAAACTGTACCGAACCGTAAGGATTAACAGAATGAGACGGCTAAAACCTGGGCTCGCAAGATGTATCGCAAATATTTAACGAAGTTTTCCTACGTGATTATTGACGATGAAACTTATGTGCTGGAAGACTTTAAGCAGCTTCCCGGAACGTCCCATTGTACTGCCATGCAATGGAACGTCGTAGAGGAGCATTTCAGGACGAAGAAAAAGGCCAAGTTTCCCAAAAAATATTTGGTTTGGCAGGGAATATGCAGCTGTGGTCGAGCAAGCCAAAGCTTCATCACTACCGGAACGGTAAACTTGGAAATATAACGTGAAGAATGCCTAAAGAAGCGGTTGTTACCATTCCTACGCAGTCATGACGCGTCCTCGCTATTCTGGCCTGATTTGGCATCTTGTCACTACGCCACAGATGTTTTGGAATGGTATAAAGAGAATGGAGTCCATGTTGTACCGAAAGAGGCGAATCCACCTAACTGCCGGAGTTGCGACCTATCGAGCGGTATTGGGCTCTCGTGAAGAGAAAACTCTCTCAATATAAACAACAAGCTACAACTATAGAAAAATTTCAAAAATCTTGGACAAAAGCAGCTAAATCGCTTGCAGAGAAGTCTGCACAGACTCTTATGGCTGAAGTTAACCAAAAAGTTCGTAGTTTCTTCATGCAGCCTAATTAAGTAGCTGTAATTAGTTTTAAAATGACTAATAATGCACAATTGAAATGAATAAAAAAATGCATCTTGGATTGAACTAACAGCAAATTTGTTTTATTCCAAATTTAATCTGTCCAGATTTTGTCGCGAACAAGCCTTATGAGAGATCTTTTGCATGATTGAAACAACATGGACAGAAAATCGATTGAACCAATTTTGACTTTTTTCTCTCTGATATGTTAGGCTCTTTAGTAGAAACTTACGTTTTGTTGAATTAAGAATCAAACATCACAAATCTAAGTCCAAGGATGGGTGCATTCTGACTGATGGAAGGGAGATGATCGATATGTGGAAGCAGCACTATGACAAATCAGCACGGTGGACGATGGGAACGAACCAGCTCTCACGGTGGGAGATGTTATGCATGCTACCCAACAGCTAACAATGCCGCTTGCAAGGATGGGCCCGGAGAAGCTGCCCATCTGTTTGTATTAGCAGATACAAACGAATCTGGTAAATGATGATGATGATGATGATGATGATGATGATGATGATGATGATGATGATGATGATGATGATGATGATGATGATGATGATGATGATGATGATGATAATGATGATGATGATGATGATGATGATGATGATGATGATGATGATGATGATGTAATATTACCATCTATTGTAGCAAGGTAACTTTCCAGTGCAGAGGAATAATCTGAAAAACGATTTGATCAGGATTCTATTATTGTTTGTGATCATCAAGCTCCTGTATGGAGGGCCAAACACGTTTGGGCGGGCCCGTAAGCAGAGTCAGTTACGCGAAACCCGCGAATATAGGGAAGAAAATCTCCTTCCAAAAGCAAGTTCACACTCACAGCACTAGAATCGAGCCATCCATTGACAGAATAAACCCAATAGATGGGGTCGAAGAGCCCACTCTCGTTCCGCAAAGTGTTAACAATAGGGAGGAAGCAGTCCCATGCTCCCTATCCAAATCGTTTTACTTGGGTGCCCCGATGGTCCCTCCTTATTCCCATTATATGTTATTTAATATTTAGTATATTTTGTTGTGGTCATTTGATTGCTTACATTGTGTTAGAAAATTTGGGTGAAAGTAAAATTGGTTAGGGATATATACCGTTCTTTACTTATTGCTCGGTGTTGTCTCGGTGTTTCTGCTTTTGAAGAGCTCACTTTAGGTGAAAGCTTATGCTATGTCATATAGTATTGCTCGCGGTCATAGAATAGGAAAGAGAAATGGAGAAAGGAGAGAAAGCATTAGTAATTTAGTAGATACAAACGAATATGGTAAACCTAAAAGCTACCAGAGGAGTGGAAGCAAGGGGTTATAAGGGTTGACTTAAAGTAACTTTGTACGCACAAAAAGACCTGTAGCTCGTGATTCAAGATTCAGAGGATACATTAGTTTGGGGACAAAATCTATCTTGTAGGCAGCATATTACTTTCAAACTACCTTTAAGTAGTGGCAGCTGGACAAATCGGGTCAAAAGATGACTATGCTTGAAGATGAACGGCAATACACCCTTTTTAAGGCATTTTACGATGTAAACTTCGGATGTCATCGTCGAGGATGTGACGTATGGTTCCGATTTCAGGCCACAACTGCAAGTTGCTTGCCAAATCATGGCCTTCTTGGCGAACTTGCCGGCAAACACGAACTTGAATCATCCAATCGCGATGTGAAACTTTTAACCAGGAAGCTGCTTAAAGTTGAGTTTGACGTATGTGTCGTCAAAACACGGTTGTACAATAGCGTTGCAAACTATTTGGCCACGGAATTCTGCTGCATGTGCCAGGTCGGATGTTTACTGGCATTGTACGACTTGTATCCTTCCAAGGATGTTCCGTATCGTTTGAAAGTTGGCGTTGTACCTTCTGGCCACATCTCGCATCGAAAGACCGGGGTTGGCTTTAATGCACCTCAACACCGTGCTCGCTGCTCACGATCCCTGGTTCCAGTTTTTTCGTAGGTACGCTGATTTCTTTCCACACTCAAGGTTTCCTTGTAGGTTTTGAACACTCGACAATCTGTTATTTTCGGCATCTTCAGCACTTTAGCCGGCTTGGAACCGGACCACTCCAGATTTTCCAGGTGTTTGTGCACAATAGTTTTATTCCCTCGAGTTCCATTTGACATTATTTCTGAACACGATCGACTACTTTGATCAAACTAGCACCAATTGTTGTCTTCTAAGTGTTAACAAACCAGTGTCAAAGATTTTCGATTACCAACTAAGGCGCGCTACCGGCGCGCGAAGGTCGTACCAATTTCCTTTGAGCCAGAATTAAAGAAATAACTGAGCAAAGTTTCAACGAAATCCCCTCCGCTGAACTGGCCGGGTTGACGTGCCGCAAGGGCTCAGTAGGGATCAAGACCCGAAGCTAAGAGTCAGTTCCATTGTGGTTATATCACATTTATTAGCAGAGCAGCACATCGAAATTTTAGGTTCATTATTCTTTATATGCTGTACAATTTCAGATCATCCATGGATATCCCAAGTTTTGTAAAATAATTTCAAATCAATTTTTTTTCTGATGGCCATGATACATTATCTAAGCTTTCAGGTTCATGGTGGATGTGCGGGTCCGTATAAAATTGCAGCAGGACCACAATCTGCAGACACGTAAATACAAATGAAATTATTATCGTTTTATATTATAACATCCATTCACTACATTTTGTATGCTTTTTTATAAGTCATTTTCAGCTTCACATTTATGCATCCTTGTCAGTTATAGCTCATCTAACCTACGTTATGTATTTGAAAAGATAGGAAGGTTTTGATTGTTTTTTTTTTTTAGAAAGGATCATATTCGAAAAATTCTACTTAAAACAGCACTTTCCTTCTTCATCAGAAATACATATTAATTCAAAACCTAACAGTTTACAATCATTTATTTCCTATTTCACAGACATGAGGTATCATTTATGGGTGTACAAGAGCTATAGAAAAATTCAATTTCCTAATTTTTTTTTTTAGTTTTATTAAGATTCAGTTTTTAGATTCATACTCATCTGAAATTTATTTCGCCTTATTATTAGTTGTCTTCAGTTTTTCTAATATTATTATGACATTAATACACATCTAATTTTTATTTTCAGTAACATACCAGTAGATGTCATATATATCTTGTACCTACGCTTATTATGTTCTCTGACTATTATTGTGAAAACAAATTCTAATCTTAGTAGATCTTATTTCAATAGAAACTGCAACAGTATTTCGATGAGTGGATGGTCAGATTAGTTACGGATATATGTATTCTACTATAGTTTACTGGCTTGATGGTATTATTATTTTATATTTTAACGTCAGTTTATTATTTTATGTTGTGATATTAAATGATGTGACATAATTGCATTTAAATTCATTTCATTAAATTCGCTATTTCAGATGAGACTCACTACATAAATTATTGCAAGGAAACGGAACAGCACATCGAAATTTTAGGTTTACTATTCTATTGCTATATAATTTCAGATTATACATGGATATTCCAAGTTTGATGAGATAATTTTAAATCAATTTTTTTTCTCGCAGCTACATTGTCTAAACTTTCAGGTCCACAAATGGAATTGTTATTTTCATTCTTTTATTCATTCACTATATTATTTGTCATTATAATATTCATTCGCTATATTTATTATAATTATAATATTAATTCACTATATTTTATACATTACTTTATGACATTAAATATATATTGGGAAGGGAGGGAGCATCAGGGTATCACTCAAGCTGGAATTGGACAATGGAGTGGTATGACAACCGGCGTCTAGGAGGGAACAAACATTATCATTTTCTTTATCCTACCGATTCGATTGTGGTGCTGTGAATTCTACTCCAACAGTTTCAGTGAGAGTGACGCGCCCTTCTTAACAAGCCATCCCGTAGAAAGCTTAATGAGTATTGCGAATTGGGTTATTCGATTTGTTGGATCGTATCGTTGGAAGGAGATTCTTATGTTCCCGCGGGTTTCGCGTAAGTGTCTCTGCTTACGGGTCCGCCCCACCGTTTTTGGCCCTTCATACAGCGTTACTGTGAATGCAAATCGGTAACTCAATTTGATCTTGCTATTAAGTGGAGCTGCATACATGACAAGATCTTAGAAGGGATGGTGGCTACCTTACATACATACAACTGAGCAAAGTTTCAACGAAATAGAAAAATGATGAATCAGTTTTTTAGATTTTCGGGCTTATGACTAGTTTTCAAGTATAGTTGTCCTTCAATATTATACAATAAACTAGAGGAAAAGGATCAGAAAAGCATGAAAACCAAGGCATCAATAATTTGCTAGTTTTTTTTTAACGATTATGATTATAAATATCTCACCATGATTTAGTTAACCCCTCATTAAACAAGCATTTGAATATTATTTCCAGAAAGTTCACAGTTCATTTAAGACAACGTTATCCCAAAAGTAGAAATCCACAACAACTGCAAAACCATTCTGCATTCGGGTTTTATGAACGATTGCTTTATCTACAAATCAAAGATTTATTGCAACCACTCACTTTCTTTCGTAGGCAACTATTCATCATCTAAATGTCCACACCTTTTCTCTTATCTCCTAACAGGAATCTTCTGCCATATTTATTTCATCCAATCGTCGTCGGTTAGCACTGTGCTTCAGTTTTTCATAGTTGGTGGAAGGCATGTAGGCATAGGTCGCCTCTTTCTGACTCGATTCGACCCAATGCATCCCGTAATCGTTGTGAGAAGAAAAGAGGATGCGGGGATGAGGATTCATTCATGCTTTGTAAAATGTTTCGCCTCTACCCCACCGTATTGCCCATCACCAAGAGCTGATGACGATCGTTTTCAATTTCATTATTGAGTTCCAATAGAGGTGGGTACACGTACTATACTGAAAGTGCGATTACCTACCGCAGTCAACGGGAACTGCACGGTGAGAATAATCATTCGATTTTCAGATATTCCTACTACAATTCATAAACATTGACAAGTAAAGTCGTTCATCGCCGTGCCATCACCGCAGCCAGCCGATTCTCATATTCCGAACGCCAATGTTGAATCCAATGCAACATCACCACGCAGTAGCGGCAGCATCGTACCCTTTCGGCCAGATTGCAGATAATAAATTACCTTCCCTCATATATACTCATACATATTGGTCCAGGGTAGAGCCTCTTGAACTGTTAAGCTCAAAAGATCTCCGCACCCAATTTCGAAAATAAAACGAGAATGTGTTGAACTGTGCTTGAACTTCGAATCGCATCACAGAGAATGTATTTTTCTGCTTCACCCGATTGTGGGAATGATTGTGGGGACCACCTCAATACGGGATTTTAATTGAATTGAACTTTACTTTTCCGAAGCACATACAGAACATACATATTCCGAAGCTTCGCCGCCAAGAGGTCACCCGGTGTGCCAATATGGAAAGGCTATACATTTTCTTTCTATCACTAGGCATTCGCTCCAAGCATACTTGTATGCCTTTTGCTCTTAGTATACAGTGTTTGATTTTTTTTTTTCACAGAAGAAAACGGTGCCAGTTAGTCTACAGAAGGCCGTATACATATCCATAACTTTTGTGTATGTCATCGAGAAATAGATCCACATTCGGTTCAGTTGGACTCCTTCTCGAAGTACTTTCTATGATGCTGCCGGAGCGATGAAATTGCAGATAAGAATTATGCTTTGGGCTGATGTATGTAGTCCGCATCAGATGTGGAGAGCACACATTTCTATATACAAATGGAAAAGGCGAGAGGCCTTACCAGTATGTAGGCTTAATGGCTGATCAACGATAGGACCAGAAAAGCTAATTCAATTGAGTATATTCGTTTCGTTTTCGAGGGGATTGATTCTCATTCTCTCTATTCTATTCTATATTTATGTTCGAGTGCTGCAAGATTTAGTGCGGTACAATTTGTGCTAGATTCAAATTGGGTTATCCGAAGATATGGAGATTGAATGGAGCTTTTCGGAAGTCAACTGGAAAGATTAAATACAATAAGGGTGACAAATTGCACCGTCGGTCTAAGGATGGAAATGAATTGAATTTGACGAACTTTCATTCTGAAAGTGTAGTAAATAAGATGCCTTCTGCTTGTTCTTTGAGTTTATTTAAAGATTGTACTCGAAAAATATGCTCCAGACACAAATGATCATCCAAAATTCATTTAAGTCGGATATTTTTGAAACTCTCAAGGAATAAATTAACACATATTAGCTTTGTTTTAAGTACTACGTCTTCTCGCAATCCTAAGAAAAATATCCCGTCCAAGTGAGGTAAGATTAATTTTAGGGACATTGTGGATAACATTTTAAATGCTCTTGGTCTTTCGGATGTTTCATCGCTCTGAGGACTTATTGACCTGCGTATTCCTATAGTTGGAAACTGTTTCAAGCAATTGACTGCATCATGGACCCTCATTGGTGAATTCATATCTTTCGATGAATAATTCGTCGGGTGAGGATCAAGATATGATCACCGTATTACAATGGAACTGTCGTAGTCTAATATCGAAATTAGACTCCTTCAAGTATTTGATTCACAATTCTGATTGTGATATATTTGCTCTCTGCGAAACATGGCTTTCTTCTGAAGATGAATTAAACTTCCACGATTTTAACATTATTCGCCTGAACCGAGATGATTCATATGGTGGGGATCAAAAAGTGCTACTCCTTCTATAAAATCTCACTCCCAATAATCTCAGGCATTGAAATCGTCGCTTGCCAAATAAATGTAAAGAATAAAGATCTTTGCATAGCTTCTGTCTATGTCCCTCCGAGGGCATCAATAAACCGTCGTCAACTTTGAAGTTCAATTACATTACTTCCATCTCCAGTTCTTATTCTGGGCGATCTGAACTCCCACGGTACTTCTTGGGGCGAACAATACGATGACAACAGAGCGGGTATTTTCTATGACTTATGCGACGATTTCAACTTGACCATCTTGAACACTGGGGAAGCGACACGAATAGCAAAACCAGGAAGGGAGAGTCGACTTGACATATCTTTGTGCTCTAACTCACTATCATTAGATTGTCTGTGGAAGGTAATCAAAGATCCCCATGATAGTGATCACCTACCAATTATTATCTTAATCAAAAATGGTTGTCGAAAAACAGACCAGCCAATCCATGTTCCTTATGACCTCACGAGGAATATTGATTGGCTACATTTTGCATCGGCGGTAACCCTTGGTATTGATTCAACCGATCCTCTTCCACCATTGAATGAGTATCGTTTCTAAATTGATGTACAAAAGTTCATTAGAAGCTCAGAAACGACGTGTTCCAAGTGCATTCCTCAAAAGAAGACCCACCACCCCTGGATGGGATGACGAATGCACTAAGTTGTATCTTGAGAAATCCGATGCGTTTAAAGATTATCGTAGGCTTGAAACATGTGAGCTTAAAGCTTACCTTAAAGTACCTAAAGCTTGAAAAAAAGCTTAAAAACTTGCTCAAAGCAGAGAAACGCAATTACTGGCGTTCGTTTATAGAGGGACTATCTAGAGAAACCTCAATGACAACGCTCTGGAGAAAGGCTCGCTATATGCGAGATCGCTCATCCTCCAACGAAAGTGATATGCAATGGATATTAGACTTCGCTAAAAAGGATTGTCCAGACTCTGTCCCAACACCACCGAATTTACGGGATACTACCCGAGGTAACGGTTCTCTGGACGAACCATTAACAATGTTGGCATTTTCAATGGCACTTCTCTCATCGAATAACTCTGCTCCGGGAAACGATATGATTAAATTCAACCTTTTAAAAAAATCTCTCCGATATCGCTAAAAGACGATTACTTAACCTAACACTCTCATGGAATTAAATATAATTCCACTCGCATGGAGACAGGTTAAAGTAATAGCTATTCAAAAGCCTGGGAAACCAGCGTCTGTTCCGAAAGAGTAAAGGAACAAACGATTGTTCAGCGTTGCTTTCATCTGATATACAACTGGCCTGCGCAGACAAGGAGCAATTGGCTTCAGTATTTCTGGATATTAAGGGCGCATTTGATTCATTTTCCATAGATATACTACACAGATAGTCTGCACAGTAGTGGTTTACCAGGATTTTTAAATAATTTTTTGTATAATTTACTGTCAGAAAAACAAATGACTTTAAATCTAGGCTAAATGACAACTTCCAGAATTAGCTACATGGGCTTACCCCAAGGCTCATGTCCCTTACATTATAATTTTTATGTCAAAGATATTAATAACTGCTTGGAAAATAAGACAACTTGCAGACGATGCTGTGTTCTCCTTAAGAGATCCACGTGCGGGAATCTTGCAAAGACCATTGCAAAATTCTTTGGATAATCTGTCCACTTGGGCCAGATATTTGGGGATCGAGTTTTCACCGCAAACAACCGTATTGGTAGTGTTTACTAGAAAGCGGTTCCCTGTCCAAGTGCGTCTCAAGCTGTTGGGAAGAGTCATTACCCAATCTTTGAACTTCAAATACCTTGGAGTCATGTTTGATTCGAAATGCACTTGGAGTACTCACATTGCAGAAATGTTAACAAAGGATCAATTTTCTTAGATCAATTTCCGGGACATGGTGGGCTGCTCACCCAGAAGACCTCATTAAACTCTATAAAACAACTATTTTCAGTTCTCAGTTCTCGAATATGGCTCTTTTTGCCTCCTCTCGGCAAGAAAGATCCACCTCATTAAATTGGAACCCATTCAATATCGTTATTTACGTATTGCCCTTGGCTGTATGAATTAAACGCACAATATGAGCCTGGGGCTTCTGGCAGGAGTAAAACCCTTACAGAACCGCTTGTGGTGAGCTCTCATCTAGAATACTGATCAAGTGTGGAATCAGTAACAACCTTGTGATTGAAAACTTCGAAGAAATGCTCGAATTGAGAACCCAGTCTAGATTCTTACGAATCTATATTAACTATATGTCATCTGATATAAGTCTTCCATGCTATATCCCTCCTAGTGTACGCTTTCCTTATCACAGTTCCTCCATTGCTTATGATCTCTCCATGAAACAGGCTATTCAAGGAGTTCCAGATCAACTTCGACCTATTTTAACTCCCCATATTTTCATCGAAAAGTATCAACATGTCAATTGCAATAGAAGAATTTTCACTGATGGGTCGCGCATTGATGGATCCACTGGTTTCGGTGTTTACAATGAATACTCATCTGCCTTCCGGAAACTTCAGGAACCTTGTTCCGTATATGTTGCTGAGCTGGCAGCAATCAATTTCGCATTGGGGATAATTTCCGACATGCCCGTAGACCATTATTTCATCTTCTCGGATAGTCTCAGTTCTATTGAGGCTCTCCAGTCGATGAAAACAGTTAAGCACTCATCTTACTTTCTTTCAAAAATAAGGGAGCAGATGTGTGCGTTGGTCGAAAGATCATTTAGAATTACCTTTGTATGGGTCCCCTCACATTGCTCAATTCCAGGCAATGAGAAGGCGGACTCTCTAGCAAAGGTGGGCGCACAAGAAGGCGAGATTTTTGAAAGAAGAATTTCACATGATGAATTTTTACCATTAGTACGTCAGAGTTCTCTTCAAAGTTGGCAAAACGCTTGGACAAGTAATTCTCTTGGGCGGTGGTTACATTCCATTATTCCAAATGTTTCGTCGAGATCGTGGTTCAAAGGTCTGGATGTAAGTCGCGGTTTCATTCGTGTGATGTCAAGACTTATGTCCAACCACTACTCGCTAGACGCACATCTCTACAGAATTAACCTCGTCGATAGCAACATATGTAGGTGCGGAACCGGTTATGATGACATCGATCACGCAGTTTGGCATTGCCCGGGTAATGATGCCTCCAGAGCACGACTATTGGATACCCTTGTGGCCCGGGGTAGACAACCCTTCCGCGAAGTAAGAGATGTTTTGGGAATGCATGATCTTCCCTACATGCAAGCGATTTACGAATTCCTTTGTTTGTCTGATCTAAGAGTGTAATGTCATCACCCCCTCCCTTTCACTCTAGTAAATTCCCTGCCATTGTGTCCCAGTTATATTATCCTTTTGTTTCCGTGCTACTTGTACCTGCCCAGCAAGCTGTGATCACCCATCTGCAGCTTAGTTCCAGTAAGGGACTAAAAAGACCGAGAATTTGGAAGATGTCGCAACCACGAGCAGCAACAAATACCTGAAATAAGTTACCTGCCTAGCCCCTTCCAAACAATAATGTGACCCATTAACCTCGAGCTAGCCACGAGTAATTGGCACCCCACTTTACTAAAATTGATAAATTATACATTGTAAATAACAATATTGAATATCGGCTCCGTAAAGTGTTACACACGCCTGAGCCTAACAAATAAACGAACTGATTAAAAAAAAAAAAAACTGTAACCGATAATATAATGTAACTTATATTATCCGTTACATATTTCAATCACATTTTTAGTATTAAATATAGTCCAAGAAGAAAGTGGATATAGTTTTTGGCTCAGGAAGTACCATCACATCGTTCCCGATCGCAGCAAGCCGCCCTTTTGAATTGACGTCTTTTTCTTTTGCTCATGATTTCGCGAAAACAAAAATTTTGTTCAGTATTCGATATAAAATATTAAAATTAAACATTGATTCATTGATTGGAAGGGAACCGGAAGTGACTGTGCAAAGTGCGATTCCAGCGAACCTGGTGTTTCGTAGTGTGTGTTAGCGTTTGTTTTGGTTATATGGCACTACGCCACCAGGGTACCGTTTGAGAAACTGTGTTGAATCGGAACTGCATTGAAAGCCAAATCAATTGCGACGCTAGTGATCCACCTGAGGAGACCGAACATGGTGGCGTCCATCTAGAACCCAAATATATTTGTTGGGAGGTGATTTTTGACATCCTATGTATCCCCTTCTTGCCTACTCTGCATCTGGGGTAGCTTGTTAAAAGAATGTGAGCTCGATCGCATACTACCGTTCAAATGCCCTTCCGCTCGATTTCAAACTTGCATCTTTCAATTTCCTAGCTGCCGTACTCTAACGGAACTATCAATACTTTCTCTTCATTTTCTTTGTTCTAGCAATAAATTACTGTTCACTCCTAGAGCCTCTCATGTTGATTTGAAATTATCTCCTTCTGACAAATTTCATCATCAATCGTTACTCCGCGCATTGGGAGAATACAGAAACCAACAATCAAAGTGTATCCTAGAAAAGATGCTCGTTACATTTTTCGTTATATTTGATCTACAATTCGCGTGAACTCTTTCCATTATGTCATTCTGTTGATTAAATTCAATTGGTTGCTTCTTAAGAAAAAGCTTTTTTTACCATTGAAAATAGTGTCGTGAAAAACGCATTCTTGACCCATAAGACTCTGGTGAATATCCATAAAAAAATTGAAATGATCCATAAAATTCATCACTTTGATCCATACTTTATATAAAATTTAGCAACAAAATGTCAAAAATGTACCGGTTTATATCTAGGGCATGATCGTTAAAAGTGTACGGATTACCCATAAACATATTGCAAATGTTCCATAAAAGGTTCAATAACTTTCCTTAAACTTGTAAAATTGATCCATAGAATGTAACCTTTGTGCAATAAAATATATTCGCATGTCCCATAATTTATTTGATATTTTCCATAAACAAATTGCCAATGATCCATAAAATGATGAATAATGAACCATAAGCTTATAAAAATGATACATAGTAAATCAGTTTTGTTCGCTAAACTATATGGTATGATCCATAAATTATGCCTGCATTTTTGCAGGTTGGGGCACTATTTTTTGTTAATTTTGATCCATAAAGATTGTAAAATTGATCCCTAACTGCGTTACTACTCAGATTTAGTTACATGTCCGTTCTTTCAGGTACCCGGATAAAATAGTGATGTTAAAGAAGGATTGCGGAGTTTTTGCGTAGCCGTATTGAGGATTGAAGAACTAAACGGTCGATATTTCCGACATCCGAAGTGTTAAGATAGCGTAGATTAGATTCCAGGCAAACGACTGATTCAAGCATTTGCCCGGTATAAGGCAAACGGAGGATGTTTTTTGTAGTTAGGTCCGACGAGCGATAGCGAGTTGGACAGCAAGCGTCTGCCCGGCATAATTTAAATCAAATTTTCTGAAACAACAGTTTAATCAAGTCATAAATTTGACCTGCAGTTCTTCTTGTGCAGGAGAGCTCTTTTCCAAATTTCTGGACAAACATGTGTCGCAGTTGCGGGGAGATCAAATAATGTTAAGTGCACAAAGTTGGTTTGTTATGAATCATTTTTTGAAGATTATGATTTGTTATACAAACTATTAGAGATCATTGGCAATTTATTTATGGAACATTTACAATAATTTCTGGATGATATGCACATATGTTAGTGCAGAAATGTTACATTCTGTGGATCAATTTTGCAAGTTTAAAGAAAGTTATTGGACCTTTTAAGTATCATTTGCAATATGTTAATGGGAAATCCAAACAATTATATACAGGGGATGGACAAAATGATCGAGACAGGCAAATTTTTGATCAACTTTGTAGTGCTCTTCAAAAACTTTATGAAATATTATCCGATATAATTTCGCCAAGAAGCATACGACTGGAAAATTAATGTAATTTTATATCTCGGTAACATAATTGGCCATGGTCCCCGGACACCGGAGTTGATCCGGGTTTCCGGAGAGACTATCTCACATGTTGAATTTGTGATGAGATTGTGTACAACGGTATCGGTCAAACAATTTTTTTTCAGTAGACGCACGTAAAGACAAAATATTTTCCAAGCGAATGAAATGTTGATTACAGGAATCGCCCTTAAATTGACCGAGATATGGCCATTTCCGTGAAACAGGTTCTGATGAAGGGTCCTGGATGCGGTTAACTCTTTATTTTACTCAAAACATGCCATGTGACCGCCCCTTTTTCTTGGTTTTTCATCACAAACCTTACTATAAACTTAAAGTGGGTCCTTGACCATATTGGCTACTCCTGGAACCACCTGAACGTCCCCGGGAGAACATGTAGTAGAGGCCATTTACTCCAAAACATGCCGTGCGGCAGCTCTATCTTCATGATTTTTCATAATTATGATTTTGATAGACTTGAGAAAGCCATTGGTTACATTGGCCACTCACGGAACATTTTTTGGGGGAACCTGTAGTAAGGAACAATTACGATTTTACGGACGTTCCGGTGGTTCTGGGAGTGGCCAATATGGTCAAGGATCCACTTTAAGTTTTTAATAAGATTTGTGATGAAAAACCAAGAAGAAAGATAAATATATCATTCCCTTGATATATAACGGTTAATTTTTCACATTTTATTGCTAAATGTTGCTAAAAGTATGGCTCAAATTGATGAATTTTAGGGATCATTTCTATTTTTTTGTGGATTTTCACCAGAATCATTTTTTGTGTGGATTTTCACCAGAGTCTTATGGGTCAAGAATGCGTTTTTATAGAACGATTTTCAATTTTTCGTGGATCATTTCTTCAGTTTTAAAGGTGCAAACTTAGGGCTGCCGTAGTTCTTTACGTGCACGAGTGCTCTTTACCAAATTTATTGGGAAGCATGTGTCGCAGTTGCGGTCGTAAAACAACATGAGATCGCAAAAGTAAGTCAGCTTTCTGAAAATTGAAAATCTTCGCCTAAGTGATCCTTCTTTTACAGCAATATTTAAGCCGCATAGCTAAAGGAACGGACATGATAATAAATCTGAGTAGTAGTGCAGTCAACGATCGATTTCTTTTATTAAATTTTAACCCAAAAATTGGAATAATTCCGGCATAATTTATAGATCATACATATTATTTAAGGTGCACAAAATTGATTTGCTATGGACCATATTTAGAAGTTAACGGTTCATTTTTCAAACCTATTATGGATCATTGGCGATTTATTTATGGAATATTTACAATAATTTAGTGATCATGTTCATATATTTTAGTTCACAAACGTTACATTCTATGGATCAATTTTACATGTTTAAGGAATGATATTGAACCTTTTATGGAACATTTGCAATATGTTTATGGGTAATCCGTACAATTTTATCGATCATACCCTAGATATATAACGGTACATTTTCGACATTTTATTGCTAAAATTTATATAAAGTATGGATCACATTGCTGTAACTTATGGATCATTTTCATTTTTTTATGGATTTTCATCACAGTTTTATGGGTCATAAATACGTTTTTTATGGAACGAATTTCAATTTTTCATGGATCATTTCTTCAGTTTAAAGGGGCAAACTTAGGGCTGCCCCTCAACCCCTTTCTCAAATAACATTTACCCTTTTTCAGCTGTCGTATCATTGAGACCAGTTTCGAAGAAACCGTTTCTACGAGAAGTGTACCAGCTTAGTGCCGGGCCTTCAAATAAATGAACCAACGAATCGAATAGATCATTATCTATGACGTGTTCGTAAATAGCTAGATGTTCCACGTGAGACAAAATGCGTTCAGTCCCATTCCGTGGTCACTTCCCGCATATTTCTTGATTTTCCACTGAAGCCATATGAGGCCAGGACCGTTTGAAGAGAAATGGAGTATCACATAACCTTCTTAGACTAGATGCTCCCAACGACCATTTTTAAATAAGTTTTTGTTCTGTACATCAAACATGACATTCTATTTAACTATTCTCTCCGACTATTCATTTCTCTTTTCCTTTGATATCTACTGAAGGCTACGTGAGTTCTCCGTGTCTTCTTAAGGTAGATAACAAATAAAGGTATACATTCTTTGGTAACCAAGCTAATTTCGAGCAACGATGCCAACAAAATATTTTTGTAGCTTTTAAATAAACCGA
>JAHHFK020004807.1:0-124673 GCA_024533555.2 Aedes koreicus | reverse complement strand
AAATACTTCGTGCGGAAATTGACAGTGCAGCACTGCTTGAGCGTGCAGAATAAGGCTCCTCAACGTGTTCTTCGATCCAGGCAATTTCTACAACTAAGGACAAGAAATACGACATATGGCTCGAATGATCCACTCAACTCTGGAGATGGCGTTTTCAGGCAGGTCGTGATGTTTTCTATTTTAATTTGTCAACCAACATATTTAGAGAACGGTTACGCACAACGCGTGTTTAAGCTAATAACTAGTATTATAATTATAGGTACTTTGTATTTTGGATTTGTAATGTTTTAATTGTGCCACACTGGACTCGCGTTATAGATCTGGCATCGATTTTTGGAACGGTCTAGCACGCGCGTATACCTATTGGGCACGAACTAGTGCCGGATTAAAGCGCAGAAATTTGTGCTTTTAGTGGACGTTAAAGTTTTAAAAATCGGTCATTGTTCAGTGATGGAAAACCTTGTTGGCCGCGAGCAACGCAATATGAGGCAAGCATGGCGGGTCTGGATAGGCATCATTTAGATAACCCGGATACCTCACATCACTTATCAAGGTGAATCCTGATCCATCGAGTCGAACAGAGGTATACACGGTCCTTAAACAGCAATGGTCACACTAATAGCGAATTCGTTTTTGATCCAGTTCCAAACTGGATCGGGTATCAGAATTGGGTTGGCTTGTTGTGTGTTAAACATCAGTGTCTATATGTTTTTCTGTAACTCCTATCGGATTGAGGTTTGCACTGACAATAAGTTCGGGTATCACAGGTTGGAACTAGTTCCAACCCAGGTTCAAAAACGAATTCGATATAACTTTCCTTCCCTATTCCCACCTGATTGCAAGGACGTGGCCGGTGCCGTTATTGATTATTAAAGAACTTGAATCACTGAAACGTGAACAGGGAGAATGGCCGGTTACTCCGAGCCCCATTCAGTTGATTCATTGGGCAATTTCACTGATTCTAATCAATCACGGAGTAGCAACCATTGATACGTTCAGTCAGTCAAGCTAAGCTAAGCTAATAACTAGTATTATAATAGACCATGTTGTCGGATGATGTGATTACAAATAAACAAAACCAGTGGAAGTCAGATAAGTTTGGTGCATACATAAATCATATTACGTATAAATTCATTTAATCGGGCATCCGGGAATGAAGCGGATTGGATAAGGAGAGTGGGAATGCCCGTTGATAACAGTTTTTGGATGGAGGGCGGGTTCTTGTTCGTGCCGAAGTGAATTCTATCCCGCTAAAATACAGTCCAAGGTATCTCCCTTCTGTGATCAAATAGGATAGTTTCCTATACAATCAATATGATTTGTTACAACTTATTCGTCACTTTTGGTTCGTCCCCATACTACTTAAACTATTTTCTCATTAATTATTCATATTCGAAGATTAATCGTCTCGAAACATGCAACTTAAGATTTATATCCTCCTAAATTGATCAGCGCGCCTCAACTTGAACAAGACCCAGTTACCTCGAATCCACTCATTTGTGATCACTAGTTGCATTCAGTTGACAGTTATAGAATAATACACACCGTGATGGCCGTTTTGGAGCGTTTGATTGCTAACTGGCGAAGCAGTGATACGTTCTTCGATGCTATCTGGTCTGGACAGTGGTTTACGGATCGACTTGGTTTGTCGGTCATGACGTACGAAGGGAGCTCTCGGATTCCTAAAGTCAAAAAGATTCCTCTGGGATTGTTTTTGACCGTAATAGGACAACTTATAATATTGTATTTCAACATCGACTCAAACGTTACCGAAAACACGTCGAGTTCGTTCATTATTCGCTACGGGATGCGATGGATTTCCGTGATGGCCACCTTGATGATACTTCTGGCAACAGCGTTGAATGCTTTGTTTCGCCATAGAACGTTCAGCCTGATGAATGGTTTTTACGAGTTTGATTTGAAAGTATAGACGTTTGCTTCTGTGCATGAACGAATGTTATAATTCAGAGAAATTTGTTTCAGCTGAAGGCAATTGGATACGATATCGATTTGAAGGTCCAAAATGATTGGTGCAATATGATTATCTGTATTAGTGCGGTATCACTGGTGATAATAACGTCAGTTACATTTTACTGTATATTCAAGGCTTCTCCCGGGGTAGTTTCTTTTCTAAAAACATTTGTAACTATTTGTTGGACGAATTATGTAACTATAATTTCAACAGGACAGTATGTGATTTACAATTACAGTTTTCAGTATAGGTTTAAAGCCCTGAATAAATACTTATGGTGAGTTTCCATCAATTGAAAACGTAACTAGAGATCCAGTTTTGAAAATTTCCAGTATACTACTGCCGACCGATGCGGAACTGATTAACCAATTCCGTCTACGTGAAATACGCCAGAACCGTTCTACACTGGTGGAACACATTGGACAGATAGCGAAGCTACATAGTGAGCTGGTGTCAAGGGTTGCTCGTTTCAGCGACGATTATGCACTTCAACTGATGCAGTCCTTTTTCGGTCTAATAGTCATGTCCATTTTCAGTTGTTTCACCCTGTATCGGGTGTTGGTGAATCCAGAATCGGACAGTGTATATATTGCGACCATAAATTTTTGCTGGAGTTCCTACTACACTACCTATTTATTGTTCAACATATTTTTGGCCGATATGGTACAGACGGAGGTAAGTGTAACATTAAACATCCAAACAGCTATTATCATTTCCTACTGTTTATTTTCATTCTAGGCTAAGAAGATTGGCATTTCTGTCCATAAGGTCATAGATTTGGTGGACGATGATGAAATTTGTGATGAGGTTAGTTTTATCAATAAAACATTAACTTAGCACATAACATGTGTTTGAAATGATGATTATGATTTCAGCTCCTTCTGCTTTCCAACCAAATTTATCAGCGAACTCCAATAGTTTCTTGCAAACTATTTAATTTTGATGCATCTTTGATTTTTTCGGTAAATATTTACTTGAGATATACAAATAAGTGACTGATCTACATTCAATACTGTGGTAAACATAGTATTTGAATGATAATATTGATAATAATAGCAACAGTAATAGTGTTTGAATGTTTGTAAATATATTAGAATCGTTATATCTACTTTATTTTGATTGTATTTTCATAAACGTGCAAATAACTCGCAAGAAAGATATTCACATAGACGCGTGTACAAAATAAATCAAAGTAGGTGAATGTGCCAGACCGATTAAGTTATCTGACAGATTTCTTAGAGCACAGTTCTCGAGTAATTCATTATTAGGGCCTAAAAACCAATTGTAAACAATGACTTTCAACGTTGATTTTTCACGAATCACAAGACTCCTACGATATCCAACTACACCAAATGATAGAGCAAACATTGTTCTACAAGATGCTGCTTTCAATTCGCTTAAGTGTTTTGAGATTCGTGAGAAATCAACGTCGAAAACCATTGTTTACAATTGGCTTTTAGGCCCTGTCGTTGTGCGTGTATAATTTTGAGTCGGTCAGGTCACGATAAATACGTTAAAATATTAAAAGGCACGTGTCACAGTAGTATGTCGCTAAATAACTTAAATGGCTTATAGGTTGAATACCGAGTTGCTTATAATATTTTATTTTTCTTTCTTTAAGACGCTTGGCACCATCACAACCTATCTCGTGATACTGATTCAATTTGATATACTCTCAGGAGATATTGAGTAAGTTTTCTTATAGAAACAATTATGGAAACTGAATGCATGCCGTGTAGAGAATATTTTTCAGTAGATATCACATCCTTGTTCCAACAATCGCTAGTATTTCTTTAGTAACAATTAGGTTATTACTGATTCGAATCCCCTGTTCACCTCATCAGAAGAATTATTTATATTATATTGATGGCTGTAAAAACTGTGTTTTCCGCCCCAGGGCGACATTTCCTTGTCATAACGAGTTTTAACATTGAAATGTTGAATTTGGCCTTGAAATTTTTAAAAAAGATTGAAAGTTTTAACACATCCCTTTAGCGACCACTACCAGGGGTCACTCTTAAGTTGAGTGTAATACAGTGAACGTCGGGAGTAAAACCTGTCCCCCATGACACATCAAACTTTTTTTTTAAGTGACTAATAAAGGGCGAACACGAAATTATTGCGACACCGAAAATGTCATGCCAATTTTCTTATAATGTTCACTGGCAGCCAAAATTTTAGGGTAGTTTTATACATATATTTACTTTAAAAATCAAAAGAAAAGTTAATCGATGGAGCCTTGAGTGTAAAATTGAACGCATTTTCGCTTGATGCCCTCCATCAAAGTCTTTACAGTGTCATCCGGTACCAGTTTCTCAGTTTTTTCCATTTTCTTAACATGTCCTTCTCGTCTTTGACTGTCTTCTTGATCTTCCGAAGTTCCCGCTTCATCATTGCCCAGTACTGCTCCACCGGGCGCAGCTCCGGACAGTTTGGCGGATTCATGTCCTTTGGAACAAAATGGACAGAATTGGCCTCATACCACTCCAGGACACTTTTAGAATAGTGGCATGATGCAAAATCTGGCCAAAATAGCGGAGCTTCGTCGTGCTGCTGCAAGAACGGCAAAAGGCGCTTCTCGAGGCACTCAGATTTGTAGATCTCGCCATTTACTGTGCCCTTTGTCACGAAAGGCTCACTCCTCAGTCCGCAAGAGCAGATGGCCTGCCAAATGAGATATTTGGAGGCGAACTTCGACATTTTCTTCTTCTTAAATTTGTCGTCCAAATAGAACTTGCTCTTGCCGGTGAAAAACTCCAACCCCGGAATTTGCTTAAAATCGGCTTTTATATACGTTTCGTCGTCCATCACACAGCAGCCATATTTTGTCAGCATCTTCTCGTAGAGCTTCCGTGCCCGAGTTTTAGCCGTCGATTGTTGCCGCTCATCGCGGTTTGGGAAGTTCTGTACCTTGTATGTATGTAGTCCAGCTCTCTTCTTTTCATTCTGGACGTAGCTCTGCGACATGCCGATCTTTTTAGCCAAATCACGGCTTGAGACGTTGGGATTTGCTTTAATCATCCGCTTCACCTTTCCCTCCGTCTTTTTGTTCTCCGGTCCCGGTTTTCTTCCAGCTCCTTTGCCGTGGTCCAACGTCAACCGCTCCTGGAACCGCTTCAACACTCTGGAGACGGTTGAATGGTGAATGTTCAACATTTTTCCCAACTGCCGGTGCGACAGGTCAGGAAATTCCAGGTGTTTGGAAAGAATTTGTTCTCTCGACTCGCATTGGTTCACCTCCATTTTCGTTGAATCGAAAAACACGACTTCGAGTTTGACAGTATGTAAACAATACACATCAATGAGAAAGTGTGCAAAATTTGGTTGATTTTTACCCAATGGTAAAAAAGTTATGCCCTGTTGAATGTGTCGCAATAATTTCGTGTTCGCCCTTTATGAAACCCTACATATTTATGGTCTGCCTCGGATTGCTTGAACCCAAGCTGCTTCTGCTTATCCGTTATTTGCTAATTCCAGACACGGCCAGCCTGTTTCAGGCCGTAAAGACTACGCTTCAACAGACACACCTTTTCCTGAGATCCAGTATGATAGCCCGTCGGTTGCTTCATGTAAATAGTATCCGTGAGTTCCGTGCAGATATGCCCACTTGTCATCAAAATGCTTGACTTGCAGGGATCGACAAGCCGCATTCGTTAACAGCGTTTAAAGCGTGGTGTGTGCTACTGGTGCAAAAACCTCGTCGTAATCGATGCCGAATTTTTGACTTTAGCCCTGCGCTACTAGCCGTGCCTTGTAGCGGATCACCTGGCCAGGTTTGTCGAGATTCTTTTTTAAGATCCATTTGCATCTGACTGATTTCCGATTCGTAGGCATCTTCACTAAGTTTTCTTGAAGAGACGTGAACTCCTCGTCCATTGCTTTCTTCCATTCGTGACACTCTTGACTGCGCAAGGCCTCGCCGTACTTGCGGGGTTCGTCTTATCGTCTGGACGCCAAACGAGTAGTTTTCGTAGTTTTCCGATGGCACATCGGCGGCACACCAATTTTTGACCGGATGAACCGTCACCCATCCTCGAGCTTATCGTCTGCAACAGTATCGTAATCGTCTTCGTCGCAAATAGATGTTTCGGAGATCCCTTCGAAATCGCCTTCCTCGAAACACATGTGATCGTACGTTGAGAACTCGAGCATCTCTTCCTCTTCCAAAAAGCCGGCTGGAAGAATGGAGTTTTCATCAGACATATGAATTAAAGGCTTGATTGGATAGAATACAATACTTCCCTCGCGAGGTTCTGTTTCCCGAACCTTCCAAGCAACATTCACAGACGGTCTTAACTACACAGTTCACAATCTTGATGCCGGTTGCCAGATCCTTCTTCTCCAGCTCACCCACTGCTTATGGGTCTCTTCCTGGCCGAACTTCCTATGCCCAATGACTTACGTTATGTGCCAGATGTGTATCATGAGTGAGTTGAAGATTGTACAATCCACCGGATAGGATTCCAATTGCTATTACCTCATTGCCCTTGGTAATGCAACATCTTACGTAATCGAAAACGACAGTTGCTCCTCTCTTCGGAGCGGATCGGACGGAGAATAAATTTGTTTCGAGCTCAGGAACAAACAGTGTATTGTTGATGGTCAAACCTTTTACAGCACAATCCAGTCCAACGCACTGAATTCGACACATAGCAGCAGATATCGTATTCATTCCATTCGCCAACACGATGTCATCAGTGACGGTCTCATGTGGAATGTTGCTCCGGAATCGATCACCAGCATAATCGTCAAGGCTTGTACGAACTGTCTTCGCCTTACTTTGCTTGTTTGCCTCTTTTCGTTCTTCCTAGGTTCTGCTTCCCTGCTTTGCGTCAGCAAGTGGCCATTCTTCTGCTTGAGACCAGCCTTATGACAATGGAAACAAATAATTTGCTTCTTCTGCCTTCAGCACCGATTGTGTCCGTCCAGAACAGCTTCGTTTTTCCACTTCGTTCGAGGACCATCGCAAATTGAAAATAAGCGTCTATTACCTGGTCCGCCACCGATAGCCGCTCGAAAAGATCTTTCATCTCCGTGATGTGCTTGCCGATGTCCTCGCCGTCAACATAACGCATGTCGCATACTTTCTTCAGGATGGAATCTTCGACGTGATCGTCGTACGCTTGAAATTTCTATTAAGGCTGTCCCATGCTTTCTTCGACGTCGCTGTCTCCTGTCTTGTTGGCCTGCATCAACTAGAAGGCCAATTGTAGCTCTGGCTTCCTGATCACATTTCTTCAACGCCGCTACAACTGCTGCATTCGCTTCCGTTTGCACTGGACACGTGTCAGTCACGTACTAACAAAGATTCTCTCGAATCAGCAAAAACTCAACTTTAAACTTTCAGCTGTAAGGGTAGGTCGCATAGAACAATGTGCCATCCAAACCACATGTGTGGCACACTGAGGAACACTTATGATAATTGAGCTTATAGAAATAAGAAACCAGCAACCTTGCCAATATGCATTGCCTGGTTGCCAGGCTCAGCAGAAAATAACAATTTGGGCTGCCAACACATCGGCACCTTCGGCACACTACGGGAACTCCCAGAACATTGCAACGCTTGTAGACACACTAAAAAAAAAAAGCACAGGAGAAAAGTGAGCTCCCCCCCCCCTTCTCCTCTTCCTACCCCCCCCCCCCCCTCCCCCCTCCCCCCCCAAAAAAAATAACACCCCCCCCCCCCCCCCTCCCCCCCCAAAAAAAAAATTCCTTTTTTTTTCCCTTCTTACCTTCCCCGGCCCCTTATCTCTTGGAGAAAAAAAGACAACCACCCCCTCCTTTACGACTACAAAGAAGAGACAGATTTTATTTTTTTATGGCTAACTTATGTCGTTTTCGGTTTTAAACCTGGGTCAGGTCTGACTCTGACTCGCAATTACCGAACGAAAACGGATTCAGAGTCGCGTCAGTATGATGGTATTAGTGCAAAATATAAACATAAACAAACATAAACATTTTATTTTGACAGTTCATGTTTGTGTGTTGGTGAACCCAGGTTGGACCTCGAAAAAACTTGAGAGCGAACCTCATCGATGTTGGGTCGGATCCAGAGCGGATCCAGGTCCGATCCGATTGAATAAAAAAAACGTTTTGACAGCTGTTAGGGCGGACCTAGGGCGAACCCAGTTCCGCACTGGCAATAACCGAAAACGACATTAGTTATTTTTATTTATTTTATTCCGTTGTTTTTTATTTTTTCATAATAATATTATTTATTTTTTATTTTTTTTTTTTTTTTTTTCTCTTTCATCTATTTTTTTAATTTTAAAAAAAAAACACACAAAAAAAAAAAAAAAAAAATAAAGGTTGTTCAACCAAAACACCCCCAAAAAAAAAAATACAAAATGCCAATACAAAAAAAAAGGAAAGGTTCCCCCCCCCCCCCCCCCCTTTTTTCCGCCGGAAAAAAAAAATTTTTGAAACAACGACCCCCCACACCCGGAATGAAAGAACTTGTTTATCCATCGGATCGCTGAAGACCAGTTGGAGTACGTTAAGGACAAGCGCACGACGAAGGATGTCTGGGGCCGTTTGAAGAACGCGTTCGAACATATAGGAATCGACGGGAAGCTGTTTCTGAGGAAGCAAATTCAAGAGCTGAAGTTGAGAGACGGTGAGCAGGTGAAATGCTTTTCGCTGCAGTTTGAGAAACTTCTACGAGAGCTGGAACAGGCCAGAGGACGAGGAGGACGTTGTAAGGTAGCTGTTGTTGGCTCTTCCAAAGTGCTACGATGCTCTGATCACTGTGTTTAAGACGATCCAGCCAGTTTACGCTGGCATATGTAAAAAATCGCCTGCTGGTCTACCAGCTTAAACCGAGGAAGAGCGAACCAAAATCCATCGGACGGCGGGAAGAAAATTCCAGCGAGTCAGCTTTTACTGGTAGGAAGTCCGGCTTCAAGTGTTTCCGTTACGGTCGATTCGGGCAGAAGCTTGTGGATTGTCCTAAAAATCTTGCGAAAGATACATGGATTCCGAAGCAGCAGCGTAGCAAACTGGATCCGAAATCCGAGAAAAATATGGTGATAGATTACACAAAGAATGGCTATCGTGTTTGGAATCCCAAAAATAAGGAGACGTCGTGTCGTGTTGACGTCACGCGATGTGGTGTTTGATGAGCGACGGATGGACCCAAATGTCGAGCTCGTGAAAATGAATACATTGGAACTGGAAGAAGAAGCTGATGAAGATGAAGAAGAGGAATTCCGTTCGATTGATGATGATCATTAGGCTGAATCCGCTGATGAACAACCCAACGATGAGTACGTGTCTGCAGCTGAACCACGAGGCAAAACCGACGGGAGCACAGATTCCCCGGCAAGTTCTTTCATTTTATCACTGGTTTGGGAGCAACTACTGCCGTTCATGTGGCGCATGCACTGAACGAAGAAGCATTTGTGGAGAATCTGCTATCCTTTCGACGGCCTGATTAAACGGAGCGACTGCCATCATTGGACGGACGGGATTATTAGTGAGCCGGAGCGACTACTTAAGAATGAGATGTGGGAGCTCGTTCTGAAACCCCCAATGCCCCCAATGGGTACCGTCTCTGGAATAAGAAAAGCAGGAAGGTGGTTATTGCGCGTGACGTCCATTTCGATGAGATGTGTTTTCCGTACGCATCTGTGCCTAGAAAAGAGGAGAAGGTTGTGGTTCTTCTTGCGGATTGCAAGTAGGTCTTCAAAGTGAAGCGCGATGAAACTGAATATATATACCGATACAACGCTCGGCTTGCAGCCAAGATCCACTCTCAGCGACAGGGATACGACTACGATGAGACGTACGCGCTGGTTGCGAAGATCATCGCTCTACGTGTACTGTTGTCTATGGAAAATCATGAAAAGTTTCACACTCATCAAATGGACGCGAAGACTGCCTTCCTTAATGGCGTGTTCAAGGAAGAGATATATATGCGACAACCTGAAGGATTCGAGCGGAGTAATCCAAATCTCGTCTGCCGTCGCAAGAAGTCGCTGTACGTGCTGAAGAAAGCTCCACGAATCTGGAACGAGTTCCAATATTTTCTACTGAAGCTTGGCATTCAACGTTCAAATCAGGACAGCTGCTTATACTCGAAGTAGCAGTAAAATAATCCACACATATTTAGTGGCAAAAATCCATGTGAAATTTCACATAATATTCATGTTTTTACACATAAAAAGAAGCTCAGAGAAACACAAATAAAGTCTATGTCTCAAATAAAAAGTATGCGTGGTCACACATAGTGGTTATTTGCAAACATAGGAAGTATGTGTGATTACTATTAGATATCATTTATTGATTGCAAAAATCCATATTTGGGACACATAGAAATCATCATTGCTTTTTTATCAGTCTAACATTTACCCAACAGTCGTGTGAAGCGATGCGTTTAGTAACGTTATAAACTGCAACGGAATCATTAGGCCAGGCGCCCACTGATATGGCGGAGGTGTGGCATCTGCTAGCATGTCAAAACACCTTTTCGACGTTCGCCTCACGCCACAAAACTTTGACTCGATGTTTTGACATGTTATGATGTCCGCCACATCAGTGGGCCTCGACTTAGGCGACGTTTAACGCACGCACACTACAGCGCCGTTTAGATCAAAGGAGTGCAAGTAAGAAGGAAAATCATTAAGGAAAATAAACCATAATTCCTCTGCATGTGCCAGAAAGGGAGAGGTGAATCAACGTCAAAAAGCCTAATTATTAGCAATAGTTTTCTTTTACTTGAGATTTCTTTAAAATCAGAACAATAAAAAATAAAATTTCAAACCAATAGGATGTTTTTATTATATAATAGTAAACCTAATGATAAATGTAACTGTAAGCTTTCAGTAAGGTACACATATGGATCAAGGATAAAACTGACGATCAAACTTAGATCAAAAATACAATGTCGTCGTGCATCATGATTTGGTTATCGTCGGTCATCTTAGAAATGGCCGCCTTCACCTCTCCCTTAGCGAACGACTCTACGCCACTGTTCTCGTCAATGTATTTCGTAAGGCGGGCCACCGACAGAGATTGTTCCCGAGCCTGTCGGAACGCTTGGGAAACACCTTGCTTGAATAGTTTCAATCTTTCATCGGAAATCTCTGCAGCCTCTTCGGTCTCCATCGGAACTGTCGAAGGTGTGGTGCTGTCACTTGTTACTGGAGCCGAAATTGTTTGCCTCCTGGTAAGGTCCCCAGCATCCGGTGCCGATGATACCAAATCCTCCGTATCGGATTCCTCGTGATCCTCGATGCGAGTGCGCTTAGCCCGGCGACTGGCACGGGATTCCTGAGTACTTGGCGCAACTTCCTCTTCTTCATCTTCATCTTGCTCTTCCCCATCGGAACCATCTTCCGCGCGCTTACGTTTTTTCTTCTCCTTTTCTAACACCTTCTTGAAGTAAGCGAACTGAATCAACTCGATTGCTGCCTGTGCGTCTTTATCAGTGATAGTTCTTGCCATACGAGCCTTTGCGTGAGCCGTGGATAACCGAATCAGTGTTTCCAGTGTACGAGCTGTAACGGGTTGTGTTCGCGCTACGTCTGAATCCATCAAGTCCTGCGAACGAAGGCGGGAATATTCGTTGGAAATTAGTTCACAAGCAGCTTCGGTCAGCTTCGGCTTCAAACATTTGGCAATGTGTATGTATTTGCGCATAAAATCCACCGATAGGATTTGATCGGTTTTCTTTCGGGAACTTCCGTGCAGTAGTGCATCGTATTTCTCGTACATGGGAGTTTCTTTATCGTCACGCGTTTCGGGATTGATGGTGGAAAGCATATCAACCGCATTTACGCCCATCGGAAGCACGTCGCCATCCTGTTCTTTCGGATTTCGGTAACGGTGCATTCGAACAACGTGATCAGAAATCATTCGATCGTGATCGCTGTCGATGACGTCCAACATGACAAAGAGCAAATCGAAACGCGAGAGCAGAGAATCTTGCAGACCAATGTTCTCCATTGGGGTTTTGTACTGATCGTACTGAAATAATAAAAATAATTCTTAACTTCTCGAAAGACTCGTTATTAAGTGATGATACTTACTCTGCCGTAGACAGGATTAGCCGCAGCTAAAACCGAACATCTAGCGTTCAATGCAGCGTGAATTCCTGCCTTGGAAATCGTCACACGACCCTGTTCCATAACTTCGTGGATGGCAGTCCTATCGATATCGCTCATCTTGTCGAATTCGTCAATACACACGACACCACGATCAGCCAACACCATAGCTCCGGCTTCCAGTCGACGTTCTCCCGTTTCCTGATCCGTAGTAACAGCAGCAGTCAAACCAACGCCACTCGATCCTCGACCAGTGGTTGTGATTGCCCGAGGAGCAGTATTCAGAACATAGCGCAACAGCTGTGACTTGGCTACACTGGGATCACCAATAAGCAACACATTGACATCTCCTCGCAGTCGAGTTCCATTTGCCAAGTTCTTCTCAATTCCTCCCAAGAGCAAGCAAAGAATAGCCTTCTTGACATACTCGTGACCATGAATGGATGGAGCCAAACTTTTGGAAAGCATATCAAAAATATCATGGTGTTTAGCCAACTTCTTGCACAGATTGATTTCCTCTCGGGTGACGCTCAGGGTACTTTCCTTGTTAAGCTGAGAAATATTATTTGCTATTAAAATTGTCCGGAATGTTCCCGTTGTGTAACCGCCTTGCTTGCCTGGCAAACAACGGTAATTGCCCACAATCTGCACCCGATCTCCCGGCTTGCAACGATCGACCAAATCATCATCGCAAATAACATCAACCGATCGCGGTAACTGCCCAGCTGGGGCCTTTTCCGGCATTTCCTGAATACTCAAAGTCTGATGATCCTTGTACACTGACAAACCAAACTCCGTCTCCAGTATATTTCCATCGTCATCCTTCGTTGGATAGACCGCACTTGATGGTACTGCCTCAAAAGATGTCAAATCTGTGTAGCGTCGTTCCATTACTTTCTTAGTAGCAGCGCAATAATGCACACTCTTGACCACCTTGGGTCTGATCAATGAAACCTTCGTCACAATACCTTCCACGCAAACCAAATTTCCCAAATATATCGACGTCAACGATCTCGGTGTGACGTGCTTGTTGCCGAAGCTGCCCTCAAAAGCTACGAAAAAATCCTCGTGTGATTTAGCATAACTGGGATCCACAGTGGACACATATTCTTTGAGGGCACGCGAGAAAGCCAGCTGCTCATCGAAGGCACTGTTCAGCAACGCTAAGGCACGAGCCGGATTCTTGCGGCGGAGATCATTCACATTTACCACCAATCGTTTGGCATTGTCCGAAACCATTTTACGCACATGAGCCGTGTAGGTTCCTTGGTCCTCCTGAAAAAAAACAAAAAGCAATTTTAAATTTTTCCCAAAACCCACATCCGGCCACAACTCTACCTCATCGTCCAGGAAATCCAAGTATTCGCGCTGGATATCACGAATGCGCTGATCTTCATCGGCCATGGCTAATAAAAAAAATTAAATACTTTCACACCAAAATAACTTTTTCAAACAAAATGCTTCTCAAATTTAAACAGAACTTTCCAATCTCATAGATTTACAATTAAATGTATTGTAACCATACAATAGAATCAATAGTGTGCACAATTAATATTATTGTTCATGACAATAAAATGAAAAATAGGAGATATTGTTTCCACAATAGAATTTAATGTTAATTGAGACATCGACAATAGAATAAGGGGGTTGTTATGTATCTTAACTATAGAAAAAATCATTTTTCCCGAACAAATCTGAGTCAATTACTATTGATTGTATTGTTTCACAATTGTTGAAAATTCTACCATGTAGGGTGAATAGTAGATCAATTGTAATGAAAATATGCATTTTTCATTTATCCAATACGTGAACAATAAGATTCATGTTCGGCAATAGATTTTAATGTTATTTTATATTATTGTATTGTCATTGTATGGTTATTTTTATCCCCCCTTTAAAACCCACCAACAAAAACAAAAAAAGAATAACAAAAAGCACTTCACCACCTTTTTCTTCTTCCATTCCTCCCCCCCCCGCCCCCCCCCCTTCCTTTTTGTTACCACCCCCCCCTTTATAAACTCTTTTTTTTTTTTCGGGGCCCTAACCAACAAATAATCATTTTTTTTTTTGTTTTTTTAGTTGTCACAAAAACTCCCTCCGCCCCCTCCTTTCACCACAACGGACAAGTGCACCGAAGTCAACAAAACGATTTGACCTAAACGTGCACTTTTATCACACTTCAAAATGCGCAAAAAGCCCTTCTAGAGTCCAATCACAACTGCAACCAGCAATACTTATATCGAATTCGTTTTTGAACATACACTGTAACCCGCCAGTACCCATCAATGGGTAGATATGTACCCATTTTTCAATAGTATATGAAACTGTCATGGGTACTTTTAAGATCAAAATAATGCATACTAAAGACCCATTTTTATGTTCAATGAGAGACCAAAAGATGGGTTTTTTTTTCCAACCATTAATGGGTAAAAGATATCTTAACATTTTCCTGGCTCGCTTTGTATATTTGAAAGTGCGTGGTTCGAAAAATAAAAAAAAAACTTCGCGGAATCCATTCCACGAAAACGCGAAGAATATGGAAGAACTGAAGGTTAAACTGTTGGTTAAACTGGATAGCGAAAGCTTCCAAAAACTAAGTGGTACTTTAATAATTTAATACAATAACATAAAATGCTTCAATTTCATCAGTAGAATCGTACTTCCGAGTATGTTTCTCTTCCGGGGCGTAAAATCCAAGCTTTCATCAAGTTGGGAAAACGTGACAATCCATACAAAAAATTTTGAAGGTCTATATAAAAAATGTGACAAGGGGTGGGGGGTTATAAAGTCACTTTTTGCGTGACATAATTAATGGACGTTCCCTTTGTAATCATCCATACTTGCTATGTGTACACACAAAAAATAAATATTGTTTTATTAAAAGCTTAGCACTTTACTTCTGAAAAGAGTTTATTTTTCATTAAATTAAAAGTAAAATCATCTACTGCAAGTTTTGTATTTGAATTGAAAGTATATTTTTTCAGTTCAGTGTATAAATTTAAAAGTATGTTCTTTTACCATGAAAATTGTAGAACTGTCAAATCCACCAACACAAAGGATGTCGTCGTATGGATTTTTTCTCTATACTGTTGTCAAATAATACAAAAGCTTCACATTCAAAATGTTCCTCTTGGCGAATCGCCCCAACGAATCGCTTATCAGGAAAGTTTACAAACTTTCGGCGTGATTGAGTTCCAAACGGACCATGCAAATGGAATAGGCCATACCACTGATAACAATCCCATCTGTTTTTTTGCATCGGTGCCACAAGCCATATTTTGATTGAACGATACTTTCTAGTTGAAAGTTTATTTTCAAATAAAAATAATTTGCTTTCACTTTCAAATATGCCACGATGTGGATTTGACAGTTGTACAATTCATCTAAAAAGAAAACTTTTTATGTTAAAAGTATTTTCACAGCATACTTTTATTTAAATTGCACGACACTTTCTGGATGAAAGTTTATTTTGGAATAAAAATAATTGGCTTTTATTTCCAACGATGCCACGGTTCCAATTTGACAGTTCTACAATTTGTTTTAAAAATTTCAACTTTTAAATGTAGAGCAGCTAAATTTTGAATTGACGGTTTGAAGGTTTTGGTTTTGAAAGTAAACCGCTTTCTACGAAAAAGAACCAACGCAACTTTTCAATTTTGGCAATGGTTTTTTTAATTTTAATAATCATTATTCTTTGTTTGTACGAATAACCATTATTTATTGCCACACATACTTTTCATTTAACACATAAACTTCATAAGTTTACCACAAAAAGTTCAACTCAGTGGACGCAGTGGTTCTACGCCCCAATAAAAAAAAACTTCATAAGTGTTTCTCAGAGGGTTCTGTTTAAATGAAAATTATGTGGAATTTTACATGGATTTTTACCCGTGTAACTAGTTTATTCATGACCCAATATTTGAAGCAAAAACTTTTGCCTTCTTTTTTTATTCTAGCTACGACGGATCTATGTGAATCAATGTGAATCCCGAGACTTGTTCCACACAGTTCCACACCTCACTTTCTATGACTCTTGCCTGTAAGTTAGTTCGAACTGCAACGAGAACACCACTATTGACTAAATAAATAAATAAATAAAACCACCTCCAGTATACTTACGGCTGTTACTCGAATTTTGGTCGCAGCTAAAGACCTCATACTCACTCCCGAACGCTTGGGGGAGGCGGTTCGGGAATCAAGCCACGTTTCGGTTAGTACAAATCATAGCAGTGATCCGATACTGCCAGCCGATAGTCGTCGACGTCAGAATTCATTCCCCCGATATTTTGGTAGTAAATTGTGAGGTCTTGACAACGGCGTTTCACCGCAGGGCCTTTCTTATCGTTTGCAACGTTAGGTCTCGATCGTCTTAAAGCCCGGTTTGAAGAGATAGATCGAGGCTGTCTTGTTGGAGATGGACTGGAAACAACAATCGATTCAAGGAACGAGTTTTCCGAAAAAGCAGTGTACTTGCCTGAAGTAGAGGTCCGGAAGTCACCGTCTCTCAACTCAAACACAGGACCGGGACGGGCTGGTCCCTGGCAGGTGGGGCTCGACTGCGTTGAGTGGACTAGGGGCTTCCTTAGAGCTTGTGGCAATTGTGCGTCCCGGTGTCCAGTTTGCAAAACTTAGTCGTAGTTGGCTTAATGGATGTCGATTGCAGGCACTAGAACACGGAGGATGATTGAGCGGAAAATGGTCGAAAACGAATGCATACTTGCCTGAACGAAGAGGTTGGGAGACCCGCCCACCGAACTCAACCGCAGGGTCAGAACGAATTTGATGGCAGGAAACGGCTAGCGCGACTGGGCCAAGTGGCTTAGGGTCTCCCATAGTGCGGCAGGCAGCGCGATCTGGGATGACTGATGACGACGAGTCTACGGGGAGTCCATTGATGGCGTGCCCATGTCCGAAGTTGGTGATAAAAAAATTGTTGACTGATTTAAGCCGGAGGCTTAGTAAGCAGTCTTTAGCTAGACTCATGACCGCTTCGAATTTAACGCACGGGTGGATTCTGGAGAGGTTAAGTCAGAACAATGCCTTCGGCGGAGGAACTGTTAAAGCAGAGCTTGTTGGTAGGATCTTAGTTCCTCCGAGAAGTGGCATAGGGTCCTTTGAGTGTTCTTCGCGTCGACGTTTTTGTGCAGGTTGACCTTCTGTTAGCCTCGCGCTCGACGGAGTAGACGCAGTTACCTTCCTGAAAAGCATCTGCATCTGCTTGCCGTTATCCAAGATGGCCTGCTTCAGTTCAGTTATTATCTCCCCGTGGTTGTCCGTAATAGAGCAGATTGCGCTGCCAATTGATGACATAGCCGTCCCAAACCGAGCTAAATTCATTAGGTGTGGGCACTGTCGTCACATCCAGAAAAGGTTGCTGCGCTCCTGGATGTTTTTAACAAACGGAGCGTCCAGTTTTGCACAACGAATGTGGGTAACCTGATCACAGAAGCCCATGCACGCTATGTGATCATCATCGGTTTCAACCGGAGTGCCACAGTGGTCACAAGCATGATCGCAGGCCTTTGCAGCAACAGTTGCCATAATTAAGTCCGTAATTGGTCGACTTCGAAGATGTTTCTCCAAACTTTCGGAAAATTAGTAAGAGCACGAGTGATTTTTTTCCGGTTTTGAACTGTATCGAGAATGAAGATGGCACGTCGTAGACGATGCAATTGAATTCAGCAGTGCCTCTGATCACAACAATAACACCGCAGTGGGCACAAAATGACCGAAATAAAGAAGGTTTTTCATCAATTTCACAACGCTAAATATGCACTATAGTTTTTCACCGTGAACTTTCCTTCGCGCAGGTAACTAACGTATATAATTAGCAGTACACCACAAATACAAACAATTAACAGCGGTCCGTAGACGTACTATTGAGCGATCGCGACAGTGCAAGAAATAAACAACATTCACGCAAAAATAAACAAAACACAACGCATAAATAAAATTAAATTTCAATTGCTGATCGGTAAGCTGAAAAATTCAAAACGTTTAGTGCCGTAAAAATTAAAAAAAATCTATTGATATTTCTAAAGTCGGCGAAAAAACTGCACATAACACACTAAAACTGAGCATTTTCGATCGCCTCTTTTTGTCACGTTTTGTGTATGGGCACTCCGGATTTTATGTATGGATCTTCACAGCCCCTTTTAACGTCTTCCTGCAATACCAATACCCAATATTAGATTATCCAATCTGTGTTTACGCATAATTTGGGTATGTGCACTTTTGAGCAGGGACCTGGCAACCCTATCCTATTTAATGGCGTTTGACAGTACGCAACATATCGCGGGCCTTATTTGACAGCCCGCCAGGTCCCTGCTTTTGAGCGATTACCGGTGCTTTTTAACGATCTTTAGGTATTCTCATCTTAGCGTGTATTTAATTAATTCGATTTCGCCACAAGGGTGCAATGTCAAATTATGACGTTATTGTATCCTGTCATCAACAACAAAAGACCTCGACGAAGATTGCAAAAGGTCGCATCTGAAAATTGTAAACTAATCAGCATGGCAGGCATGGCAGTGCACACAATTAATATGGTATAATGCAGAAATTCTGATAACTGATAGCCAAACTTATAAAAGAAATAAAAAATCATCCAATTATAAAACTCGCAGCAATTGGCATAGCTCCCATTCTGGCCTTTTGGCTTGTTTACAGTTCAATCTGCTATTTCATCAAAAAATTTACAAATGATCATAGTCACATGGATTGAACAAGAAGTAAATTATAGAACAAAAGAATTATTCATTTTATGGTAAATAATAATTGTGACCTATTACAATGTTAAGAATGTATCTTTTTATATAAAATTAAATTTCAATTGCTGATCGGTAAGCTGAAAAATTCGAAACATTTAGTGCCGTAAAAATCGAAAAAATCTATTGATATTTCTAAAGCCGGTGAAAGAATTGCACATAGCACACTAAAATTGAGCATTTTCGATCGCTTATTTTTGTCACGTGACACATCTTCTGAGCTACCCCTATGAAGACATTCTAATTCAACATCATACCACTAAAAATATTATACATCAACACAATAAAATGAGAAACTGTAGTGATCAAACTCACCGCATAATCAATTACTTCTGGTACTGTTCTGAGTCCTATAAGCAGCGAATAATAATAATAATTCAAACTTAATTAAAAACTATGAACCATTTTCTAGTCGAGGTTCTAAATAACATCAAGAATTGCTAAGAAACCAAGTAAGAGACAGGTCCGAACATTGCATTTCGATTATTTGCTACAAGAAATCGTTATGAATTTCATCAGTTTACCTTATGAAACTTAATGATGTTGAAAAAATAAAAATATGGAGCAACCTGGATTCGAACCTTGAACGTTGAGGTTATGGGTCCAGTGATTTGACCAATAGTATATATCAACACTTGTTAATAGGAAAGCTTAAAGGCGAACAACAACAACATCGTGTAAATAAAATCCATTCATAAGTCAGCCTTATGAAATTTAAAGCATCGTTCATAAGTTGAGCCTTATGAAATTCTTAATATTATTTGGCTGAGTGAAGATCCTATGAGAAAAAAAAAATGACTGTCGAATCATTTGCTTCTTGAGAATACATGTAGTGATCGCGTCAAATCATTAATTAAATTGGCATTCAAAAACAATTTGCAAAACTTTGATATTTTTCATTTATTGTTCATGATTCGCTTCAATGTTAGATAGGACCTTTTGAAATGTTCGTCTCAATCAGCCGATTCTGACAGGTAGTAACCAGCAGTAGATTGGTGAAAAGGTGCGAGTTTTGTGAGAAAATTTTGACGTCGCACAGCAATTTTCCAATTAATTTATTTAAAGTTAATGCATAATTTATTAGAAGTTTGATATAAAATAAATATCTCGTAAACTTTGCATACGTGCTCTAGACTTCTGCTATGTCGTACAATATAGAGGAAATGAGTTGGTCAGGTGAGATAGATTTTTCTTCTGAACACTTCATTATTTCGGGCAATCGAATGTTTTAATTTACCATCCACAATTTTTTTTTGTTCTAGACGTTCGAAATCTATTCCGAAAGTGGCGTGATGATAACGAACGGAAGAGCGAAGATGTAATGCAGCTTTGGGATGCGATTCTGTGCGACAAGCAAAACAAACTCGGAAATGAACGTCATCTGGTTCTGGAGCAAGTGATGATTGCGGCGCTCGACTGTAACCGGATAGAAGCAGCCGAGGATTGTATTCGAATACTAACAGCGGAGTTTCCAGGCAGCTTGAGAATTCAAAAGTACAAATCAATGCTACTTGAGGCGCTGGAACGTTACGATGATGCATTGGATGTGCTGGAACAGATTATCAAAAAAGATGAAACGAATGCTGCACCCCGTAAGCGGAAGGTAGCCATCTACAAAGCGCAAGGCAGAACGTCTGAAGCCATTCGAGAACTCTGTGACTACATGAAGCGTTTTATGTCCGATCAGGAAGGATGGCATGAACTTTGCAGTTTGTATCTATCTGAGGGAGAGTACGCTAAAGCCGCCTTCTGCATGGAGGAAGTTCTTCTACACAACCCACATAGTCACTTGATTCATCAGAGATTGGCAGATATTCGTTATACAATGGTAGGTATATCCGCTGTTAGCCTGGGATGCACTTATGTAAATGTTTTGTTTCCTAGGGTGGTCTCGATAATATTGAAATCGCTAAGTCATACTATTGTCAAGCTGTTAAGCTAAACCAGAATAATCTGCGAGCGCTTTATGGATTGTTTTTGGTAAGTACAGTCAAGGATATATTTTCTAAATGTTCAATGCGTTATATCAGAATACTTTTTCCAGTGCTGTGGCCACCTAGCAAATTCAAAGGCCCCTCTCAATAAACGAAAAGAAGCCCAAAAGCTTGCGCAATGGACTATTGCTCAGATACAGCAAAAGACCGCTAAATCACCAGCTGCCCTACCTAAGACTGGTAAATCATCCGAAAAGCAACCCAAAGATGAAGTAGCCGCTCTTGAACAAGCCTTCGGTGGATTGGAAATTGCCAAAGCGAATTGACAAACTGCACTTTGTCACTCAGAGGATCGCTATGTAACCACCATTATCACGACTTCTATCGTACTGTTTTATTTAACCACATCTTGTAGTCCACCTTTCATAATACGATCCTTAAAGTACTTTCTGTTTTAAATCTCCACATTGTACAATACAGCAGATTCCCGCACAAATCTGTGCCAGGAAGAAAAAAACGGATTTTAATTGCAATCAATATTGCACTGACGGGAGAGATACGGATATTGCATTTCTTTTACTGTATTTGTGCAATGCTAGTTTAAACCTGGAATTCATCACGTTCCATTTTACGGATTGTATTCTATTTTGAATCATTTTTAAGATCCAGCGAAGAAGATGTAGTATCTATAAAGCAAATCCGGTATTAAATATAGGAAAAACCACACATCAATATAATCAGAGTTATTCTGCGTGGCATTTGAGGCAGGACGATTCACCCTCACATACGAGGTGACAATTGTGGCCTCTTCGTTTGAGGTGACTCTCCGTTAAATATGCCCGGAAAGTAACGCTATGTGAGAGCAAACCGTCTCACCTCACGCCACGCAGAATAACCCCGAATGATAGCCATTTGGATGTTTGTTGTGCAAAATAGGCGTACACGGTAAATGCAAAAATTTGATTTAAACTCTTCAGACGTAAAAGGCAAACTATATATTTCGAATAAGTTAGCAAGTAGTGATAGACATAGAGCGGGAGGTGTGTAGGATCGAAGTTCAATAAAGTTTTGTTTTTCAAATCAATTATGCCAATTAGCGTTTGTTTCATTCGATGTTTATGCATCACGGCATTCGGACCAATTTCGCACCAGAAGCACTGCGAACATATGCATATGCATCTCATGGATCATTTATTTTCACTACCGAAGAATTATCATTCACTGTTGGTTCGGTGGTAGACATCGTTTTTCCTTTCCGGATGTTCATCTCAACTTCTATATGTGCAATCCTAGTATGACCTATGTCCAAAAAAAAAATCATTTATAGCCTTAGGTGCAATTAGAAATACTGAAACTTACGGGCGAGATTTTCGTGTCGTGAAAAGCCTTCATTGCAGATGACGCACACATATGGCTTTTCTCCGGTATGGTCTCGGATGTGTGCTTGAAGAGATCTGGTCCATGCGAAACTTTTTCCACAGGCAGAGCACTGGTATGGTTTTGAAGTTGAGTGCATTTGCCTGTGACGGTTTCGATCACCCGCCCTGGCGAAAGATTTCTTGCAGACCTAAAAATATGCCCGAACAGAAATACATGCATTTTAATACTTTTATTTGTTGATGTAGATTGCACCTAGAACAAAAAATCCATCATACTTACCTCACAACTGTATGGTTTTTGCTTCAAATGAACCGCATTGATATGATTTTGTAGATGTAAAATGTTCCGGAATGCATCGCCACATTCCTTGCAGACGTATTTACGATCTTCACTGTGTATCTTAACGTGGTTATCTAATGCTGACGGTATTTTGAACGATTTGCCACACAATTCGCAGCAGTATGGTTTGTACTCTGTGGGTCTTTTGCGTCGTTTTTTCGAAGGATTTTCTTCTTCCTTACCGGGCGTCTTCAGGATGCTTTTATCGTTTCTTTGCAATGACTGAATATCAAGTTGAACACTTGCTTCCGTTCTGTTGTGCACCATCAAACGATGCCGTTTTAGGTCATAATTCCGGAGAAATGATTCTTCGCAGAACTCACAATGGTATGATTTTTTTGTTTTATGAAGCTTCATGTGCCCTTTAAGAGTGTTTTGGTGATTAAATTTTAAGCCGCACTGATCGCATTGATACGCTCTTCTGTTCAGGTGGATGTCAAGGTGTATTTTAAGACTATCTTTTCGTGGGAATTGTTTGTTACAAATGTCACAGGCGTACCATTCTATATTACCATCGTGAAATTTGAGGTGCAATTTGAGACTACTCTGACGGAAAAAACTTTTGCCGCAGATGTTACATAGATACGACTGTTTGCCCATGTGAGCAAGTTCGTGACCTTTCCACTGGTTTTGGTTATCGAACAACTCATCACAGTGTCGGCACTTGTACACTTTTTTGGACTTTCCAATCGAGTTGAGACAAGTTTCCAATTGACATTGATCCTCTGGTGTTTCGGAAAAGTTCAATGCCGATTTATGATCAGTTTCTATTCCGGCGGATTTTGCATTACCGTTATCCTGTTGTGGTTCTAAATTCATCGACTTATCCGAAGGCTCCAAGCTTTCAACGAAGGAAACTAAATCCTTAGTTTTTAATTCAAGCTCATCTTTCGGTAGCTTAAGGAAATGTTGCTCAAGACACGCTTGAGCCCTATCACACTGCTCTCGGAAAACGCCCACCGCCTCCAATCGTGCCATGCAGACTCCGCATATATTTGGCGGAAACCCATCATCTCTAGCAATCTGAAATATAAGACTGTGAGAAGCATATTTTCTTGATGGGTTAATTACCGTATGTATACTCTCAGTTTCAGCAGCAACAGCTGATCTAACACATCAAATTTACCGCTGACCGGGATCTTTTCGAAGATTGGAATCAACTGTTGTTCTAAGTCTGTGTTCAAACAGGTTCTGCAAGTTAATTCAAGCGAAAGTCCATTGACATTAACTTCTTCGCATTTGCTGCTGCTCTTCATTTTATTCATAGAAACTAGTTAAGTTGCATTGTTAGTAAGTTTCTGAATCAATCCTTCGTTGCCCTTGTTTCATCGAATGATCAGACAAGGAATTTTTTTTAAATAAACAATTCTATACACGCTATTTTTAAACTAGTCCAATTTGGGTAGGAACCGCCCAAATCAGGCAAAACTGTGGTTACCCAAAATTGAATAAATGAATAATTATTATCTATATTCGCCAGCACTTTCATTAAAAATTTCGCTCAAAAAGGGTATAACTCATCCAATCAGTATCCACTTTTATCGAAACTGGGTAATATTTCTAAAGAAAGTACTCAGCACTGGGAATATCATTCGTTCCGTGTGTGAGACGAGACTCGCGAAAAATTCGGCACCAACATTTCAAAGGGGCGAAATTGACAGATGTAAACAAACTGAGTTTGTTGTTCATTGGAATCGACCAGGGACCTGACTGGAAGTCATTTTCCTGTAGCCTCAAAAGATTTATTTTTTTGTTTGGTTGTCCGCCCCCCCCGCACCAACCACCAGACGGGCGGCCCACACCCCCCGGCAGCAACCAAGCCACCAGAAAAAAAAAAACCAAAAACCACAGAAAGAAAGGTAGTTGAAGAAGAAGAGGGAACAAAAGGCTAAAACGAAAACAAAACAACAATTAGTTGAGTGCTGAAAAACGTGTATACACTGAACCCAAACATCATCCCAAGATCGGCTGAAAAGTAATTCGATTGCGCCCTTTAACGAAAAGCATTCGGAAATCGGATGATTGGCTTATGGTTAGATCCATATGACGATCATCCATGTTTCGTATGACAATCAACTAAATTCAATATGATGATTGTTTCAAAAGTGTGTAAATTAAAAAAATTGAAGCAATTTAACGACTTAAATTTGTTTCACATTACACTTCCTCAACCGTTGGGTAAAAATTGCAACGGGAGCACAAAAATTTATGGAGTCAGGAAATATTTTTCCATGACTCCGAAGAAAGCGAGCGGGTTTCGATCCTTTATTCGTGACGGTACTAGTTCTGATAGCGATTGATAGGTTTTTACCGAATGATGTAAAATGGAATGTTTGTCATCCTCATTTCAAATGATTTGCGTTATAGGGCTTTTCCAATGCAATACGCATTCCACTTTGGGATGACGATTTTTCATACAGCGTTCATCCAAATTTGAACGGGAGGTCAATTCACTTCGCGTATTATTAGTTGTTCAACAATAGAAGGATAATCATCTGGTTTCTAGAAAATCGTCCTCCGCCTGCATCTATCATTCGAAAATGCGATTTCAATGTTTCGATGTCAACCGACGGAGGATTCATTCGATAAAAGGAGGTTTTTTGGGTTCAGTGTAATCACTCTGAAGAAATATTTATTATAACTATCGTTATTATTGGTAAAATTATAGTTAAACTTATCATTGATGCCTGTAAGTAGATAAACATAATCCTGAAATGAAATTAAAATGAAATTATAATACTTTACATTAAAAATTTATAGATTAAGTGCTAGCTGGTGTGAACAAATAGGGTTACTGCCCCCATATTAATCCCATTGTTCACATATTCATCCTACGATGAATCAAACAATTGGGTAGTTGTAGGATCGGTTTCGGTTTCTAATAATGTTTGCTTACGTTAAATAACTACAACAAACATTACTAACTACCTCTGTCACGTGTATATCGTTTTATTTCAAGTAGGATGAATTGCAAAGTGATGAGATTAATATAGGTACATCTTCCCTAGTTAAAGGAGATTTTCGGATACATTCGGGAAATCAGAAGTCAAATTGAGTAGTGAGTAGTAATTGGATAACAAATTGAATCAGGAAAGCTAACTAAAATGTTGTAACTAGGATAGGAACAGTAAGTCAGGATGGACGGAAAAGTGTACAAGGGTTAAAAAGGAAACTACTTTGTGAGTACTGAAATAACTTAAGGTAATACTAAAACTAAATAAATTTACTGTTCGACAACAACCCACAATTCATCCCACCCCAAACAAAAACAAAAAAAAACGACCCACACAAACCAATCCCCTCCCCCCCCCCCACCCCCCCCCCTCCCCCCGTCCCCCCCCCCCCCCCACACCCCACCCACACCCCCCCCACATGGCCCACCCCCCCCCCCCCCCGCCCCCCCACCCCAACCCAAGAAACAAGGCTCTGTTCCCCAACCCCCCACCACCCCCCAAGAAACCCAAAAAAACCCACCAACAACAAAAATTCGACCCGTACCGGTTCGAAGTCGGATCAACCGCAAACTACCACCCAGGAGCAATTCCGTTATTGCCAGATCAGCTGTATTTGCACAAAGAACCAACAGATGCTGTTTGGGACTAACATACATCTTCAATGTGTAAAAACTGGTGACCCATTATAAAGCAATACCGGCGCCGGCCGTGCCCGAATGCTGGTCAAGTAAGGAATGGGAAGGAACGTGTTGACATGATACTCGCTTTGGAGGAAGCCGAGAAATCCTCTGCACTTCCACGAGAAATCACTGGGATGTTGGATTATTGGGGAAAGGTTAGCAGCAGGGTTCGTTTTGGTTAACGATACGCTGAAAGTACATACCTACACCATCCGCCAAAAGCAACAGACCGCTCAAATGTCACTGAAAATAGACAAACATAACGAAAAACAAAACAAAACATAATAGACAAAATGAAATAAAACAGGATATTAGATATTGTCTTCAAAATATGGTAGATATAAATTATTTGTTGCTTTGCAAACCAGCTCTCCTTGATGTCCTAGATGGCCACGTCCTGCTGGACTCGCAGCTGCTGCCGTCGGCACTCGTCCACATCAACCCGGGAGTCGCCGACGTGTCGGAAACCTTCCGGTAGTAACATGATATCTGTGTCTAATACACTCTTCTTGCACCGATAATTTACAAACTAGGTTTGCACACCGAATCAAAATTCACTTTGGCACGGTTGTGGTATTTTTCTTTAAAATCTAGTTCTAGATATTTGCACTTGGTTGCAGGCAACAGAATCAATAAAAATAATAAACTCGCTTATGACCTCTAACTTTACACGGTTGCTAAACAATACACACTATCTTCCCCCACAATTCCCGCGAACGACGACACTTTGGACCTGAGCTCGCATGAGGAAAAATCACCAACACACCACAGCGCAATTGATTGTATGCAGTTTTTTGAAAGAATCGCGAGCACGGCGCGATCCCGCTACACGCAACACTCTTCTAACTTCAGCTCACCGGAGCAATTGCACACGCACACTAGTAATCCGCGACGCAGAACAACGCGACGCGCGACGAGGTGCTACTGCTGCAGTCGTCGTGCTAGATGATAACGTTGTTGTTGTTGTTGCCGCTGATACGATGCAAACTACTGCCAACACACACAACCACGTACCTCTCTATCTTTACGTTTTGATGAATCGCATCCAGGGAGGGGAACAAAAAAAATTCAATCCATCAAACTCACACCAACACCAATGCGCTTCTCCCACAAAGTGCAAACGCGAGCGACAGACAGAGAGAGAGAGAGAGAGAGAGAGAGAGAGAGAGAGAGATCCGTTCAGCGCGAGAGGGAGAACATTTTCAGCAAGAAAACTCCTCTTCACTGCCAATGGAGGCTGAGAACCAAGCAAAAAACTATGTTTTCACCACTTTTCCAAACTGTTTAGCGACCGAAAATATCACTTCCACAACGTACGCGATTTCTGCTAGCCTGGAGAAAATTTTTCAGGCGCTTTTGAGTGCGATTTCACCCGCACAGTACGGACTTTTTCGCGAGCACCATCGTAAAGCTGCAAATATATACTTCACCACAATTCTCTCCCCACCCCACCCCCCCCCCCCCCTCACAATATATTTATTTGTTTTTTTTCCACCATAAAAATAATAAAAATAATATAAATTTTTGTTATTTAATGATTTTTGTGTTTTTTTTTATAAGGGTAAATGTCGTAACAAAAACGTAAATGGTCGTCAACAATTAGAAATAAGGTCCAGGAATGGTTTGTGAATACGCGGGAAGCCAACTATTAGATTAACTGTGACTGGTGTCAAATGCATCCAGTCTGCGAAAAGAAGGTATTGGTATTGCTATTAAACTGCGACATAAATTTGCATCAGTAAAACCCCCAAAATAAAATAAATAACCAGCCGACATCAACATTTGCTGTGTTTGCTAACCTGCAAATAAGCTCACAACATGTATCTTGGCAATAGATGATGCCAGATGCTATTGAATTTTTTTTACAACACTGAGTTCACGAACGAGTTTGATCAGTTGGCTCGAAAATCAACGTAAACATACACCCAAAAAAATCAGGTGAACCTTACGTGCCAGTGAATTACACGTAAAAAATCACGTAACATTTATCTGATTTTCACGTGAAATGTAGATTTACTTGGAAATCACGTAGCTCTCACGTGAATTCCACGTGTTTACAGCACCCGTACCGGTGCGCGACTAAACTATATTTGAACGCCCTCACCATCACTACCCCAAACCCACCTTTCTTACAACCAACCCGACAACACCATCCCCCCTTACTTTTTTTTTTATTTTTCTTCCACAAGTACAATAGAGACAAATATTGAATTTGATTTAAATTAAATATACCTATATAAATTTTTATTTAATTTTATTTAATTTAATAATATTTTACTTTGTCCAAGAGATGGCACCCCCGCCCCACCTCCTTCTCATAATCACACAGAAAGTTTAGTTACATCACACACAAAGTATATAAACACACACGCGGGAGAATTCTCAAAAAAAGGTGGAGAAAAAAAAAACCCAAACACAAGTACTTTTCCCACACATAATTGTAATCTCCCAAAAAAAAAAAAAAAAAAAAAAACAAAATCTTTCCCAACCCCTCCCTCACCCCACCCCCACCAACTCCAGTTTTTTCTCTTTATTTTTTTTTTTTTTATCATCTTACGTGCGCCCAGAAAGAACCAAAACACAAATGCCCTCTCCCAACCCCCCCCAGGGCCCCGGGGGAACCTGTACACTCAGAAAAAAATCTAAACTAATTAGTTTAAAGTTCACTCTAAATTGATATTCGCCTGGGTTGACGCGTAGCTTTGTATAAATGACAGATATACTCGCTTAGTATAAACTTGAAATATAAGCGGTATAGTATAATGTTCAAATATAAGTGCGTAGTTTAATGGGAGTTTATTTAAAACCCAGAATAAAATATTTTTCCGACACCGATTTGTTTTTGTTTTGTCGAATCTTTAACCCCAAACTAATAATATCAAAAAAATCTAATCTGTCGCTTGTATTAAATACCGATTGACCTAATAATCTGGTCGATTGGATTATTCTCTGGTATGTTCGGGAAGATTTTTGGGGTTGAAAGTTTGGAACTTGGTCATATAGCAGCGTTGAGCATGCCACATATTTATACTGATTTTATGAACAGATGTAAATCTATCGGAGCGTTCTTTCTGCGTGTTAATATGCCATCATTCACCAAGCAGAAAGAGAGATCCAATTTACTGCCATTGATATTAGCGTCGGGAGCTGTTACTTGATGAATTTAGACCATCGTTCCGAAACCGCCAAAACTCGCTGCATATGCGCAGAATGCGCATTAATAGGTTGGAAAAAAAAATCGCACTGAACACAAAATAGCATTTTTTTTCGAGCGTTTACGAAATTTGCTGGGTGCTTAGCACCCGGAAATGACAACAAGATCGCGTTTAATAAGGGAAAATAATACTATGTAGAGCTCTCCAACACAACTTTGACTCAGTTGAAACTTTATGGGACGTTAGCATAGTTTTTATACTAAGCTACTGGTAAACGGCGTGTATGATAAAAATTAGTACTTTTCAAAGTATCGATGATTAAAAAAATCTCAGAGTGTAGTTTTCCCCCACCCCTTTTTTTCCCCCAAAAATCCCAACCCCCAACCGTGCAAACTTATAGGAAAGGACATTTATATTTATGTACCAAACCCCAGTGGTTCCCGGAGAGACAACTGTAACCAATGGTTCTTTCCATGCCAACCGAACGTCTCTCAAAGAGAAATCACGAAGAAAGAGCCATCGTAATTGACTATGTTTATGACGATCACCGAATCTGTCAAACTGATGATGGAGCACTAGTTTAGCAGCGACCGTTACAGAACACGGTAACAAAATATAGAAGCGACCGGTGTGAGATTGAGTGACTAAACTAAAATGACAGCTCGACGCGCTAGTATTTTAGTCGCCCAGATAGTTGCGCCCGATACGGATGCTCTTATAACTGGTTTTGGCAGTGGACGAAAATTACGTGCGTTTCACGTGGAAACAACGTGTCGATTTTTTTTAGTGTAAAAAGTAACAACAAAACGGGAACACCAGACGAAAATCAAAACTGTCATCGCGAGTCTCGTCTTGATGTTCAGTAAATAGGTATTTATTTCATAAAAAAAATACTTCGTTTCGGAATTATCAGCAAATCAGAAAAATAACATCTTCGAAATGAAGACCGAAGATGGATTCGAAAATATTTCTTTGGATAAGCTTTCGCTTTCATTCACTTGTCGAACGTGTCTAAACAGTCACTCCGATCAAAAGTTGATACCGATCTTTGGAAACACTGAATCCAGCAAGTTATCTTTTAATATGTTGTCGCTTCTGAAACTTAAGGTGTGTAAATGGTATAGAATTGAATATCGTTTAATTTGTTAATATTGTTTAACTTATCTCTAGATAATGAAGGACGATGAGTACCCGTCAAATATTTGCAGTATTTGCTTGGAACGGATGGTAGCAATGGACACTTTTCGAAAAAAGTGCGAAAAGGCTCAGGAGTACCTCGAGAACTACTTCATCAAGCTTCCCGAGGAAAGTTCAGATGTCAAACCGGAGGTATTAGTTTGTTTTGTTGATGAGCCGGAGATTTTGATCGAACCTAAAGAGTCTGAAGAGTCAGATAATGAAGATCGAAATGATAATGATTTAGAAAGTGAAGAATCGTCATCCGAATATAAGCCAGAAGATGGAGAATCTTCGTCGGATATCGAAAATCCAGAAAAGTCTTCAAAAGACATTGAAAAGCTAAAATGTCACGTGTGTGATAAAATTTTCCGAACCGTCGCCATCAGGAATGATCACCTGTATTTACACAGCGAAAGTAATGCCTTCCCTTGTGATGAATGTGAGATGTCCTTCAAATGTAGGCGCTATTTGAGGAAACATAAGAAAATGGTTCACTCGGTTGGTGATTATACATGCCCTGTCTGTGAAAAAAAGTTTACACGCACTTCCAGATATGAGTATCATCTTCAGACGCACGACAAAGAGAAAAAGTTCAAATGTCGCCACTGTGACAAGTCCTTTATTCAGCATTCCCATAGGAAGAATCACGAATTGACGCACATAGAACATAGTCAAAGGCCGCCGTCATATATATGTGACATCTGTGGGAATAATTTTCGTTATGAATGTTCCCTTAAAAAGCATCTAAAAAAACACGAAGGGACACAGAAGTATCCTTGTCATATTTGTAACAAACAATTTGCACAGAAAGGAAATCTAAAACTGCACCTTGCCATTCATAATAACATTCGGGCTTATCAATGTGAGCAGTGTGGTAAGAAGTTCACTCAACAAGGTACCCTTAAGTCGCATATGATTCTACATAATGCCGAAAAGCCGCATCACTGTGAATTATGCAACGAATCGTATCTAAGAATTCGAGATCTGAGGCGGCATAATTTAATGGTTCACGCCAAGACGGATATTAGCATACATTATGACAAATCATTGCCAGAAAACACTGTCGAAACGGATCAAATGGAAGCGGAAGAAAAATCCACCAAAAAGAGCAAGGATTATCGGTATTGTTGCGATTTGTGTAACAGAACATTCCAAGTGCCGTCATCGTTGGCGAAGCATATCAAGGTTCACTGCGAAGAGAGAAAATTCAACTGTAATGAATGCGGGAATACTTTCAAAACACTCGCACATTTAAAAAATCACATAAACGGAGTGCACCTGAAGCGGAAACCGTATAACTGCGAGGTAGGTAAAGCTGCTTCTCAGGCGTTGGTCACAAGTGTCAAGTGTACTAATTTTCAAATCTATTGTTGGTCTTCCCCAGGTGTGTAATAAATCATTCGCTCGGGTAGGCGATCGGAACGTGCACATGCGTATCCATTCTGACGCAAAACCACACCAGTGCTCTTTTTGTGGAAGAGGCTTCAACTTAGCCAAGGCACTTCGGGCCCACACCCGGCAACATACGGGAGAAAGACCATTCGTGTGCATCATTTGTAATGCCGGCTTCACATGTCACAAGACTCTTGCTTGTAGGTGTCCTATGGACTGTGGTAGCTTGTATATACTTTATATAGGATTTTCATTATTATTTTGCACAGCTCATACCCGTAGACTGCACGCGGAGGATCCACAGGCTCTTAGGAAGATAGATGAAATATCCCAGACGGCGCTCCTTGCACCATCATCAAATGGACTAGAAGATGAAACATCAACGATGGTAACTAAATCGGAGGTTGGTTAAAATACAGGCGCTAAGCGATCAAGGCTCTCACTTTGTTTTTGTTTTTTTTTTCACCAGAAAGTTCCTTATAACTTTAAACTTTAGGCTGCAAATCTAGTCTGTTGGATAACTTTATCAAATAAAAGTTGGAAATAATCCGCTTTGGTATACAGACATGTTTTTTTCTCCTGTGATTTTTTTCACTAGTCTAATAATATCTACACACAAAAACAGATTTTAATTATTAAATTGATTAGAAATATTAGAATTTGCAAATGACAAGTGAAAACAAAATTTTAGTACAAATGTGGCAACTAAAGCCTGTCCACGTTTAATTTCGGACTCCAAAATAATAGCAGCAAATTACACATAATTTAACAAAACCGATTGTTTATTTCACAATAATAGAGTTATATCTACATTAGAAACAGTTGATTAAGGGCAAAGTCAGTCGCGCACCCGTTCGGGAGGTCGCGCGTTGTTTTGCATTTTTAACCAATTTGATCATCTTTTTTGAAATTTTATTTCCACTCGTTTGTGCTAAACTTAATGAAGCACAGTTTTTGGCAACAAACCATGTTGATAAATCTTGTAGTTTTTACATGAGTCCGCTGCTATTGAAAAAAAATTGCAAAAAAAAATTACAAGGTACAGCCCAATGTGGTTGTGCGCAAAGGTGACGTAGGACTACGCAGCAATCTAATTCCCAATTGATTTAAGTCAGTCGGGAAGCTACGCTTTCAATCCGCTCGGAAATATCATAGACGAAGCTGTTCATAATACTTATCGCTTTGGAGGAAACGACAGTATCGGGTTAAAATGCTTCAGAACCCGGTAGATGTGTTGCTATACGTTTTCTTTTTCCGAACTTCGCTACTGGAACTCTTTGCCTTCCGAAATGGTGGAGCGAGAATGCACCATAAGAGCACATCCTGTTGATATGATCGACCACCTGGAGATCATTATCCTTATTGCGCTGTAGATGGTTGTGGTCTATTTGGGAATTCTAAGTCTATTATTGCCGATAGACGTCTAGGTCGAAAAAGTGCTAATGGAACGTTAGAACAGCTTTAGGAAGTAAATATGTAAGAAAGTTCTATTGTAAACTCTTTAGAAAGCATTTGGTGGCTCTTTATGATGATGGGCCACTATATTTAATGCGTAGAAGATACTTATGGATCTGTTGGTTCTTTGGTTGTTCAACGCGCTTTGTCATTTACTCCGGGACGCGGCGTTTAAAGCAATGCCATGTTCAGTCGGGTAATGGAAATTTCAAACAGCACCAGAGAAAAATTCAAACAAACTCTTTAATTGACAAATTGATTTGGTCGACCTGAAAAGGACGGATTTAGTTGACGGGGGAGAAACATGGTTCGCGATTGAACTTGGGCTTTCTTCTTGGTTCAGTTCCTCGTCGTTGAGGGTGGCCATCTGCAGGTGACGTGGGATAGTTGATTCTTGTCTCGTTGTCACGGGCGGCTTTTTCCCGCCAACTCGTAGGCTTCAGTAGCCATGTTTCTCGCAGCGAGGTTGACGGGAGCATCGGCAACAATAGCGAACTGCACCGACGCCTCTCTGGGCAACGACTGCTCGCCAGTGCTGCTGCCGGCTACGATTCAACTGCAGATCCTACTCCGCACAGCTCCATGACCACCGAAAAACTAATTCAAAATGCGAGGGTGTACCCCTTATATAACATTCATGGCTGCCTAGGAGACGTTCCTTACTTAAATATGAAGTCTGTGCGCGGAAAGTACTGTGCATTTAGTAAATTTACTCTGAAAAATCGGCATTATAAGACATCACCTAATATTTGCGTTAATTTCAATAGTTGAATGTTAAAAATCAATATTTTTATATATTGAAATCGAAGCGTAGAAAATGTCCGGATCGATTGGTGCAAACATTTTGGAAATCAATCGGGGAATGTCTTAGTTAACGTTCAAAATTTATTTTTTTTCCGCCCCCCCCCATTTCCTCCCAATACGACCGCCCCCCACACCACACACAGACGTACACCCACAAAAAAAAAAAAACACATTCCCTCCATTTACACGCCACACTCCCCTTTTTTTTTTGGAAATTGAAAAAGGTGCATCGATAGCAAACTCTATAAGGAACAATTTGGCTACAAAACATTTTTATTTATTTGTTTGACAACATCTTCGACACAAAAGTCGCACAGACTGGTTAAACGACACTCTTAATTCTAAATTTAAAAACTACTTTGCTAACATTAAATTCGGAACAGTCACACACGTTGAAACGTCTACAACATAAATCTAGTGGATTGTTCAGGCCGTAATTTGTTCGATGGCTGGGGATCCACAGCAGTTGCCGACTTCGGAGCTGACGAGTAGGTACATAAAACCTCATATTTTCGAGAAGGCTGCTATAGTCGATGTTGCACTTAAGCACGTCGAAAATGAACAACCTTTGCAGCATCACTCGACGACTCACCAGCGGTTGTAAATCGAGGAGTGCGCATCGATGTTCGTATGGCGGTAGGTTCACTGGGTCGTTCCATGGCAGGCAACGTAGAGCATACCTTATGAAGCGCTTCTGGACTCTCTCAATACGAGCTATATGGACGGCAGAATACGGAGCCCAAACCTGCACTCCATATTCAAGTACACTGCGAACTAAAGCACAGAACAGGGCCTTCAGTGCATGCACATCATTGAATTGGGCTGTGTTCAGGCTTAGGAAACCTAGCATCGCATTGGCTTTCGCAGTTGGCACTGAGATGTGTTCGTTAAAGCGAAGTTTACTATCAAGTATGACGCCAAGATCCTTGATCGATAATGGCAAGTTGTTCAGCCCGTAGTCAAAAGATACAGTAGTCCGACATCGAGTGAACGTCAGAACTTTACATTTCGCCGCATTCATTTGCATTCCGTTCATTTCGCACCAAGTTGAAACACGTTCAATATCAGCTTGCAGTGCACCGCAATCCACAAGCGACTTAATCACGCGAAACAGCTTTAAGTCATCTGCATAGAGCAGTTTCCCAGACTTGAGGCAATCGCACATATCATTTATAAAGAGGACGAATATCAGAGGACCAAGATGACTGCCCTGCGGGACGCCGGAAGGAATATCAAATACATTCGACCTAGCATCGTGCACTTTCACAAATGCTTTGCGCGCAGACAGATATGATTTCAGCCACTGAATGAGCATGAGCATGAGCATGATTGACCGGCCACGGATGCAATTCCGTTATTGCCAGATCAGCTGTATTTGCACAAAGAACCAACAGATGATGTTTGGGACTAACATACATCTTCAATGTGTAAAAACTGGTGACCCTTTATAAAGCAATACCGGCGCCGGCCGTGCCCGAATGCTGGTCAAGTAGGGAATGGGAAGGAACGTGTTGACATGATACTCGCTTTGGAGGAAGCCGAGAAATCCTCTGCACTTCCACGAGAAATCCCTGGGATGTTGGATAGTTGGGGAAGGGTTAGCAGCAGGGTTCGTTTCGGTTAACGATACGCTGAAAGTACATACCTACACCATCCGCCAAAAGCAATAGACCGCTCAAATGTGACTGAAAATAGACAAACATAACGCAAAACAAAACAAAACAAAATAGACAAAATAAAATAAAATAAAACAGGATATTAGATATTGTCTTCAAAATATGGTAGAAATAAATAATTTGTTGCTTTGCAAACCGGCTCTCATCGATGTCCTAGATGGCCAAGTCCTGCTGGACCCGCAGCTGCTGCCGTCGGCACTCGTCCACATCAACCCGGCCGTCGCCGACGTGTCGGAAACCTTCCGTAAGTAACATGATATCTGTGTCTAATACACTCTTCTTGCACCGATTCATTTACAAACTAGGCCTGCACACCGAATCAAAATTCACTTTGGCACGGTTGTGGTATTTTTCTTTAAAATCTAGTTCTAGATATTTGCACTTGATTGCAGGAAACAGAATCAATAAGAATAATAAACTCGCTTATGACCTCTAACTTTACACGGTTGCTAAACAATACACACTCATATGATTTCAGCCACTGAATGATCCAAAAAGGTAGTCCCAGACGGTTTAATTTTTCAATTGCCAATACGTGAGGTACCTTGTCAAATGCTTTTGAGAAGTCAACGTAGATTGCGTCTACCTGACACCGCTTTTCCAGCTCATTGATCTCATTGTGGGTGTAAGTCATGAGGTTTGACGAGGTTGACCGCTTTTTTACGAAACCATGTTGAAGCTCGGATATCACAGGTTGCAAGGCAGGATACGTTGTGCAATAGACTCTCAAAAACTTTCGCTAGGCAGTTCAAAATAGATATCGGTCGATAATTCTCCACGCAATGTGTGTTTCCAGACTTGTGGATTGGAATTATTGATGCCAGTTTCCAAGCATCCGGAAATATTCCTTCGATCAACGATCGGTTGAAAATCGCTGCGACGGGAACAGACAGCAACTGAGCACATTCTTTGACGGGACCAGGATCTTTAGATGAATCGACAGCGCTGAGAGCTTTCTGAATATCGTCATCACTGAAAGTGACTTGAGGAAGTCGAAGGTTATACGATGGAAGACTTTCCAAGTATTGCTGCGACATTGGAGGTGGGTTGTCGTCGTGTACGGAACGAAAGAACTCGGCGAATAGATTCGCAGCTGAGGGTTATTTTGAAACGCCGACAACGTGGCATCTGTATTTTTCAGAATAAGGAAGTGCGGGGAAGATGTTTGTTCAATTGATACATTTTTTTTTCTTTTTTTTTTAAATGATTAGTCTAACGGCTAACAAACCTGATTATACCAAAACTGGCTAACATTTTAGGTGAAATCGTTTGAACTTTATGCATCGTTCTATATTCCATAAACAACGAGTCACTTGTTGAATTCAAAGGGATATTTCATATGTTGGAAAAATCATCACAAATTTCGACGTAAGGAAAACATCAGCCTCTGCACAAAAATTCAAACAAATCTTTGTTTTTTTTTTTCCTGTAACCAAAATTTTTATTGTATTGGCCAGATGATGCATCAATTTCAGGAAAATTTGCAGACTATTTTCATCGACCACCTCACTAATTAATTTAAAGTTAATTAATCCATATCAGAACCGTTTCGCCAATATTTCAAATAATATAAATAATTGTAGGCATATTATAGATCAGAATGTTCAAGTGTTTTAACGAAAAGTTGTCTAAGTATTAAGAATATTTTGAGAAAATTGAAACAAATCATCTGACGATATGTGTATGGGCATCTTTTTCACTTTGTACGCCTTCAGTCCTTGCCTCTGCTTCACTTTTTGTACGTATGATTTTGACTTCCCAACTATGCGAGCCACATTTCGCACAGAAAGATTGAGATTTTTCTCAGTAATGGCTACCACCTTCTTGTCCATTTGTCGGGAGCATACTTTTCGATTTGTTCCACATCCAACCTTCCGATCCACAGTCAAGCGCTGGTGAAATGATTTGCAAACACTAAACACGGTCCTTCTCGGTAGTTCTAGTTTCTTGGCAAGATTGCGTTCCGATAAATTTGGCTGCCGTTCGTAAAAAATGCGTTTGCGCACTTCCACTTGATTCGACACCATTTTACTGAATGTAACAAGAATGTAAACATGTTGGACCACGAAATAAAGTGAAGAGTTTCAGCTGTCATAAAGGGGTTACTGCCCCCATATTAATCTCATTGTTCCTATATTCATCCTACGACGAATCAAACAATTGGGCAGTTGAAGGATCGGTTTCGTTTTCTAATAATGTTTGCTTACGTTAAATAACTACAACAAACATTACTAACTAATTCTGTCACGTGTATATCGTTTTATTTCAAGTAGGATGAATTGCAAAGTGATGAAATTAATATAGGTACATCTTCCCTAAACGAAACGTTTTAGCGATCCGTGAAATAATTAAAAATCTACACTGAAAGAAAAATGTCCGAGATTTAATGTGGACAGGTTTTAAGAATTTTTCCACCCATCCCAACCCACAAAACAAATAATACCAATTTAAGAGAATCAACATTATTTAATTCGTTTTAATACTACAGATTGGATTCGGTAAAAATGCGACACTTTGTTTTGGGTGTAACTTTTTATCGCGTGGATAAAAATTAATGAAATTTTGAGTAACACTACTTCAGAGTGTTATGTTTATGTGTGCAAAATTTTATTGCGATCTGTCAAGTTTTCAAGATGCATTTGAAAAAAGAAGAGCTACGCCAGCAAATCTTGGGCGCGGTTTTCGATAATCCTGGTCAGTCGATGGATCGGCAAAATGCTTGGAATCCACCATTCCACCGTGTCCCGCGTTGTGGAGATGTTCCAGGAGACGAAGACCATCGAGCAGCGCGCTGGAAGCGGCCGAAAACGGAATACCCAAAGAAGGCGCGGAAGTTAAGGCAGTACTTTAAGAATAACCCGGAGTTTTCCACCCGAGACGTGGCTAAAAAGGTCAATTCGTCGAAGTGGTTTGTCCAGCAGACCATGAAGCGAACTGGGCTACGTGTTTTTAAGGTCAGGAAGGCGCCAAACCGGACTGACAAGCAAAACACGGTGGCCAAATTGCGTGCGCAGAAGCTGTACCGTGAGTGGCTGGTCAAGCCAGGCTGTCTGGTCATGAACGACGAGGCATATATCAAGGCGGACACTAAACAAATACCCTGCCTTGAGTTTTTTGTCGGTACGTCCCGCATGGAGGTTCCGGAAGAGAAAGATGGACAAATTCCCGAAGAAGTACCTGTTGTGGCAGGCGATCTGCGAGTGCGGACGGTACAGCAAACCGTTTGTTACAACCGGCACCATAAACGGGCAGATTTATCGAGAGGAATGCTTGCAGAAGCGCTTGTTGGCCTTCCTCCGCTCTCACCGTGGACCCACGCTGTTCTGGCCGGATCTCGCTTCGTGCCATTACGCTTAGCCTGTAATGGATTGGTACGAAGCGAAGGGCGTTAATGTGGACCCGAAGGAGGCGAACTTCGTCCAATCGAAAAGTTTTGGGCGATAATGAAGAAGAAGTTGAAGAAAAGCGGAAAAACATTCAAAACCGATGAAGCTTTGAAGAAAAATAGGGAGAAATTGTGTAAGGAAGATGGACAAAGCCTCGCCCAAGATCTCATGAGCAGTGTTAAGAGAAATGTACGAGCATTCAGCTTGGGGGAGGAAATTCAATAAATAAATAATGCCAAAACATAGCTAATATATAGTTATTTAATCCCTGAAAATTTGAGAAGTATCCGATTTAAAATGAATTTTTGGTGATCATTTTTGTGTGTCTCATTTTTTCCGAGTCCAGTCTTTACATGCTCCATAAGCCATACAAGGCTAGGGCAAGAGTTAGTGCTCATGTCCCAACCGACATACAAGCTCTCACGCAACCAAAGGCACTTCACCCTTGGCCTTGGAGCCTGGATACAAGTAGGAAACGCCTGTGTTCCAGTCCAGAAAAGCGGACAACAAAAGAGTGCATTAACTTTTTTTAGCTCCGTCACTCCCAACGACTCATTCATCTTAAAACTTATCTCATATCAAAGCAAATACACGTATGCTTTCTCGCCAAGGAAATCCTCCCGCACAATCCCATCGAATTTCCAACTCCAGATGTCTATGAAGGTAGCATGAGTTCTCGGCATCTTCTCAAGTAGACATCTAATCAACATTTCCCTCCCATCCCTGCTGATCATAAGGTGGCCAGGTGTTGAGCAAAGATAACGATGAATGAAAAGCCCGTCACACCCAGTCCAGGTAGCAGCAATGTGCGAGTTGAATAATACTGTGCGATTTGCCTTCGGCAATGGAGCGGATAAACCAGCCATAGTCGGAGTGGCTGATTTCTTCGAAGGCAATGATGCGGAGCTTGATGAAATTGAAGCTGCAGAGGCAAAGTCCCTCCTCGTCAAGTTCAAGGCAGAGCGGTCGATGTTGCACGCGTTGACCGCCAACTCGGAGGAACTGATATTCTGTTATGGGAATGGAAAAAAAAGGTGAAAGTCCACATGTCGCATGCCCAGGATAATATCTGCTGTGTACGAATATACGATCTCCTGCCTGAAAAAAAAAATATAATGAAAAAAAAGTTTTTCCTAATGAATGCTGTATGATTGAAGCTATTCTGTTCAATCGAACAATCTTTCACTTTATCGAAATGCTCTCATTTTTCGAAATGTAGTCCTACATTAAAATTCAGTGCGATTTTGTATCACACACAACCGGTTGACGTAGACTACGTTTTGGTGTATAATATTCAATATGTTAGATTAACCCTTAACCGAGTTTTGTAGCGAAACATTGTAACGCATGTGCTGTTTTAAGAGGACATCACTTTATTTAGTGGCCCTGAAAAGGGACGTTTGTCTTTAATGTTGGTATGATGAAAGGGCAACGGTTTCGTTGTCTGTGATGGTTGTGTGATATGATCTTTATCGCGTTTTAGATTTTTGATGGTCTGTTCGAGAATTTGAAGTCAGTAATTAATGTTAATTTTGATACTTGAATTGATACTATTTACACTGTGTTTAAATTTTTCGTGACAGTTACCATTTTTCAAATTTCCATTGAGATACCCTTGCCGTAATTCTTGAAAGATGATGCTATATGCGCTTTGGAATAATATAGGAACCGGTTAATTTTCCAAGCCGTGTTTACAATTGTACGCATGCTTAATGGTATGTGACGAATGAAGGGAAAACTGAAATTATTTCTTAGCCACAGACGAGAAAGCACAGAGAACAGACGTTCATCTTCGGTCTGCTACTTGTGTAAAACTTAATACCGACATTTCAAATGTATCTGGCTATGCTCCGGGTAGGCGGCGCTGTAGTTGTGCGATAACTGTCATGTAAATGTTTATTAATTAAAAGCTTAGCTCATCACCTGAAAAGTTTTGTGTGTTTTTAATTGAATTCATAGCTTGGTCTTCTTTGGAAGTTTTTTTTAAACTCTTTATTTATTCCAAATTTTACATTATTTTACATTCATATATTAACCTAGGTGATCCTGCTAAGTAATTAACATTTCAACCTTATATGCTATCATTTATATCTAATTGTGTTAATATTGTGTTTACCTTGTCTATTCAGTATTTTTAACAGGATCTTTTTTTGCCTGCGTGTAGAAAATTATTGATTTCTTAAAACTAGTTCTTATCTATAGAGAGAATTGATCATTGCAATTGAGATTGCAATATTTTTGTCTAAAATTATGAATTATTTTGTTGGACATTTCTTCTAGAGTCTCAACGTTTGAAACTCTATGTAATTTAGTAGTTCTGAGCCAGGGTGGCAGCTTCATAATTATTTTAAGAACTTTGTTCTAAACCCTTTGAAGTGCTTTTTTCCTAGTAGCACAACAACTAGACCATATTGGCACAGCATAAAGCATGGCCGGTCTAAACATTTGTTTGAATATTAGAAGTTTGTTCTTCAAACAAAGTTTGGATTTTCTGTTTATAAGAGGATATAAAATTTTATATATTTATTAAATTTGGCTTGAATGCCCTCAATGTGATCTTTAAAAGTTAATTTTTGATCAAGTATCAGTCCAAGATATTTTACTTGATTTGACCAAGAAATTGGAACTCCGTTCATAGTGACCATATGACTATTACTTGGTTTCAAAAATGCAGCTCTAGGCTTGTGTGGGAAATATTATAAGTTGAGTTTTGGAAGCATTAGGAGAAATCTTCCATTTTTGAAAATAATCTGTAAAAATGTCCAAGCTTTTTGTAGCCTCCTGGATATAACACGAAGACTTTTTCCTTTAGCGGAAATGCCTGTGTCATCAGCAAAGCAAGATTTTTGACAGCCCTGAGGTAAATCAGGGAGATCTGAAGTGAAAATGTTATAAAGTATTGGCCCAAGAATGCTACCTTGAGGAACACCAGCTCTAACAGGCAATTGATCAGATTGAGAATTCTGATAATTTACTTGCAAAGTTCTATCAGTTAAGTAGTTTTGAACTAATTTCATGATATAAAGCGGAAAATTGAACTTTTTCTATTTCGCAATCAAACCTTCATGCCAAACACTGTCGAATGCTTTTTCTATGTCTAGAAGAGCAACTCCAGGGGAGCAGCCTTCAGCTTTGTTTGAACGAATTAAATTTGTAACTCTCAAAAGTTGATGCGTAGTTGAATGCCCATGGCGGAATCCAAACTGTTCATCAACAAAAATTGAGTTTGTATTGATGTGAAGCATCTTTCTATTCAAAATTATTTTTTCAAAAAGCTTATTTATTGAAGAAAACAAACTGATTGGTCGGTAGCTAGAAGCTTCAGCCGGATTTTTGTCTGGCTTCAAAATAGGTACGACTTTTGCATTTTTCCATTTATCTGCAAAGTATACCAGATGAAAACACCTGTTAAATAGTTTTACCAAGAAAGACACAGTACTCTCAGGGAGTTTTTTGATTAGGATATAGAAAATTCCATCATCACCTGGTGCTTTCATATTTTGAAATTTTTTAGTTATAGGTTTTACTTCATCCAAATCAGTTCCCCAAGAATCATCAAACATATTTTCTTGTGAGAAAATATTCAGATACTCCCTGGAAACCTGATCCTAAATAGGACTTGTAAGACCCAAACTGAAATTATGGGAGCTCTCGAACTGGTTAACAAGTTTTTGAGGTTTTTCCGCATTTGTGAGCAAAATTTCATCACCTTCCTTAAGCGCTAGTATAGGCTTTTGAGGTTTTTTCAATATTTTAGAGAGTTTCCAGAAAGGTTTGGAGCTCGGATCTAATTTTGACAAATTATTTTCAAAATGTTTGTTCCTCAGGGTAGAGAAGCGTTTTTTAATTTGTTTTTGTAAATCTCGCCAGGTGACTTTCATAGAGGGATCACGTGTTCTTTGATATTGACGCCTACGTACATTTTTTAGACGAATCAAGAGCTGAAGATCGTCATCAATTATAACTGAATCGAATTTAACCTCGCATTTTGGCACTGAAGCAGCTCTTGCTCTATTTATTGAGAAAGCCAGAGATTCAAGAGCATTATTAATTTCATTTCTTACCACACAAGTTCAACTCAGTGGACGCAGTGGTTCTACGCCCCAAGAACAAAAAACAAATTTCACTTCTTGTTTGCAATGGAACATTAGGATCAAAGTTGTATTCCATAAACGTTCGATATTGATCCCAATTAGCTCTAGAAAGTAGAATTGATGGAATTAGACATGATTTCTTGAGATATTTCAAATGTAACTGGAAGGTGATCAGAACCAAAGTCAGCATGGGTAATCAATTGACTACTAAGTTGACAGAATCAGTTAGGACCAAATCAATAGTTGAGGGATTTCTGGCTGAAGAAAAGAAGTTGGGCTGTTTGGGTATTGAAAGTGTAGTAGCTGCAGAACAATGATCAAAAAGTATATTACCATTGGCATTGCTTTGCGAAGCGGTGTTTTGCATAGAAATCACCAATAACGAAGAATTTCGACCTATGACGGGTAAGTTTCTGGAGGTCACCCTTGAGCCAGTTCTTTTGCTGGCCAGTGCATTGGAAAGGCAAATAGGTAGCTATAAAAGTAAATCAAAATTTTTTCAACTGAAACCCCAAAGTTTCAAAAACTTTGGTTTCAAATGAAGAAGAATGTGATGTTTGATACGCCTATGACATGATGGCAACGCCACCACCAGCTCCATTTAGGCGATCATTTCGGTAGACAAAATAATTTGATCTCTTGACCTATGCGTCGATAAGTTCAGATATAATAGCAAAGGCGTTAGAACTTAAAATAAATAACTCACCTCGTTATCTCTGATGGATCGAGCATTCCAATTCAAAATATTTAATGACTTAAAATCCATAGAATTCGTCATGACAATAATGTTAGCTTCAAACATGGAATTTGTTTTTAGCATATCGGTTCATGTCGATTAACGATTGCTGTAAAATTTATTTAGAGCGGATAGTTCCAAATCAAATTTATCAAGTCCCGTAATTTTGGTTAGATACCGTTGCAACGCAGCGTAGGTAGGCCCATATAGTTGAACATGTTAACAACACGGTTAGGTAAGAATTACGGTGGATTGCCGTTGGTTGATGCCTGCAGGTATCGAAATCGTATTTGCTCCTCGTTGAGCGTTGAAGTACATTTGCGGATGAACCTTCCCTCCCCTTATTTTCTTCTTCCCTTCACTTTCCCTCTCCTTCTTTCTCTTCCCCCTTCTTTTCCCTTCTTTTTCTCCCCCTCTCTTCTCCCCTCTCTCATTCCTTTCCTCCCCTCCCCCCTTTCTCCCTCTTTTCCCTCCCCCCCCTTCTCTACAATTTAAACCTGCTTGATAGTTAAACGTAATCTTTAAACTGTATGAAACTGTCGGCAGAACGATGGCGATGTTTGTTTCTCTCGTTTACTATCATTCGGTTTTCTTGAAAAGTACCTGTACACGAATGTTAGTGTACAATTCAAAAGTTCTCAGGAGAAGATGGTTTTGCAAAAATTTACCACCACTGGTCTTTACCAGAGAAAATTTAATTGATTGTCCGCGATTGAATTGACGTTTTATCGGTCTTGTTTGAAAGCAGGTTACGTATATATTTTTTTTAAACAGTTTATTTATTTTTACGGCTCAATCGCGTTAGCTTTACGGAGCCAAAGGCAAAGTTCGTGCGTTACACACAAACCGCCGGGTAGGACATTCGGACCAAGGTAGCGCCATCGAAAATGTTTATAGCTTTATTTGAAATTTCAAACATACTTACGAGTTACTCCGACTCTTTGTTTGCAATGATAGTTCTGTCTATTGACAGGTTCGGACGGGCTCCGGGATGCGCGCTTCGGGTATGACCTATTGGTAAAAAAAAATAACAGTAGTGATGACTAGAATGGTCAAAATTACTAGTCTTATTATCTTACGAGCCAAATAATTTTGTCGTGCAAATCGTAAATCACAAATGATACACACGAACGGCCTTTCTCCTGTGTGGACACGAATGTGAGCTCTGAGTGACATAGCCCATGCAAAAACTTGTCCACAGTCAGTACACTGGTGAGCATTATCTGCTGAGTGCTTCTTCCTGTGACGATTCCGATCGCCCACCCTGGCAAAGGATTTCTTACATACCTGTTGTGATCAATAAATGAGGTTTCGGTTGAACGACCCGATATACTGCCGTGATACGCATATCAGTCCTATCTTTGCCTGTTTTCCTATTCATATGGGACTGATATGCGTTTCAAGGCAGTATAGACAGAATTAATCAATCTAGATGTGCAATTACCTCACAACCGTATGGTTTTTGCTTCATATGTATAGCTTTGACATGATGTTTCAAATTTACGATGTTGTTAAAACCATTGCCACATTCTTTACAGACGTATCGCCGGTCTTTGCTGTGCATCTTCATGTGGTTCCCCAACGAAGAAGGTATTGTGAACGATTTACCACACAAATCGCAACAGTACGGTTTTTCTTCTATCGGTCTTTTGCGAAGTTTCTTGGGAGGCTTATCATTTTCTTCTTTATTGAGAATTTCCTCCTTTTCTGGCAATGCTGGATCAGTCTGCCGAACAATTGCTTCTGCTTTGTTGTGAATCAACAAACGATGTCGTCTCAATTCGCGTATTCTAAGGAATGATACCGGACAAAATTCACAATGGTGCGTTTTTACAGTGGTGTGAATCTTCATGTGTTCGTTGAGCGTGCCTTTTTGGACAAATTTCATACCACAATGTTCGCACTGGTGAGGTTTTATATTCAGATGGGCATCAAGATGTGCTTTTAGAGTACTTTTCTTGGAGTATGTTTTATTGCAAATTTGACATGTATGCTTTTCGGCATCTTCTTTGCAAATATTGAGATGTATTTTAAGATGCCTTTTGAGGCTACTATCGTGAATGAAACCCTTACCACAGATGTTACAAAGGTGAGATTGGTCTTTCGTGTGACTTAGTTCATGACTTTTATGATGGGTTACGTGATTGAATGACTTACTACAGTAGCTGCAATTGTATGTTTTTCTAGGTCTTCCAGTAGGGTTGTGAGATTTCAGGTGAAACTGATATTTGGATGTTTTGGTAAATGTCATTCCACATGTATCACATTTATGATCGCCAAATGTGTGAACAATAGCTTTGTGTTTTCCCAGATATGCTCTTGTTTTGAAGGACTTGTCACATGCATTACAGGAAAAGGCCTTTACGTCACTATGCAACCGTATATGATCATTCTTGTAGGCAACAGTTTTGAAAGTTTTACCACAAACAGGACATATTAGGTTACTGTTGACTCCATCGTCTTCGAACGCTTCTTTTTTCACAGAACATTTTTCACTATCCGGAATATATTCCGCCGACGATTCGTCACTGTAAATACTCTCAGATTCCTCATTTTCATCATCAACTGGTGGGTTCAACTTAGTCGATTCAATCACAATTTCCGAATCTCCAACTATAAACTCTGGATCTTCTGTTTTACATTCTACAATAGCATCTATGTGGAGGTTGCCATAGTTCTTTACGATATACTCTTGTGCTTCTTCGCATTGCCTCCGGAAAGCATCAATAGACTGTAGTCGTTCCATGCAAACACTGCATATATTTTCCGGATATCTATCATCTCTCACAATCTGGAACATTGCAATAAGGATTATCATAATTTAATATTAAGGCATAATACGAACTGATACGTACCATTATTTTCAGCAGCAACAGCTGATTGAACACATCAAATCGTCTACTGGTTTGGGATTCTTCAAAAATTGAAGTCAACTGCTGCTCCGAATCGGTTTTGAGACAGGTACGACATGTAACAGCGATTGAAAGCTTGTCCACGCTCACTTCCTTAGATTCGCTTCTCATCCTGCTTTAATTTAATATTTGAACAACAATATGTAAGTTGTTTTTATATTCTATTTCTTTCTCGACAGCTGAAAAAGAATGCGCAACGAGAGCGTACGTGAAAAGTTAAACAATCATACACGCTAAGAAAAAAGTAACCAAAATTAAGTTTTTTTTTTCAACCATCTTGCATGCTTTTTGCATTAAGTTAAAATTAGGTAAAAGATGAGAACTGATAGAAAATAATACGTCTAGTCTGTCTATAGGTTCACAGCAGAGATTTTTGTTTAACTCTTTATTTATTTAAACTTTTTACATTATTTTACATTCATATATTATAGGTGCTCCTGCTAAATAATTAACATTTCAACCTTATATGCTATGATTTATATCATGTTAATATTGTTTTTACCTTGTTCTTGAAACAAAGTTTGGATTTTCTGTTTATAAGAGGATATAATTTTTTTTAAGACCGTGCGTTTCGTAGTTGCTACTCCGTTACTGATCAGAACTAGTGTAATTGCACAGAAAACCACATTGATGGAGCTTGGGAGCAGCTTTACATCTTCAATGTACAAGTTCACTACACTCAAAAAATCGACACGTTGTTTCCACGTGAAATTTCACGTAACTTTCACCTGAACACGTAACCAAATGTTCTTCAGTAAAATCAGGTCAAAATTACGTGCCACTGAATTGTACGTAAAAAATCACGCAACATTTATGTGATTTTCACGTAGAATGTGGATTACATGGAAATACGTAGCTCTTAGGGAAGGTCCATTAATTATGTCACGCAGTAAGGGGGAAGGGGTTTGGGAAACCCCACCCAAAAAAAAAACAAGAGGGGGGGCGGTTTATAAAAAGCCACTTTTTGCGTGACATACTTAATGGACGTTCCCTTACGTGAATTTCTCGTGTTTATTACTGGTTTTGGCAGTGGACGAAAATTACGTGCCTTTCACGTGGAAACGACGTGTCGATTTTTTTTTGAGTGTAGTTCATTCTATTTATACACTCAAATAATCCACACGTCAACGTTACGTGAAAACTGATGTGACTTTTTTTCATCATACTTTTCACTTAGCGTCTAAACATAGTACTTAGAAAATAAGGCAACTATTGAAATAAACAATAAATAAATATATAAACCAATACTACAATAAATAAATATATAAACCAGTACTACAATAAATAAATATATAAAACCAATGCTTTTTAACTCGGAAATACATTTTAGATTCAATACCAATTTTATGCACTGATACTAGAGAACTATCAAACAAATCTTTTTTTAGCATATCTACTACAGGTAAACATTTTGCCAGAAAATGTTCGTTATAATTTCCAACTTACCAGTGTTGGCTTATTACATGTAAATTGTTATTATGCATGATGAACTCAATGCTTACAACTAAGAACATTATATTATTCTCGAAAAGTGTAATAAAATATCCAGCTTTATAATAAGTTCCTTTGTACTCAACACTACTTGTATTCGGCATATTTCAGTCAGAATCTATATTCAATGGTTGCAGTAGCTTGCTGGAATGTTGCTTTTTGTTGATGATTCAGATCGTGTTCGTTGGAAGCTTCGTTTTAAGGAACGTGAGAAAATTAACGATTGTGTAATTCTCCAAAAAAAAAAGAATCATAAATTATAGTTTTTGTTTATGAAATCTATATTTACTTACTTTTCTGGATATTTCTACGGATTTGTGTTGGTCCAAAGACTTGCGATGTTGATCCGTCGTAAGGTAACACTAAGCAAAAGTAAAAATATACAGTAATTTAAGGTACAAGTTCACATTTTACCATCAAATATCTCTTGCAATTTGTTTTCAACAAGAAGACATCGTGTCTTTGCATCACTAGAGTAAACCATAGAATGTTCATGTGCGTACGTGATTTTCACGTAAGAGAGATGGAGCAATTGCAGTAAAGGTAAATGGCAATTCATTTCATATTTATCTATAGTCCGATAATAGTTACCTCTGTCAGATAAACTCGAATGAAAAGCATTTCTTGCAATCTACGTGAATTTACTACACGTAGCATTGACGTGGATTATTTTGAGTGTAGATCAGTACCAGCGCCGGCCACGTCCTCACGGTCTTCGGGGAGGGGGGAAGGATGATTAGTTTGGATTTTTCTTCCATCATTCAACAAACCGCTTTTAATTAGAATTCCATTTGAATTTTCTAGAAGCATTTTAGTCCTATAATTTAACATGGGAGCTGTCAGAATTATCACCACTCAGTGTCTTTTTCTATTTTCAACCTGGATTCGACCATATCTGTATCTAAATACTTCATGTGTAAATCATAATTTGGCAGAAAATTCTAATAGTCGGATGCTTACGACTAGAGTGGCTTTGCATGGCGTCACCTCTTCACAACCACTCTACTTGTGGATACATTCTAATAAATTTCGTATGGTTATTTTTCTTAACGACCAATTTGAGGTATCATCCAAACTATTAAAGAAATGGTTGGAGGATTTGTGATATCGTTCGTTTAAGGTAATTTTTTATCAGGGCAGCCTTTTTGATTTTTGAGCAATCTGAAAATCTGGCATAAAATGGGTGACGTTGAAGAATTAGTTGAACGCGTCGCGTCGATGAAGAAACTTTGTCGTTTTTCGAGTTATTGGAATGTTTTGGATTGACAACTACTATAACGTCTTCTTGGGTACGTTCACAGTGCCTTTGTATTTCAGGTTGTACTTATACAATTTTATTTATATTCACATGATTAGTTCAGAAAATCAGTACACGGTCACTACGCTGAAAACCATAGAGCGTAAGGAAACATGTGAGCATCTGCAATCTTCTAAACTCTACAAAACAATTAAAATAATTGTTATTTCAAATGTAGAAAGATTAGAATTATGCCCAACTAATTTGCATAAGTTGGCAGATCATAATTGTAATTTTTGTAATTTATAACATTTTTTATATTTTTTGTAATTTTATAACAATAATCAATAATATTTAAAAATTTGTTTTTATTTGGATTAATTTTATTGAATCTCAAAAACCTCTTCCACAAAAACAACAAAACTACTAGTTATCACAAAAAATTTAATATTTTTGAATTAATTATACAATATTGTAGAAACAATAATACAATTTTTCGTTTCAAACCGCTTTTGTCGATGCAATCAAACATTTGCATTGCCTCGACAAATTATTTATTTGTTTTAACCATATTTGATTCGAAATTGACAGCTGGCTATCTTGAAGCATTTTTAGAAACAACAATTGTTATTGTTGGAATGAATAAGCTTAATTATCGAATCAAAAGAACATACAGGTAAGTCATGAGTCTACAATCAAATTTGTTGAATCTATACATAATCCTTTTGAATTTACAACATATTTCTCTGCGTGCACATTTCTTGCCTTCAAAAACCTCCACATGCTAAATTTGGTTCCATCAACAATCAATGTGAAACTAGCGATTTGAAATTGGTTCACTTTTATAGAACCCCTATGTACGAAGTACAACTTCCCAAGTAACCACGAGGCTATAATAGCATGCATATATAGGGCATATGCGTTACGTCTAGTGCATCATTCAAGTTGGATTAATGCTGAAAAGGGCCCCACTAAGATCGAACTAATGCTATATCTTTTGTTATGCCATAAGAGATGGCTAAAGTAGCATTATTGCATTGCCCTCATTTAAAAACAACCACCCTAATTCTTACAAATATTAAATTAAAGCGACCCCCCATAAAAAATATAAAAAAAAAACAACCCCCCATATAAAAATTTTATTTTGGGTTGAATAAGTGCAATAATATAATGCTTGTGGTTACTTGGGATGCAGTCTGCACCATGCTACACACTCTTGCGCTTTTCAGTACCTTTCGATACTAGTATCTTTGTTTTTGTTTTGATTCGCTATGTTATTTTGACAGCATATTTGAGGGTGTGTTGGTGTGAGCTACGTTATTAGGGGCGAATCATTAAGTTTGGGACCGGTGTGATAGTACTTCCTGAGCCAAACAATATATTCCTTTTCTTCATGACTATCCATCCGCTGGTTCCATTAGCTTGATTAGTTCACGACATATGCAGAAATTTGTGTTTCATTTGTATGAGAGCCCCCCTTCTAGAACCATCATAAGAACCTTTCCCGGCCCCAAAAACCCCTGCATAAAAATTTTCACTCTAATCGGTTCAGTAGTTTCCGAGTCTATAAGGGTCAGACAGACAGACAGAAATTCATTTTTAAATATATAGATACTAGCTGAACCCGGTGCGAGCGCTGCTACGCTTGCAATTAATTAATGAAAATTTAATAGAGCTGGTGCGTTTATGGTTATTTTTCAAAATGAGTTTTGTTGAAATATTTTCGTTTGCTAATGTGTGACTAGGATTATAGTTTTATTTGTTTTTGTTGTTACTTTTGTTTACGTAGCTACGTTCCATAAATTTATCGAACTTAACGTTGCCGTTCGTCACTTTCTTCACTTTTTCTATAGTACCTACCCAAGAAGAAAAATTGCGGTAGTTCCTACTATTTTGGCTGACTACGCCAGTTTTTAAAACTACTATGAAAATCTACTATTACCAACAATCAATATGAAACTAGCGATTTTAAATTGGTTCACTGTTGTAGAAACCCTAGTTCCGAAGTTCACCTTGCAGTCTGTACCCCTCCTCTTCCCTCCTCCCATTTTTTTTTTTTTTTTTTTATTTTATTTATTTTATTAATATAAAAATATAATTTTTGTGGGGGTGGGGTTTGAATGGGTGAGGGATAACATTGTTGGCGACGCCGGGGACCGGGGTGCTGGTACTCCCTCAGCTAAAAAAAATATATATATTTTTTTCATCACCTCACCACCCCCCGCCGCCCAACTCCCCCCCAAAAAAAAGAAGAAAAAAACACGCGCCAGATAAATACATATAAAAAAACACAAAATTTATGTCATTTTCACGTAGAATGTGGATTTACGTGGAAATCACGTAGCTCTTACGTGAATAGGGGGTTTTAATTTAAAAAAAAACATGTTTTTTTCCATCCGTATCGATGATGGACATTTTTCCTAGCACAAAAATATTTTTTATGAATCTCAACTATTTTTTCTCGATTTTTAAACAAGAAAAATCTAATCAATTTTATTTTCACAAACTGACTAGCAGTTTCACAAAGTGACATTTATACAAAGTGACAGCACTTAATTTTCAGTAACGGGGGCTCCCATTATGACATATATGTCAACTTATGTATGCTAAAAATCAATGGTTGGTTCGTTGGTTTAGGTAGTCTGTTTTTTTGTAGCGTGTTTCATGGTGAAATAGGATGGTGTTGTCTTGCAATCATAATATTTTGAAATTGTGTTTTTCAATAGTTTCGCTTGTCAAAATTAAAAAATAAATTAAATGCCGGTATATTATTATATTTATTATCGAACAATGTTATAATCCACATACCCCTATAATACCCTATTGGTCGTTTCCTCGGCCCCCCCGGTTTTTGTGTGGGTCTCTGCGTGGGTGGGCCCGCGGCGTCCCGGGTGGTTCCCGCGCCGTCCCCCTTTTGTCCCCCCCCCCCCCTCGCCCCGCCCCCCCGCCCCCCCCCACACCCCGCTCCTTCGTTTTTTTGCCCCCCCCGCTTTGTTCTGTTCCGCCTTCTTGTTGTGTGCCAGCCCCCCCCGGTCAAGCTTAAAATATAACCCCCCCTGCCCCCCCCATACAAGTTCACGGCCTCCGAAACCACCAAAAAATTCATAATTTTCCAAAAATAATTCCAATCTTCAATCCAATGATCAATTCTCTCTATAGAAAAAAACTAGTTTTAAGAAATCAATAATTATTCTTACACGCATGCAAAAAAAAATCCTGTTAAAAATACGGAATAGAAAAGGTAAAAATAATATTAACACAATTAGATATAAATGATAGCATATAAGGTTGAAATGTTAATTACTTTGTAGGAGCACCTAGGTTAATATATGAATGTAAAATAATGTAAAATTTGGAACAAATAAAGAGCTAAAAACTAAAAATAAGACCGGTAGTACAAACATAAGAGTGAGTGTACATTGAATGCACAGCTTACGCCCTTCAATAACTTGTAGAGCGAACTGATTGAACTTATAATGATTAGAAGCTGATACAGTTTTCAACTGCTTGCGATGAGCACTGGCATGCAAGTTCAAGGGGTTGCTGCAAACCTTCTGTGCAACTAAGTACAATCGAACAAATTGAACAGTATGCTTGTCATACAAACTTATTCTGCTTTACCAGACCGAAGATTTAATAAAGTCCATTAACGAGTAGGAATTGTTTAGGCCACATCCATTTATTATGTAACGCTAAAATTGAGAATTTTCGACTCCCCTTATCATGTATTTTGTATGGACTTTCAAAAGTTTTTGTATGGATTGTCACGTTAACCCTTCTAAGCCATTCGGCTTAGATAGATAGATCTCACCGGAAATTGTTGCTGATGTACAGTCTTCATTTGGACGGCTTCCCTGTGATGCAAAACGATGCATTTATGTCTCTACAGAAGTAGCACTCCGCTATTCGGCAAATATTTTCACATCATTCTTTTCGAATGGAACAGCCCGAATAAAATTAGTACTTCGCGCACAAATGTTATACAATGAAAATCACAGGTAAAAAAATACTTCGAGAAGAAATTTAAATTGAAGAATCACAGCTCTCTCTCTGTACACCACGTAGTGAGTGCATCTGGAATCATATGCCAGTCACTCACGCGCGCATGCACGTTGGCTTCGTTCGTTGCTTCTGAACAGCAAATAGCCGTTTTTTACATTACATTGGTTTTCTGTTTTTTTCTCTGCACACTCTGCCAATAAGGAGTGTATCGAAAATAAGCTATCCACAAACTTTATTTCAAATTATGTTGAAAACCGATATTTTATTCATACAAAAAATTGATCCTTTATTGTACGAGGTTAAACTTGAACATAATGAAGACCGGATGAAATTTAAGTTATTCCTTCACGAATTTTCGAACTTTGGATCGAATGCTCTTCATCAAGTTCCGGACAAGTGCTGCATCGCATTTTTTGGACGCTTGAGCCCAAATTTTTTTTTTACTCCTGCATGTTCCCAGCTGCCTTACCAGTCTTCTTGAAGACCCTCTTCACGATTGCCCAGTAACGTTCGATGGGTCGAAGCTGAGGGCAATTTGGTAGATTGATATTTTTCTCAACGAAATCTATATATTCTTTTCCGCAAGCCAATTGAGAGTGGTTTTGGCATAGTGAGCCGACGCTAAATCCGGCCAAAACAGTGGAGGTGTACTATGCTTCTTATATAAAGGCAACAATCTCTTCTGGAGACACTCAGATCGATAGATTTCCGCATTTATAGTTCCGGTAGTGTAAAAAAATGGTTGACTTCAAACCACAGGAACATATTGCTTGCCATACCAGTACCTTTCGACCGAATTTCTCCACTTGCATCGACCTGTCCGCATCGCTCACATCCTCCCCAACGACGGCAGAAAAGTATTGTGGACCTGGAAGGGGTTTTGAGTCCTCCTTTACATAGGTCTCATCGTCCATCAAAACGCATGCATCCGGACGCTGCAAAAGACGCGAATACAATTTCCGGGCCCTTGTTGCTGCTCGCTTCTTCTGTTCTGCACTTTGTTTCGAGATTTTCTGCTTCTTGTAGGTCTTCAGGTGGTTTCGCCTCTTGATACGCTGGATCATTCCGACACTCGTTCCTGCTTTTTTGGCCAAATCACGTATTGACATTGATTTGTTCTTCATGATTAGAGATACCACTTTCTGCTCCAGTTTCGGGTTGGAAGAACCGGGTTTTCTGTGGTTTTCCTGGGAATAGTGTTCCCCAAACTTATTAATGATGGTTTTAACACTCGCATGATGAATTCCAAACCGCTTCGTCAATTTTCGCATAGTAATACCCTTCTCACTTAGCCATGTGTCCAGAACCTTAATTTTCACTTCCTTTTCAATACGTGACATTTTGAAAACGCAGAATTTATGATTTCACTGTTTGTTTAAGATGAATTACGAAATGTTATTTGATTTTTTTTTCCGAACACTACGCAGCAAAAACAAAATACGTCTTGAAAACAGCACGGCTTGCTGCGATCATGGAAATTGATAGTGATTTCTGATAATCTAAATATGAAATAAATTTAACTCAATGTTCAACATCACATTTTGGCAACAAACACTTTAAATCTTCAAAATAACAGTAATTAATTGGTAATCATTCATGATTTATGCATCGAATCATTAGCCCGATAGATAGAGCTTATGATCGTATCATTAAAAGTGAAATAATTTGGCAAATGTAGGAGTTTTAGACCTATTTCCTAACAATTGATTGAAACAGTCACCCCTGATTAAGCCGTTCCGTACCCTATTTGTAATATTTTTCTTTATACTGTTCTAGCAACATTTCAAAGATAGCAATTGGAGTGAACGAAGAGTCCGGTTGGATAATTTCTGAAATAAATGGCTTATCTTCCCATAATACCACTAAACACAATATTAAAATATAATCCTACATTACTTAGAAATAAGCACATGCCAGTTTTTAATGAATATAGTAGTTGAAGTACAGAAGTGCAATTTTAAATAAAATGTTATGCTGAAATGCTGAAATACAAATTCAGCCTTTGATGCCTGTCATGTTGCTCCAGGCTCTTACATGATGCAAAATGATTTTAGATCTCCAGTCGCACCTCTTCACTTCGCTATTGTCAGATTGACAACATTGCCCAGGCTACGCCAACAAGCGTTTCCATGTTTTAGCTGGCAGTCTTTTGTGATCATAATATGACTCGTGGAGGCGTGAGGTAGGAACTTGTGAGAACGAGAGTTCGGTCACACCCTCCTTCGAAGTTGTCAACTCACCATTTGAAGCTCACTTGGATGGCTTGGATCTATAGCATAGAAACTCAGAAATTGCGAAATGATGGCTGCCGTCGTGAGTCCTATCCCGTATCCCCTTAAAGAGTTAGGACCATTGAAGCTAAAACGCCATGTCTCTAGTAGCATTATGCGTAATAACATAAAAATATATATATATATATATTTTTTTTTCTTTATTAAGGAGATTTTCAGCCTCAGGCTGGTTCATCTCCGGGACCCCAGAAGGGTGCCCCTTAATCTTCGACAGAGAGTTTCAGAAGGTTACTCTCCAAGTAACAGAGTTGCGTATTTGGAGACCCAGGAGGGTTCTCTGAAAAAGTTGATGGGGCTTCAAAAGGAGTCCCCCTAGTACAGAGTGGTTTTCCTACGGAATTGTTGTGAACTGTCGCAAAAATTTAATTGAAAAATCTAGCAAATGTGTCTTCCATAATGGCCTAAACACAATGATAGCGGCAACGGAAAACGGCAAAGCCCGATCAGAGTATGCCTGCTTGTCGGAAAGAAACCAGGCTAAATCCAAGCTGATGCTAATTGGACATGTCGAAGTCATTTGCAACAACTGTCAAACTTGCGTTTTTCCGTTCCGTTTCCGTTATCATTGTGTTTGGGCGGTAACGTGATCGAGTCCAGGTTCGTAGCGGCTGTCGTAGGTTGGGCGTTCTTTTTCGGGCGTAGTTTTGTTTGTAAAGGACGAAACGAGTAAGGAATTCGTTATATCATTAGTGGTGTGGTGTATGTAGTCGAATCGTCATAATGCGAGTATATAGTCGATTTAAAACAGAATAGACCGTTGATGGCCGGCTTCATTAAGGAATCCACTTCTAGCGTTGGTAAAATTAAAATGTTGTCATACAGTCCGGTTTCCCGGAGGAAGCCCATGAGAGCAGCTGTACGACTGGGGTAATCGCAGAGAGCCTCACGAATGCTGCCAGGTATGCCGAAGAAATCTCAGGCCCCTTGGTATTGGGGACAGTGGCATATGAAGTGCTCCACAGTGTGAGGAACTTTACATACAACACAGGATATCCGAGAATCTCCATTGCCTGCCATGTTATGTGATGCTTTGGTGTGACCTGTGCAGAGATGGGAAAGGATAATTTGTGAGCGATGGTCCCTCGGGTAGTCCCAGCGATGACGTCCTTTTTTAACTTGCGTATAAACGGAGTGCGAGAGTTCAGCCAGTTCTGTTGCCAGGCAGCCCAGAAGATATTAGGAGCCAAGTTTTGAGGTCCGGGCCTGGAACCTCTCGTGTGTAATAATAAGTTAATCGTCCGGATGCTGCGAGATGATCTATTTCGATATTTCCTTTTATACCGCAGTGCCCAGAGACCCATGCGATAGTTGTTTCGGGTGGGCGAATATTGAAATAGCCTGGATCCACGGATGCGTCGGGTTTTCGGCTTCAAAGGCTGTTATTATATATGCCGAATTGGTAGACAGAACTAGGTCTGGGAGACGGAGTTGTAATGGCTTCGGCTGAAAATATGGAACACTGGTCTGGAAGTCGATGACAGATGTTTGTTTGGCAATCAGATATACCGATCCCGACCCTGCCTTGCGAAACTGAGCCGTCTGAGTAACGGATGGAGTGATTATTGTATTTGTTCTGGATCAGATCCCTTAAGCTTTGGCTTACAGCATTCGGGTTGGAACCAGCCTTGTATGTTTGTTGTATTTTGTGGTCGATAGAGATTTTTGGTTCCAACACTTGGCTCGAACGCAATGGACCTCGGCCACTGGGGGAAGTCCTGGTTGGCATTTGTAGCTAAGAGTTCTTTTGCCTCCGCAAGGAGGAATACTCCATTATTTGAACCGTAAGTCCTTTCCAAGAAGCTGGTCGCTCGTTGGCATACTGAAAGTGCTACTAGTCTATCAAAAGACCCGCACACTTCATATTTATTTTGATAAGCTTCTTTAACCAAATCTAGTCATATAAAAGTATTTTCAACCGTTATAAAACTTTTCCCCCCCCCCCCCTTCTATGCATGCAGCAATTCCCAGAGTTGATGGAAGTAGATTGGAGGTGATGCAAACGGCTCTGTGGTATGTATTTCCGAGTTTGTTAACTAGAGAGGAACTAGCAATGCACGTTAGCTCGATGCCGTATAGGAGCCTTGAATCTATTACGGCCTTAGTGACACGAGTTCTGATGTGGCGGATGTTATTACGATGGTTGGTCCAGGTTTTGCATTGATTTTTAACGTCGTCAAAGTGAAGATTGAACGATCGAGTCCGATTTATTCTCACTCCTAGAACCGTAACAGAGTTTTGCTGAGGGATTGATTGATTGGCTTCCTTGACCGGCGTAGGTATTGACCGGTGTCTATGTCGGCAGATGTGAGTGTAAGAACGTTTTTCCACAGCTAATCTGAAACCGACCGTTGATTCCCAGTTGTTGATGTGATTAGCATTTGGATAAGCTTTGCCCGAAGTTTTTTTAGTGTGCTTTTTGCAATCATTAGCACGATGTCATCGACGTAGACAAAGATCTCTGCTGGTAGATTTGAAAAGACTCTGTTCATATTTACTAAAAAAAAGTGTAACGGCCAGAATGAACTCTTTTTGTACTCCAGTTTTTTCATTAAATTTGGCTGATCAATGGTTTCCAACGATGACTTGAAAAGTTCTGTATGTTAGGAATTCTTTTACGAAATGCAACAAATGTCCTTTGATTTCCCAGGTAGCTAACGGCTGGAGCACCTCAGGCATCCAAGCGCGGTTGTATGCCTTGGCGATGTCTAACGTTGCGAGTTCAACATGGTTCCTGTCCTTGATGGCATCGGTTAAAGCTTGTCCGAATGTATTGAAATAGGTATTTGTACCAATTCGACGGTTGATCATGCGCTCCATAATTTTTACGGTACATCATGTAAGCAACATAGGCCGGAAATCTTCCGCCGCCCGGCCTTTATGGGGACCACAAGGCTGTGTTCCATATATTCGGGATGGGTCTTTCACCAGATTTGATTAAAACACTCCAGGAGTTTCATCTTTCGCGAATGCAACAGGTTTCGAAGGAGAGGATAACTATTCTCATCCAGACCGGCAGATCTACCTTTTGCCTTAGAAAGGGCATATGTTCGCTGAACTGGAACGATTTGTCGATCTCTTGTAACTGGATGTCATTTGGATCTATGACGTTTGAGATTGACTCAGGCGATACGGAGTTTTTTCGACAGAATTCGTTCGAGTAGCCGTTTAGTTTTGTAACGCTATCCCATGTAGTTTTCTCATTTTACTGAGGGCATTAACTTTCACCCAGAGTTCGGACGCCGACTGACTGCTGTTAATGCCATTTATTAAATCTGTCCAACAACAAGCTTTGGCATTTCGAATGACGTCTCGACATTCGTTTCGTTTCTGTTGTTAAATTTGGGTTGCCTTCTCCTTTGCTGGGTGATCGACAGGAAGTCTCTTTGAAGCTCTTAAGGCTTTTCTTCTATCTTTCTGCTGCTTTTGTCTCTGGAGACCACCAGTGTACTCCTCTTCTTCCCGCAGTAGAACTAGTTTTCGAAATATGAACATTTATGGCATTGTTGATCTTGTTGGTGAGGTCGTTGATTGACATCATAGTGTTGCAGAAATCATCAACTGACTTTTGCTGGCCTGCCCTGTCTGTCTGGTCGTTTAACTAACGCGGTCGTCTGGACATGGTCACTGGTTGGGCGCTGGACCAGATTAGAATAGGATGGTGGTTGCTTCCCATTGGGTCGTCGAAAACTTGCCATAGCAGGCGATGGAGCAGGTTGTTGCAGGCAAAAGAGAAGTCAAGGACTGTTGCTCTCTGGCCACTAGAGTACGTTGGGGAACCGTCGTTGAGTTTGGTAAGATCAGCGTTTTGAGTAGCCTCAAGAACCTCAATACCTCGACGGTTGGATTTTTTGCTTCCCCAGGCATGATTGTGCCCATTGAAGTCCCCCAAAAGGAGAAGAGGACCATCAATTTTCTCCAGGATGTTGGCTAGCTTACTTCTAAGGTTGCTAATGGTGCCGTTTGGTAGGTATGTGGATATAATTGTGACCGGGAATGGGTGGTCAATCTTAACAGCAATGATCGGCAGGTCAGTCTGGATGTCGATGGCATTGAAATTGAACGGGAGACGGATACCAATAGCTGTGAAGTGGTAGACATTTTGACAGCTTTTAAGGGTCCATTTGTACTGCCCTGCAAGAGAGCTGTCTAGTGCGGCCAGACTAGCGCGGTGAACTTCCTGGATAACCAGGATTCTAGGGGATAGGTCCTTGGCCAAAGTTTCCAAATCACATAAATTGTTGAAATATCCGTTAATATTCCATTGTAAGGCTAATGCCGAACCGGCGTGTAAGGACTGACGTGGTGCTGAGGGATATCTCAAAGGTGGTAGGGGATTCAATGGCGTTTGGGAAGTTGTTGTGTTATCTGAAGATGTGACCTGCTGTGTTGAGGGGGGCCGAGGGGCTGGTGTGGGAGTAGTTGATGCCCCAAATGAAAGAGCTTTCCGAAAAAACGTTGTATTCCTTGAAGTGCCAGCTTCTGGTAATTGATTATTGTAAGCTTTGGCTCTCCATATGTCATACTGTCTTGCATCCGATAAAGCTTCCGAAGGGATGATGGTTGTGTTTGATTCTTGACAGCCTGTTCCATCTGTGAATTTCGACAACAAACTCCTGGGGGTGATTGCCAGTTTCGACGGGACCAATATATCTACATTGATGATCGGTTGATTGCCCAAAATCTTATCCGTTTGCTTGATTCCCACGGTGTCCTGCGAGGGATACGGGGTAACCCGTTTGTCCGTCTCGCATTCCATTGTCGCTATGGCCTTGACTCCCTCGTCGTCCTTAGGGGGATACGGGAAGACCCGCTTTTCCCGCGCGTCAGTGTCTTCCGCACTGACGGGACCTCTCCTGCTCCACTGCTCCTCTGGGTTATCAGTCTTTACTTCGTTGGGTGGTTGTCCAGCGTTTTCAGGGTTGCTTTTACAGATGACGCATCTTGATTGTGAATTTGAAGGCATTGTGAATTGTGCTTTCAGGTTAGCTGTGGGGTTTAGATGGTTGGACTTGGGTGTAGGGATTTATTATAAGGGGAAAGGATAATTGTGGATTTGGGCTTTATAGGAGTGCTTCCAGTTCTTCTTCTCCTTGTATTCCATCATCGGATACATCGAAGAAGTCGTTGAATGGTAGTTTGGATTGGGGGAACTGTGATCGGTGTTTGGGAGTTCTTAGGTGTCCGAGATGTACACAGCAGTGTTGTTGGCTTTGGTTCTCTTTGGATCCAGTTCTTCGTTTTCCTACATAGTGATGTGCGTCTTAGATTTCGTCTTGACTCTCAGTTGTTTTGGTTTCGAGCCTTTCTCCTTTTGGAGTGAGGTGCTGATGAAGGGCTTGAGTCTTGAGTTTGTTGGAGGGTATCAATTAATTCACTCTGCATCTTTTCTTTGGTTCATAACTGCTGGATTTCAGCTACAAGGTTCTTAATTGTTCCGTGATTTCTGATGAGGTTCAGTCGGTTCTGATTGCGGGTCGGGACAGCAGAGGTTAAGTGACCGTTGTGCGTTTCACCACGGTTAGAAGAAACGTTTAAGATTTGCTGGGATTTCCGTCCAAGTTCGACTTCCAGAGCAGCAAGTTTGCGGTCCTTTTCGTCGATAATTGCTTCTTGGCGCTCAACAACCAACATTAAACGCTCAATTTGTTCGTTCTTCTTGTTGAGTTCAATGAGAACATTGTTCATTTTGGCCTCGAGTTCTGCAAAACGCTTGTCATTGCTATCGTTTAGCACAGCTGCCATTGAGCGTTGGCTATGTTTTCGCTCGTATGCTCGTCTGGCTGCGGGGTATCCGATCCCCAGGTCCACACGGATGTGTTGAATTTCATTTTCCTTCTCATACATCGGACATTTCCGACTGGACACTGGATGGGTGTTATTCTTGCAGTGTTTGCAAAATGGCTTTTCATGGCAAGGCTGAGCTGAGGTGCTGGTGTGATCACCTGAGCAGTTGCTACACGTTGGGATATTTTGTTGACATCGTGCACGTGTGTGTCCATATTCAAAGCAGCAAAAACAAAGCATTGGTGATGGGTAGTATGGTCGGGTGCGACATCTGATCCACCCGAAGTCTACATTAGATGGTACCACCGTTCCATCGACTGTTAGGATGATGGTAAGGGTGGGGATGCGCTCAGTTCCAGCTCCGCTGGGACGAGTAATCCGTCTGATCTCGGTAATGCCTTGGTCTTGGAGTTCATCAATGATCTCTTGATCATTGTACTCAGTTGACTCCGAGCATGTGATTACACATTTGGATTGGTTACGTACTGGATGATTTACCACTTTGACGGCGAATCCATCGCTTAGTTGGGTCATTGTTTTGAGTGTATCAATCTGCTTTTTATTCCGAAGTTTGATGAAGTAACTGATGCCTTGCCTTTCTGGATATGCTTCAGATATTTTAACGCCTAGAAAGTTTTCCACGGATTTTCTTATGAGGAACGGTTTTTTGGGGAGGTTTCCGGATGCCGCTTGTAATCGTAGTATCGTCATTTGTCCGTGATCGCCTCTGGAGTCACCCCATTGGGGAAAACTCTGCCCTGTGAAAATGCCATCCCTTTTGTTAGAGGGTCCTGCATCTCCCAGAGGGATGGGGGGACTGTCCCCCAGCGACGTGCCAGGAGACGACCGAGTTGCCCTTGATTAAGCCTCAGTTAATTTATTCCTTGTTTTCGTAATTCACTTCAATGTCAAATTGCACACAACTTTCGGGATCAGCCGATCTTTTTTTACTGTCCATCCCCCCCCTTTTTTCTCCCCCCCTAAAACAAATTTTCCCCCCCCCCGGGGGCCCCCCCCCTTAACCCCCCCTCTCCACTACTTTAACGATTACTGATTATTTAAAGCCTCGAGCTATCTGGTTTCACTCGCTGCGATGTGAACATAAAAATAAGTAAATTGTACTCCATATTATTTTAGAAGAAAAGCATCTATGAAGGGCCTTATTACGGCTTTAGCCGTGACACCCATAAAACAGACAGTGATTCCCATTTGATTTGTACGTGGGTCTTTTCACCGTCATTCTTTTCTACCCGTAATAAGCCCCGAATGCCCACAAAATCTGTCACAAATCTGGAAGGATCATTCGGATCATTGTGCCAATGCGCTACTAGTTTTGTCCATGTATTTCAACAAGCTTCCTATTCTTTTAGCATCGTTGAAGCTGCAAGCTCAACTACAGGAAATGGGGAAAATATCACTTCTTCTACCTTTTTTAGAACCTGTCGATCCTCCGTGTGGTGTCTTCGGGTGTGAGCTGTGCCAAAAAAGTAAAAAATAAAAGCTTTATAAGTAAATCATTTCTGTTTACAAGCCATGTTTCTCGGCAATTTTTTAACCTACAAGCAAGAGATTTATGACAGGTAAAACCGGCATTACAAATGATGCACACGAATGGTCGCTCTCCCGTATGTTGCCGGATGTGAGCCCGGAGGGCCTTGGCTAAATTGAAGCCCCTTCCACAGAAAGAGCACTGGTGAGGCTTTTCGTTCAAATGTGTACGCATGTGTACATTCCGGTCACCCACCCGAGCGAAAGATTTGTTGCACACCTGAGGAAAAACAGTACGTTCATAAAAAGTTTAAAGGATTATAAAACAGTTCAGCTGACCTCGCAGCTGTACGGCTTCTGCTTTAGATGCACGCCGTTTATGTGTAGCTTCAAATGTTCGGGTTTCTTGAAAGTATTGCCACATTCTGTGCATATGAATTTTCGCTCCTCGCTGTGAACCTGGATATGTTTCGCCAACGATGACGGTACTTTGAACGTTCTACTACACAAATCACAACCGTATGGATAATCACTGAGATTTTTCTTATCATCATTCAATGGAATCTTTTCGATCTTGTCTTGTCTTGTCTCTTGCGAGGTTTGTTCAAACTGTATGCTTATATCCGTCTTACCGTGGGTCATTAAGTTATGGCGCCTCAGATCTCGGATTCTCAGAAACGATTCGTTGCAGAATTCACAACGGTACGATTTTTCGGTATTGTGTAGATTCAGATGTTTCATGAGAGTACCTTGTTGAGTGAACTTTTTACCGCACTGTTCACATTGATACGCCCGTACGTTATTGTGAACAGCAAGGTGCAATTTTAGAGTACCTTTCTGTGCGAATGGTTTATTGCAAATATCACATACATACTGTCGCGTCCCGTCGTGCTTCTTGAGGTGCGTTTTAAGGCTACATTCATGGCGGAAACTTTTCCCACAAATGTTACACAGATAGGATCGTTTTGGCGTGTGCGTTAATTCGTGATTCTTCCTATGAGTATGCTGAATGAAGGACTTGTCACAGTGGCGACATTTGTACTTTTTGTCTGCGACGTGCGTCTTGAGATGATACTCATATTTGGACGTGCTGGCGAAATTCCTTCCACACGTTTTACAAACATGATCACCAATCAAGTGTACAGTTTTCTTATGTTTCATTAGATAGCGCCTACATTTAAAGGACAAATCACATTCATCACATGAGAATGCATCCACATCGCTGTGCAAATACAAATGATTATTCCTAATGGTGACGGTTCGGAAAATTTTATCACATACTGGACATTGGAGCTTGTTTTTGCAATAAGAAGCCTTTTCCGATCGGAAGGACTCTTCACTCTCGGATCGGCATTCCGATGTTGATTTGGCAGACTCAAATTAGTTCTATCATAATTTCCGTCGTCACCTGGTAATTTGTCATGCTTAGGGTCAATTAGAATGTCCGACTTTACAACAAAGCTGACCACATCCGGTTTAATTTCCGTTACTTCTTTGGACAACTTGGCGAAGTTCTGCTCGAGATACTCTTGAGCTTTCTCGCATTGCTTTCGAAAAGCATCGATAGCCAACAATCGTTCCAAGCAAATATTACAAATATTTTCAGGATATCCATCGCCTTTTACAATCTAAAAAGGTGGGTATAATCAACTGACTGCTAAATATAAAATGTTTATACATACTTTAAATTTAAAAAGCGATAAATTTTCGATCAAATTATCTGGAAATATACCGGATTCGCTGCTTTCGAAGATCGCAATCAACTGTTGCCCCGAATCGGTGCTCAGACACGTTCGACAAGTGAATGAAAGCGATAGTTTTTCCACACAAACCACTTCGAATGCATCTTCGGTTTTCATTTTGTAATGCAATGCCTCCTAATTCATAACGTACTGCCGGAATTTGATCGGAGTTTCCGAAATTAAAAACACTACTTTTGTAAAACAACAACATCAATTTTGATGATTTTGATTGAAAACGTATTGTAAGTAAATCCACTTAGGGTGATTCTTGGTCTTTCTTGATTTCAATATAATAAAACATTATTTACTTTTACCTTCCTTTTCACTATTTTGTCTAGATTTGATTTGATGTTCATAAAAGCCTAAAAGCCAATTGTAAACAAGGGAACGTCCATTAATTACGTCACGCAAAAATTGACTTTTTGTAACCCCCCCCCCATGTCACGTTTTTTGTATGGACCTTCAAATTTTTTTGTATGGATCGTCACGTTTTCTCGAACCCCCCCTCCCCCCTACTGCGTGACATAATTAATGGACCTTCCCCAATGACTTTAAACGCCGATCTCTCACGAAGCTCACGAATCACACGACGATATCAAACTACACCATGGCAGAGTAAACATTCCTGTTCCAGATCATGATTTTACATCGCGAGTGTGTTTTGAGTTTCGTGAGAAATCGACGTTATGACGAAATGACTTTATTGTTTACAAGTGGTTTTTAGGCCCGAATCATGAATTACTCGTGAAATGTTGTTTTAATTTTATGATAGAGAATTATATTCCAAGATGAAAAGGGGAGGGGGGGGGGGGGGGGGGGGGGGTTTGTTTGTATAGCCAGGATCTGATTTGATTTAAAATTATAAACAGTTTCGCTAAAAAGTGAGATTACTCAAACAATCAGGTATTAGGGCCTTTCGTGCTTTTCCCCGTCCTACATTTTTTTTTTTCATGCTGTTTTCGAAAATATTACCTCGTGACAGGTTCCTGTTCCTTCTGTGCCCTTCTTTGTATTTAAGAAAGGTAAAACAAATCCACAATGATTGGTAGATGTCTCTACTGTACAACAGCAGACTACATACACACTCATTCGGATTTACCCAAAATTGAGTAAAGTTAACCCAAAATCATAAAAAATTGAACTACTCAAAATTGGGTAACCGAGTTTCAATCCAAATTTGGGTAAAACCACGTTATTTAAGTTTTTGGGTTAGGTCTACTTACTATTATAGAATGTGGATTTTATGGAAATTGGGTGAAATATTGAAATAAAAAAATACCCTAAGCTGCTATAGTTCAGCTTTTTTCAGATAAAAATCTTCTTCCGAATCCAGGGGATGCGACTCTATCTCAGATTCAGGATTTTTTTGTTTTGCTTTTGTGCGATGTGCGCACGCTTACTAGATAGAAAGAAGATTTTAAAGATTTTGATGAAGATTTTAAAGATTTACTGCAAGAAGATGCAACACGATGCAAGTTGATGGATTAAGATTCACAAGCTGAAACAAGATTTTTCAAAGATTGATGCGCTAACGGGGGATTTTTCGCCCATCTTGAATCTGGATTTAGATGTGTCACACCCCCAGTCCGAATCCCAAGGGACATTCTTTTTACTAACGTGTGGGGTGGCACCAGATTCTTTTCGATCTGGCGCCCATTTGTTGTACTTATGTGCCAATGTCGGCCGAGGTGTGTCCTCTTAACTTCCTCTCCGGGAATATGGTGGTCGACTACTGCGTACAGATTCTGACGTTTTCGGTATCTTAGGCGTCGGATAGTCCCACGGTGTTTTTTGCGAACTCGAAGCTTGTCTAGCATCACCGTCCTTCCATCAAAAGGCGTTAATTCGGTGATAGCTTCGAGGCATTCTTGGTTCATCTTTGTAGTGGCTAAAATATATGAACAAAACGCACCGTATAAAAATCACCTACAATTAAACATATTGATTAATAATTTACCCTGGGAATCGATGCGATGATTCTCCACGATGGCTCCAGGAACTGCTAGATGAAAACTTGTGTCGCCTTCGATCATCGTGGTCGTCTCGGTCGCGACCCTTCTTAGATTTAGTCGCATACAAGCCTTTTCACTGGTAATCTTCCTTTGAGCGCTTATTAAACCGTTACTTAGGTGCTTCACTTACACCTCCGGTATATGATGGAGTTTCTACCACACTTGCTCGATACTTCTTAGATGACGACGACGATGAGTAAGATTCTTTATTGCGGTCACGCCACTCGGAGTAATTTCTGAAAGTATCTTCATAATCCAAATCATTCCCGCCTGAATCTTTGAACGACAGTCGCGCCTGTTGCTTTCGAGCCCTCTGTGTTGCTACTAGTCTGTCTAACCCTAACAAGGATAATTTCGGTTTCTTGAAGACGTCCTTATCTGCTTCTTTCTTCTTGATTATAAGACCACCAACGTTGCTGCCACTTTGTTCCAACTTTCACACATCGGAGAACTTGTCCATGATGATGTTTTAACGTAACTGTTCAGTCAAATAATGCGATATTAGAAATCATTCTCCGCAAGCAGTGAAGCGTTTTTTGTTGCTAAAAGAATAAAATTACGGCATTAGTAAATAACACTCAAAACAAAGTTTAACAGTTTGGACTACATGTATGAATTCGAATACGCTTACTTGTAAACCGATAGATCCAGGATGACGGCCGTGGCCAGTACGCGCTCCCGAGTACTAATATCGACGACGTAAAACTTTAGTTTTTTGTATGGAAATCACCGCACCAGCACCGGGGTGGAAAAAAAACGTCCCTATTAGTACACTGTTTGTACAATGGACACATATTTGGCATAGTCCGACAGACTTTAGTTTATAAACACGTCTCTCAGTGAAGTACAAATATTTGTCCATTGAACAAACAGTAGACGAACAGCTTAAGGATTGAACCAGATTAAAGAAGAACTTAGTTTACCCACTTTCACGTTTCAGCCTGTTTTATGAAAATGGCTAAAAGTTACTCAATTTTGGGTAAATTCGAATGAACGTGTAATTTTGTCATTCAAAGTTACTGCACTGAACGAACCTGACAGGTGCATGATTCTTCATAATCACAAGTAACGAATTTCTTGAACATCTGAATACAGTGACCATTCGCTAATAGCAATTTCGTTAACTGCAACGTCTTTTGATTGCAAGTTCACTAATTGCAACGTGTTGCAATTAAAAAGTAATTAACTGTCATATGCAAATGTCAACCAGTAATCTGTCATTTAACTCAAAGGGATTATCAATGGTAATGAAAAAAATAGTTTTATTAATCATCATTTATTTATCTCTACATTAATAAGTGCGATATTATCAAAACTTAACATTTCTTTGTATACATTACAAACATTCCGCTTCTTCCATTCATTTTCAATCATTGTCTCCAGCAACGATTTCAGTTTACAGACTTAGGATAGATCAGTCTTCAAGAAGTTTATCAAATAATCAATTGAATCAATCGCTTTCTGGAAATCCAACTGCAGAGAATCCTTTGTAGATGAATTTCCCGTTTCGCCTTCGACGCTGTCTTCTCCAAGGTTTTCCAACCAATCTTCATCAACACACTGGGAATTATCGAAATTTTTCAACGTGAAATTCACAATTTCAACATCGTCAAACACTTCACTCGTGCAGCAAGTAGGGTTTCCGTCTCAATCCCGTACTTCATTTTTAAGCCAGCGCTGAAGCTGATCGTCATCTGTTTCCGTTCCTATGTATCTATCGATACCACCAGTGCCTTGATGTCTTTCCAGTGATTCTCATCGTGCAGGTCGAGAGCGGTTTCGTCTTGCCATTCTGCTTTCGGAAATTCGTCGATAAGCTTTTTCCACGAGTTTTGAATTGCAGATGTATTTATTTCAGTCCATGCTGAAGCCAACCAGTCTATGCTGGTCCGTAATGATGCCTTCTTTAATCTTTGTTCCAATGGCAAATCATTATTCTCAAGAGCCAAGTACATCATAAGTTTCCGCTTGTATCTAACTTTAATAGCATTTATTACTGATTGGTCCATTGGTTGGCATTACGATGTTACGTTGGGTGGTAAGTAGATCACTTGTATAAGTCCATCATCGCTTCGTAGGTCTTCGCAATCATCGAAATGGGCAGTACAGTTGTCCAATACTAACAACCCGCATAACGAAAAACAATTTGATATATAGTCAAATCTATATTTCGAATGTAAGATATATTATCACATTTTATGTTATTGTTATCGAATAGTTTAATCTCATTTTCACCATACAACCTCTACATTAACACATATTGTTATTGTATGCCATATTATCATTGAAAGGTTTTTTATTGTCTGCACTCGGTCTGGATTATACACCAACTTTTTGGCAGGAACTAAATTTTTGCTGTACTCTATACAGCAAAAATTTAGTTCCTGAAAATTGCCATTTTTTTTTTTTTTGTGGTAACCTAACTTAACTGCCTATTCAGCACATTGTTATTTGGCCTTTTACCATCTGACATATTGTTAAAACTATATAGGAGATTGTTAGTTTATAGTTGTCAACTATAAGGGTAAATGTCGTAACAATAACGGAAACGGTCGTGAACAATAAGGGAAATGGTCCAGGAATGGTTTGTGATTATGCGGGAAACCTTTTGGTTCAATATTTTGGTCTGCAGAAAACATACGTACCTCCGGTACGAACTCTTTGTAAACTTCGAAAAAATTAGCGTGTCATCCAGGCTTTGTTCGAGTGATAATAGGACACAGAAAGCGACTCCTTCGAATGTCGGGAGAGCTCTCGGGAGGGTTAGCTGCCACACTAATAAACAATAATTTCATCCTCATTGTTACAACATGGCATGAAAGTAAACCTAGTTTTATTTAATTTCCAACCGGAGGCATAGGATTCATCCCATAATACCACTGAGCGCGAAGCAATCATTTTGATAGAAATCGCCGATTTGTCTGCATTGTAAACTTGAGACTTTGTGAGACCCATTTCGATGATTTTGTTCAAAAGTACAGATACGAAAGATAGGCATCTACAACCGCAGAAGCCTTCTCACCTGCAGCAACTACTACTACACACAAACCGAAACGTTTTCTGAACCGACGAAGCCATCCATCGGAAGCTAAAAATGTTTTACCTGTGTAATGGCTGGCCCACAATTGATACGTTGCGGATGCGTTGACGTAAATTTGACAGAAAACCTATGGAAAAACTGTCAAATCTACGCAAACGCATCCGCAACGTATCAATTGTGGGCCAGCCATGATCCTGGAAAGCCTTGAAGAAACATTCTGCTTTCGCTTTGGGCACGTCCGGAGGTATAATCATGTTCCGTTAACGTTCCTGCAGAACGCATACATATAACGCCTCCTCCAGCAACAGAAAGTACTTCAATGTTTTGCGGTCCTCAATCCCATGCTCTCGATACTTTTCAACATTTTCCTTTATAGCACTCTTGTTTATCACGTTTCGAGAAACAGGAAGTTGACATTCCAATTTTTTCCCCAATCGTCTCGAATGGTCACTGTACGTCTGTTTGAATAAGTTGTCGAGAAATTTAGTTTCTAACTTTATGACGAGTCGCTAAACTTGTAAATGGTACTCCGAGAAAAATTTCATCGTTGTACCGACAATTAAATCATGGTCAGGATGACTATCGCATATAATGGTTTCAATAACCATGAAAATTTTCGAATTTACCACGTTCATGGCATTTTTGACTATGATCATGGTAACAAGGACTATTCCGACATTATGGAAAATGTTGCATCAACTATTTTTAATGGTAGTTTTGACCATGATCATAGTCGGTTCAAAATCACTATACTGCAATAAGTCATCCTAACCCCCAATAATGGTAAAATTGACTATCAAATTCCTCTCTGTGTAGTCTTGTGATTTGCTTATTCAAAGCTTTTCGGGTTGAATCATCCTAATTTCGCCGTTATGGTATAGGATTTTTCATCTTTTGACAGCCGACGCAAAGATGATAATCACCCTCCAAAAAACAGAAATTCAGTGAGACTAATGTATACAGCAATAATCATACAATATGGTGCGAGCAATTTGATTCAGTGTACTTATCAATCTGACAGATTGTTATGGCCGAGTGCCCGTGCGATTGTTTATGGTACAATTAAAAATAAAGTAGGAAAATTCGTGCTAACATTTCTGAAAATGTCCACGGCAATTCTCATGCCGGAATGTTGCCGCTGTTGTTTGGTAGAGGAAAACGACACCATCTACGTGTTCGACATACTGGACGAGTTTGACAGTAAGATTTGCGATCTGATTGCAACATGCGGGGGCGTTACGGTGAGTAGTTTGCGTTTACTGGCCTAATCCACTATAACATTTCTTACCACCAGATTACAGAGGATGATACTTATTCGAAAAACATATGTGGAAACTGTCTGAATGATTTGGCTAATGCGGCTCGATTCCGAGAACGGTGCCTTAGTACCACAATTATTTTACAAAACACGACTGTCGAGTCGAAGGACGATCTTCACCAGCCTCGCGATGATGATGATGGACGGAAGGGTAGCTCTGTGATTCCAGTGGATGATTTCATAGAAGAAATAATTGTCGAACAGGTCGAAGACGTGGACGTGGAAGATGTACTGGGATTGTCTGAGATTCACGATACAAATGACGAAAATCCATCTGATATCCAGTACATCATCGCCGAGGAACCAACCGAGTCGGAGTTGCAAGTTTTTGATTACGACAATTGGACCAGTGAGCAAAATGACTTCGATGAGGAACAAATGGAGACCATTTGCATTCAAGAGCTGGATAAAGATTTCGAAGGTGCTACCGAAGCATCTGTTTCAAAGCCAATGCACAGGGAAGTAAGATTTGCTCAACCTAGGCCAGTGCAGCTCAACTATGTCTGTCAACACTGCGGAGCGGGCTTTGCTCTACAGAAGAATCTTGCAAGGCATCTCGTGATGCATCAAAATTATGTCTGTGATAAATGTTCGGTGGTGTTTGATAGGTTGGTCAATGGAGTTAAAAAAAGATAACGACAGTTTATAAATAAATCCTTTTCAATTTCAGCCATAAGGATCTCGTTATTCACCAACATTCACACTCGGACGATCCCCCAGAGCAATTAGACGTACACCACAGAGAAAATACTGAAAAACTACAAAACTCGAAAAAGAATCATCGTTGCACATTCTGTGAGAAAGCGTTTGTTTCCAACTCGGCGTTGGTTGCCCACGTACGGGTTCATACGCAGGAAAAACCGTTCCCTTGTAACTACTGTCCTAAGCGGTTTCGAACAGTCGGGGCGCAAGAACTACACGAAAGACGCCACAACGGAGTGAAACCCTACAAGTGTGATCTGTGTGGACGAGGATTCGCCGAGAGTAGCAATCTCAAGGTTCATCGTCGGACACACACTCAGGAAAAACCACATGTCTGTACCGTTTGTAATCGTGCATTTGCCCGGGTCTTTCTGCTACAGATCCATCAACGAACACACACCGGTGATCGACCATTTCCATGCGAGGAATGCGGAAAGTCTTTTTCGCAGCAGGGAGACCTAGCGGCTCACAAACGTATTCACACTGGAGAGCGACCGCATATGTGTGGTATCTGCGGGAAAGGATTTATCAAGAGTAGTGGTCTCACGCAACATCTTAAGAAACATGAACAGCAGGGCGAGGACATTCGGGTAGTGCTGGTCAATACCAAGCGCGATTCATCGACCATGCTCCCTTTTACAGAAGACATTCTCAACGAGGAAGAAGGAATAGTAGAGGGCTAATATTTTGTGAAGATGTACAGAGTCGTCATTTCCTGAATTAATTCGGAGTGTTTCAGACACATTGAAAGAATACCTTAGTCAAATAGATGTGAAAAATGCATTTAGGTAAACGAGAGTACATTCGAGCACACATTAAGAGGAAATAAACTTGAATCAAGTGTTAAAAAACAAAAACAAATAAGAAACAAAGATACTACCATTTTTTTCTGGCAATCTGGGAACGTGTCAATCAACAACAGTTATGCTAACACTTGTTATTGTACTTCTTAGGTATTGTAGTCAACATGGTATTGGGTATTGTTTGCTGAAGAATGGCTTACCTGACTTGGTCACTTAATACTTATACTTGAAGTTCATCTTGAACAGATACTGGCACTGAACTTGGGCCACGTCATATACAATATATTCGTTGTATAGAAGCGATGTTTTCAACTTAGGATCTTGCATAATGCCTTTGCCCAGTGGGATCTCTACACCGTCTGGACGTACGTGGGCTTGCTTTGGATTGGGTTGTGTGCGTCCGACACCTTTGGTGCTGTGCTTATCAGCCGGAAGTTTGGTAACATAGTGGGCCTGGTTATACTCGACCATGTCTCCCAATGCGACTTCACACAACATCATAAGACCAGTTGAATTTGATGGACTTGTGCAACAGTAGTTGGCCGACTTGGAAACCATATCAGCAAAATAGATACCCTTGCCGAACATATAACCGGTAACTGGCGCTTCCGGTGGAGCAATCTTCAAACCATGCGACAGGATGCCCACAAAATTGGTAAGGCGAGAACCGTGCCACAAAAGCTTACGGTTATGTAGTTTTCTAAACGGTTTATACCGTCGATCTTCGCCTTTACGTTTGATTTTAAAGATTTCACCAATTTCCAGCTCATAGGCCGTATGCGTCTCGGCATGGGTGTTCTTAACGTACTGTTCCAGAATTTGGAACTCTTCCGAATCCCGCTTGAGTGTTTCCATGTCCGTCTTGAGCTGTTCGTAGTGACCATCCAATGGATTCTTCTTTACATCCGTGTCGGCGTTCAGGAAGCTGTAAGCAATTTCAATCTCCGTCAAGCTGTCCAGCATAGCTTGCTTTTCGGTGATTTGCTCAACCGTATCCAAAACCGGCGGAGTTTCCACACCAAAGCTATGTGGAATCAGGGTGTAGAAACGATTCGATGCATCAATAAACAGTGGATTGCTGCCACCGTTAACGATTAGTTCCGAAATTTCCGTCAAAACCTTCATTGCTGATTGCAACTGCTTTTGGGAGAGCTTTCCCAGTGGCATCTTCTCCATGTCCAGCTCGAACTCCAGCATTACCTTCTTCATAGCGTCCACATCAAACAACATTTGCACCAGATCTTGTATCGCAGGTTCCAGCTTAGATTTGATATCACTACTCCCAACTAATGTTTTTGTCTGCTCATCACCATAATCAATATCCACCGGGTAATACATTCCGGGGTGTTTGCGAAACGCTCCATGGCGGTATTCGTCCCAGCTGTTGCCGCTTTTTTCTTGGAAGTGGTGCTCGAATAAACCCATTGCATCCAACAATGTGCTGCAACTTTCCACTTTATTTCCACCAATAGTCGTACCAATGCGACCCCATGACCGGAAGAACCAGAACCTGCAAGATAAAAGAATGTTGATTCATATCCGACAAGTTCCAATTGAAAACGTTTTAAGAATTCAACATCAGTCAACATATTCCAAAAAATAATCTGTACTCACTTGTTACCATTGTCAGCGACTAGAACTTGCATTTTAAAGTACGAGTTCTTATCCGCCTGAATGTCCACCTTATTCAGCACACTGTTGTATACCTCCTTGTGTTTCTTGTACACGTGAGCCACATCATCCAGACCGGAATCAGGATCAACAGCCAGGCCCCCCTTCAGCTTGAGTGTCATCTTCGATGGCACAGATTTCGTGTAGATGCTTTTTTTCGATTTGGACTTTTCCTCGTCCTGTGGAACTCGCGTGTGCGGGTCCGAACCCCAATCGCAGATCGATTTGCTCGTAATGTAGGACAGTGCACCGCCACCCTTCGCATCTTCCAGAAAATCTTCCGGGACAACCTGAATCTGCAAATCTTTGGCCTCCGTCATGCGACTACCCATCTTTTCAACTTCATCTGGAGTGGAAATGATAGCAGCTGTTGTGTTGGTAATCTTGGTGGTAACTTTACCACCAAGCTTCTGAATTTTAAGTTTTAGTTCGTCCTTGGGAGTCGCCGTCTTACCAAGGATAACGAACTGTAGCTCATATAGGGGCGGTTTTTCACGTTTAATTTTCGGTTCAAGGGTTTCCTCTTTCTTCACCTTTTTCATGGTAGTACTTAGACTCGGTGGAACGTACTTGATTACTCTGTCACTCACGACCGACTTGTATTTGTCCAAGAATGAGAATGCCTTTTTGATTTCCGATGGCACCTTTGTTGGCGTTCGAGGAGGTTTCATATCGGTATTCAGGCATTTCACCCACTCAGTAAGGTTACCTTCGCACATATATGCAGACTTTTGCAAAACGTACTGTCCATTACACTTTGGACATGGTTTGAGCGCTCCAAAGGTCAAAATGTCACAGACACGCTCCAAACAGGCGTCGTACCCTTCCGGAATAGATTGATTGTTGCGACTCAAAATACTAATCAGATCAGGTTTCTTCATTTCCAGATCCTTGAGCTTGTCACGAATTTTGAAGAAAGCTTTCTGCTGTTGAGCATACAGCTTCTCATCGATGGCCTCTTTGGCCGAATCGACTTCGTCTTTCGGTTCGGACTTAACCTTCTTCTGTGGTACCTCCTCCTGCTTAATTGCCGGAAGTAATTGCTTAACCTTAGCCTTGTCTTCCTTCTTAAGAGAGCTAAAGCCGGGTAGTACCTCACCATTCTCGAAATAGCCCAACTCAGAACGCAACTGCAAATACCCATGGCTGTAAATTTGGTCTCATAAATTCTAAAAATAAAAACCAAGTACCTTTGCGAAACACTCCGCATGATGCCACATCGCCTGACCACCATACTTCATTCCAACTTCGGTCGTATAGTCTACCTTCTTGATTCGAACCTCATCCTTCAGTATTTTGATCTCGCAACCGCGACAAGTAGCCCGACCAGAAGAGGCGTATTCCACACTAAAATCCTTCAGTGCCATACTCTGCTCTGCTGTGCGTTTCTTACCCTTGCCTTTTCCCTTTCCGGCAGCCGGAGGTACTACCACACTGCTCAAAGCAGCTACAAATAATTCAAATAACATGAATAAAGCCTCGAGTCCTAACAAAGCTAGTGTACCCACCGATTTTCTCACGAACATTCTGCTGATCCTCGTAGCGCAGTCCCTCAAAGTGGGCAATATCACCCTCAGTGGTTGGTCGGAGCTTCTGAAAGAAACACTTCTCGTGGTACCACTGGGCCTGCTTGCCATCATGGAATGCCGACTGGACCATCGCTCCCATTCGGAGCTCATCTTTATCAATTTTGTTCTTGCACAGCTTGCACGAGGCACGACCACTTTTGGCGTACTCGGCTACATAGGGAAGATTTTGCGCATCCATTTGCGACGAACTTCACGACCAATATTCAACAAAACAATGTACCGAGTATTCAACAAGAAATAACAGGAATTTATCACGCAAAACGTGAATTTATTTCGATTCACCGACTGATGCTCACGAAACTACAGGAATGACTGAAGTGAAGTGAAAAGTGCAGCTACCTGCTAGTTATCCCTTGTTTTCATCTCCCTCGAAATCGTTTGGCTATGTGTGCGAAACAGAGATGGCCTTCAAAGAATGTTTACAATCCGCAGTTCCCAAAAAAAACACGTAAAAAAAGGAAAAAAAGAAGGCACCACTCTAAAAAAAAACCCAACCGAGGAGATAAGTTAGGGAAAGAAACCACGGGTTAAAAACAGGGAACCAACCGAACCCAACCAAAAAAATTCCCCCCCCCCCCACCCCCCAAACCCCAACTCTAAAGTAGAAATGTAAACAAACAAACGTCAAAAGATTCCTTGTTTGTAAACAATACTGGCGTTCGTACCCGTAGTAACAAACGTCAGACGGGCCTTATTCAATTAAGGCCGTTTTTTTAAGTGACCATTGAAAGCAGCTTAAATCCGGGAGTTAGAAAGTGCTTGCTCTATTGCAGATGCAGTTACCCATTTCAGAAAGTCTGGAGAGTCACGTCCATTCCGAGGTTACTTTCACACGCAATAAGCCAGTTCGTAAACATGACCATTTTCATGTGGATTACGGTAAGGTAAACACACTTCCAAGTTGAAAAATAATCAAACCTGGAGCGTATATATTGTATATAAATGTTATAACTGGTTGGGTCTCACCATATTTCGCTGGTCCGCTATAAGACTCACTCTTCTGGAATTGCGTTGTTCCCTTTGCTATAGACTAGTCCCTTTTTTGTCTGTTGAACTTTCCATCCAAACCATTAAACCATTGAACTATCATCCTGATAGTCACCCGGATAAAAATAACGATACAATTAGAATTTAATAATATACAATAACAACAGAATGTATTGCCGACCATGAATCTTACTGTTCATGTATCAGACAAATCAAAAAAGCACATTGTAATTACATTAGATCACTCCATATGCTAGAATTTTCAACAATAGTGAAACAATACAATTAATAGTTATTAACTCAAATTTGTTCAGAAAAAAGTGATATTTTTTATTGTTAAGATACATAACAACCCCCTTAATCTATTGTTCATGTCTCAATTTACAATAGATTCTATTGTAGAAATAGTAAGTCCTAATGTTATCTTATTGTCGCGAACAAAACGATCAATTGTAGATACTATTGATTCTATTATATGGTTACAATACATTTTATTGTCAATCTATTATACTTTTTTATTCGGGCAATTTTACCATTATTGGAGGTTAGGATGACTATAGCAGTAAAGTGATTTTGAACCGACTATGATCATAGTCAAAACAACCATTAAAAATGGTTGATCCAACATTTGCCATAATAGTCTTTGTTACCATGATCATAGTCAAGAATGCCATGAGCGTGGTGAATTCGACCATTTTCATGGTTATTGTAACCATTATATGTGATAGTCATCCTGACCATGATTTAATTGTGGGTATAACGATAGAATTTGTTTCAGAGTACCAGGACCAAGCCGGCAGAACGCACCCATAGCCCTTTCTGAACCGAAGGGCAGGGAATTGTTTAGAAATAGCGTTTATATCAAAAATGAGAAGAGCTATATACACACACTAATAACAAAGCAGGAGTTGAGTTGATTTGAGATTTGAGTTCAAAGAAAAATCGTCATCCCAAAGTGAAATGCGTATTGCATTGGAAAAGCCCTATACCACAAATCATTTGAAATGAGGATGACAAACATTCCATTTTACATCATTCAGTAAAAACCTATCAATCGCTATCAGAACTGGTACCATCACGAATAAAGGATCGAAACCCGCTCACTTCCCACTTCCAAAAATATTTCCTGACTCCTTCAATTTTTGTGCTCCCGTTGCACTCTTTGCTCAACGGTTGAGGAAGCGTAAGTGAAATAATTTTATGTCGTTGAATTGTTTCAAATTGTTCATAAATCGCTAATGATCTACACAGTTTTGAAACAAACATCATAATAAATTAGGTTGATTGTCATACGAAACATGGATGATCGTCATACGGATCTAACTATAAGACAATCATCCGATTTGCGAATGCTTTTCGTTAAAGGGTGCAATCGAATTACTTTTCAGACGATCTTGGGCTGATGTTTGGGTTCAAAGTAAGCATCATCTGAATCACATCATTGCAAGCGAGACGTGAACAAAACAGTGAGAAAACAAACAATTCGTGTAAGTGGTGCCAGAAATAGACCGTCACGAAAAGTGATCAGGTTTTGAGCGTTACCGCCCAAACACAAGGATAACGGAAACGGAATGGCAAACGACAAGTTTGACAGTTGTCCAAATGACTTCAATATGTCCAATTAGAATCGGCTTGGATCTAGCCTGTTTTCTTTCCGACAAGCAGGCCTACTCAGATCAGACTTTTCCGTTGCTGTTGCCGTTCAGCTTCCACTAATCACTTATCATCGTGTTTGAGCCATTAATATCGCAGCAGGTATCTCAGTTCCAGTTAATTCAACCTTGATTATAGTTGAACCAACTGAATAACAAAAGTTGGTTTGAATATGCTTGGAGTCAGTTAAATTTTTTTTTATTCCGAACATGATTTTCGGTTCCGAAATCGTTTGAATGAGAATGCAATCAAATTCATCACATAATTTTGGTTTGATTTAAGACCGATTTTGTTTATATTTTTCTTGTTCCAATAATCGTACTGTTAAGCTCAACAAAGTTTCTAAAATATATCTTCTCATATACATGATGTAAGTTAATAGGCGTTGAACCCTAATTTTAAGACGATCCTCCGAATAGTTTTTCCCCGTCGGACGCCATGATGAACTTGAAAGCGAACTGAAAAGCCCAAATTGTTATTTTCTGCTGAGCCTGGCATCCAGGCAACGCGTATTGGCAAGGTTTCTGGTTTCTTATTTCTATACGCTCAACTGTCAAAAGTGTTCCTCAGTGTGCCACAAATGTCGATTGAAAATCGAAGTGTCGCAGTTATGAAATATATTTCTCTAGTGTGTAAGACATCGTGCCTGGCACAGTGTTCTAAGTGACTTACACCCCGTTCACACTACAACTTATATTACGTGATATATAGACTATCTTGATATCAGCATCTGTACATCTCGTTTTCACTGGAAATAATATGCATGGCATTTGATATCAAGATACTCTACACGCAAAGAAATCAGTCTGTTTTGAATCAACAAAATATATTGTTGGTATTCAATACAAGGTTTTTTTTTGTTTCAATTCATAAGAAAGTTCCAAATCAATTCAAAATTTTATTCAAATCAAACCAAAAAAAATATTTAAGGTGATAACTGCTGGGTGATTTAAAACAATCACATTTATTTTTAAACTCAAATGATTAATTTATTGTTTTAACAAAATATTTGTTCACCCTAAGAAATCACTCTGTTTTGAATCAACAAAACATGTTGCTGCTATTCAATACAAGGTTTCTATTTGTTTCTATCAAAAAAAATGTCTAAATCTATTCAAAATTTAATTCAAATCAAACCAATCAAATTATTGGAAGTTATCACCGATGTGTGATACTCGTTTAAATAATATTTGATTTATAACAATCACATTTATTTTAAACTTCGTTTTAAACAAAAATGCTTAATTAATTGTATTAATAAAATAGTTGCATGAGCGCACATTTCATAGCAGTCATATTGCTACCTCTGACCTCTGCTTTCGTAATGTAAGTTTAAACATAATATATTATAATTTGTAAAACAGATTATCAACGAGTTATTCTCTTTGCAGATAACTGGAAAAACAGCACAACTTCCGACGGAAGACTATTTTGCAAATAAGCTGCCATTATGACTGCCTCTCCCCAATATTTCTTCCCGAGTCCAGCATCCGACCACATGCACGATGCCAACTCCTGCAAAGTTCGATTCTTGCGTTCCGAAACGCCGTTCTGCTAGGGGAATATGGTGCGGTAATTGTTGAAAAAAAAAACAATAAAATACGACTTTCAGTTCTATAAAGCATGAAGTTTTATTTTAATTAAATGGATTTATTTTATTAGTTCATCAAAGTTTATTATTTCAACAAATGCGTTTAGTTGATTTAAGAAAACATTTTGTTTTGAACAATAAAACACGATGTTCAATTCTATAAAGCATGCACACAAAGAATAATGATTGTTAGAATTAAAAAAACCATTGCTCAAATTGAAAAGTTGCGTTGGTTCTTTTTCGTAGAAAGCGGGTTGCTTTCACAACAAAAACGTTCAAACTGTCAAATCAAAATTTTCCTGCTTGGTACATTTAAAAGTTGAAACTTTCAAAACGAATTGTAGAACTGTCAAATCGAAAACGTGGCATCGTTGAAAATGAAAGCAATTTAAGTTTATTCCAAAATAAACTTTCAACGAGAAAGTTTCGTGTAATAAAAATTAAAACATGCCATTTGGATTGAAATAAAAATAGTTTTAACATTAAAACGTTTATTTTTCAGATCAATTGTAATCAACCAGAAAGCGTGGCATGAAAGCAGGTTAATCAAGATGAAAATGCCGTGCAATTAAAATAAAAGTATGATGTTTGGAATGAAATAAAAAAAATTCTGTCATAAAAAGCTTCTTTTAGATAACTTTCACAGCATGCTTCAGACAAACTGCAGGTAGCGAGGGGTTCACCACTTTGCGATTTCACATTGGATCGCTGCTAATCCTTATCAAATTCACACAAAAAAAACCATCGCTTACACTATCGCTATTAATCGCAACAGTATTATGAATCACGAAATTAATCGCGTAATCGCGTCTCATCGTCACCGATTCTTACTCGAATCGCGAGCAAAGTTATGGATGTCTGGCAGCTATGACATTCATATTCGAGCTACCCTTTTCTTTTCTGGCAACAGTGTCGAATTTTGTTTTGATTATTTCGAGCAAGTGAATCCAAGCAAGCAAGTTTCCCGTAACAAAATCAGTAGTTTTGTTTACGTTTGTTTCGGTGCTAAAAAAAAAACCATTACTATCTTCGTTTGACTATCGAATGAGTTTAATTTGTCAAGTTTGAATCTGCATATCTCGTGTAACTGTTGTCGTAGATTGTTGTTTTATTCAGTACCATTATTTCTGTAGCAATTTATGTGACAAAAATACGAATTATAAATGCGTAATAAAGAGAGAGTTCCGAATCCAAAAACTTTCTGTTTTAGCCACAAGATTGTTCTGCTGGTTGCGTCCCTAAAGAGTACCTACGAATGAATTGCACTAGTACCAACTGCTTCTACATGGATGTTGTTTTAAGTCTATGCTTCTATATGATTTCTGTCTCATGTATTAAAGTCTGACAGGTTGTTATCACTCTGATAATGGTCTCGTATTTAATAAAGCATGATAGATGTTCTGATTTCTGTTTAGTCGAAGTCGTCACTGATCCTAGTTATTAGGACAAGTTTGTCCGTTGCATTTCCTTTTCGTGGGATCTATTTCTAGCAAAGAAAGACCAGCCTTTTGCTTTTACAGCCCCCGCCATTTTCATCAGCAAGGCTCTCTCCACTCATTAAATTAAAATCTTCTGGTTTCTATATACTTCCGTAATACTAGGTTTCCTGCAGGGAGGTTCACGAGCTCTGGAAATCTGCATATACCATCCTCCATTATACTGATTTGCTCTTCGGTGAGGTCTTCCAGGGGCTGGTTTATGGAGCCTGTTATCTCGACCATGTTTTCAAGGAGGGTTGGTATGCTATTATAGCGTCGTGGTTACTTGGGTTGTCGATGAGTTTTGCAGATTGACGCGCGAGGAGCTTGCTCATCGAGCCACAGATTTGAAAAGTATTTTTTCAACTGTGGAACAGGTATCTTTTATCGTATATTTGACATTTTGTGGTTCCTATATAAAAAGGTTTTGAAAACATCAATACTGTTCCTCAAAACAAAACAAAAAAAAAATATATTAATATGAATTAATGAATATGTTTTCGTCCTTGTTACTATATTCCTTTAACTGTTTAATAAATTTAATTTAATTTAATAAATAATAAATAATTAATTTAATATATAATATATTTGTTTAATTTCGTAATATCCAAAGAATAAGTGCTAATTGAGTAAACGTTCCTATAATGGTGGTATTTTAGTGCAAAATGTTCCAATTAGAACATATTGCACTAAAATACCACCATTATAGGAACTTTTATCGTAAATTTAACGATTTTTTTGATTTTTGGAACCAACCATAACATCATTTGAACGAATCTCTGTGTATGCTTAAACCAACCATCCGATACCATTAGTTCAACCCTCAAAATAAGGTCAAATTAAACATAAACATTATTGAATTTATCATGAGAATCAGAGAGCTGTCAAATCATCAACAATGAATATTGTTGATGTTAGCATAATATGGTTGATTCAACCCTATTTCATGCTCCAATTAGATCATCAATTCTGTTTAATTGAAGCTTCCATTATTCTTCGATCTATTGTATTATGCGTGAAACAATCTCAAAAAATTATTATATAAAAGTCAATGCACAAATATGCTTGATCGGGACCGGAATATTATTGATATGACTTTATTTTTTTCTCCGTGTAGGCTATGGAAAACGGATAATTGTGTCTGCAAGCTGCGTGTTGTGTAGGGTGACCAATTTCTACTGTTGAGCCAACAGTCATCCTCATTTCAAATGATTTGCGGTATAGAGCTTTTCCAATGCAATATACGCATTCCTCTTTGGGATGACGATTTTTCATACAGCGTGCATTCGAATTTGAATGGGAGGTCAATTCACTTCGCGTATTATTAGTTGTTCAACATTAGAAGGATAAACATCTGATTTCTAGAAAATCGTCCTCCGCCTGCATCTATCATTTGAAAATGCGATTTCAATGTCTCGATATCACCCCCCTTCTTTCTTCCCACCCCCCCCCTTATTACCCCCCCCCTTCCCCCCACCCTTTTACCCCCACCTCTTTCCTTTTTATGTACAGAAACTCCCTCCCCCAGTCCTGCTCGATATCAACCGACGGAGGATTCATTCAATAAAAGGAGGATGTTTGGTTTCAGTGTAGAAGTATACTCCCGTTTCATTTTACTCAATTTTTGAGTACAATTGTATACTATCTCTTTTTCTCTCAAGGAAATGTAACTCAATTTTCGTAAAAAGTGGATCAACTCATAAATTGAGTAGATCCACTTTTTTTTTACGAAAAATGAGTAACCTTTCCATGAGAGAAAAAGAGATAGTACCCAAGTAACCACAAGCATTATATTATTGCACTTATTCAACCCAAAATCAACATCATTAATGCGGGATCGCATTTATTCGACTTCATTGATGCGGGATCGCATTGATTCAACAGTTGTCAATTAATGAAGCGTTAGATTAGATTTAAGAATGTAGTGATGAATTACCAATGCAATAATGCTACTTTAGCAAAGTCTTATGGCATCACAAAAGATATCCCGCATATTCACAAACCATTCCTGGACCTTATTTCTAATTGTTGACGACCATTTACGTTGTTGTTACGACATTTACCCTTATAATTGACAACTATAAACTAACAATAATCTATATAGTTTTAACAATATTTCAGATGGTAAAATGCCAAATAACTATATGCTGAATAGGCGGTTAAGTTAGGTTACCATATAAAATTGGTTATTTTCACGAACAAAATTTTTGCTGTACTCTATGCCAAAAAGTTGGTATATAATCCAGACCACGTGCAGACAATAAGAAACCTTTCAATCACAATATGGCAAACATTAACAATATGCGTTAATGTAGAGGTTGTATGGTGAAAGCGAGATTAAACTATTGGATAACAATAACATAAAATGTGATAATATATCTTACACCCCGTTCACACGACAACTTATATTACGTGATATAGAGTATCTTGATATCAGCATCTATACATCTAGTTTTTACTGGAAATAACATGCATGGCATTTGGTATCAAGATATTCTATATCACGTAATATAGGTTGTAGTGCGAACGGGGTGTTACATTCGAAATATAGTTTTGACTGTATAGCAAATTGTTTTTCGTTATGCGGGATAGCATTAGTTCGATCTTAGTGGGGCCCTTTTCAGCATTATTCCAACTTCAATGATGCACTAGACGTAATGCATATGCCCTATATATGCATGCTATTATAGCGTCGTGGTTACTTGGGTATACTCTCAGAAAAATTCTATCGTTATACCGACAATTAAATCATGGTCATGATGACTATCGCATATAATGGTTACAATAACCATGAAAATGGTCGAATTCACCACGTTCATGGCATTTTTGACTATGATCATGGTAACAAGGACTATTCCGACATTATGGCAAATGTTGGATAAACTATTTTTAATGGTCGTTTTGACCATGATCATAGTCGGTTCAAAATCACTATATTGCATTAGTCATCAAAACCAATCATGGTAATATTGACTATCAAATTTGTCTTTGTGTACAATTGTAATCAAAAATTGATTAAAATTAAACGGGCGTGTAGTCTGTCTCCTGTCAACTCGGAAAATCGTGTTTCACTTCCTTAAAAAAAGTATCTCAACCATCTTAACAAACGGCAACCCTGTAAGAAAAAAACAACAAAAAGGTTTCTTCTCACCTAACGTCAGTTTCGTAACAATTTATTGCACATTCTCTTGTTTTCTTATTTGACGACATCCATTAAAAAAGAATATATTATTCTGATGATCATAAGTTAATCAATTAATTCAAAATGCTCTCCCAAAATATTCGTCGCAATGTGCAACTCTTGTTTCGTGGAACTAGTGGTCGGCTATCATTTTCGACAAGAGCCCTAGTCAATCACATCGAGGATTTTTCGGAACGTCCTCAGTACCCGGCGATCGAAGATCTTAGCTACAAGTCTAAAAAGAAACGTGAGGTTGCTCAATGGCACAAACGAATTAGTATGCTAAGCTCTGTGGAAGAAAAGCTGTTCGAAATCAATATGCCGAAGTACTACGGCTACAAAGCGCACATGATTACAGATCAAAAATTCCCCTACAATGTGCTTCCGCTTGCGCAGTACGCAACCAGGACACAACTTGTGGAGGATAAACTGCCGGAAGTTTACGGAAAATTGATGGAAGACGCAGAAAAGTTACTGAATGAAATGCGTGGGAATCTTGAAGATGTTATCGGATTTGAATTGGGTGGTTACAGGTAAGTGGAACTGCTAATCAACAAATACAAATTATTAATCTGTTTGTGTTGCAGACGGTGCTCTGAGGAATTATCACCCGTGGAGCAGGAAGAGGAAACCACTTCATCGCTTTTAAACGCATTAAATCGTGCATTGATCAATATGTTGTCTAACAAGTACAGTCATTTGAACGAAGTTGAAACAGACTTTGATCCCCGGCACGAAGCCTTTTGGTTCCTTGGTGGCATGCCACCGCCAGCCTTGGTAAAGAAAATCAAAGAAGGAGTGGAATGGCAGAAACAGTACGCCAACGATCCTTACGATCGCAAGCTTCAGTATATTGGAAAACCATATCTTGCCCTGAGACATAAACATCCATTGGGTTCGTTTGGTCACGATAACTTGGAAAGTTTGGATTTCAATCAAGATAAGGTTGATATTCCGGAATTCAGATTCGATCCTATTACTTTAGGTTATCACACCGAGCAGCGGCATGCTACTACAATTCCTGGTTTCTGGCCTGGTGATCAACATGAGTTTGGATTGATTTCGTTCCAACGTAGAAGTCATGCTCAGATTCGTCCGACGTATTGCGCAGTCGATGACTTGCAGGAAGCTCTGCATGCGCAAGGCATCTTCTCCAGCTATGCATGGGCTTTTGGCCAGGCTTGCTATCAAGGATTCTCCACCTTTAATGATTTGACTTATCCACTGACTGCGCAGAACGTGATTACGGATGGGAAAAAGTGGTCTTTTTATGCATATCAGCTGAACACTACACTGCTACATTCAGAACATGTTGAAATTAATCCACGCTACAATCAGTGCTGGGGAACGAAAGAGCTTCAGCTGTACGAGCACGTCGATGAGAGCGGAAAAGTCCACGGACTCAATGATGAAGTTCTGTTGCATTTGATATCATTTTACATGAATACCCCACAGGCTCGCGAAAATGTGGATATGAAGCCCTACCTGTGCACGACGGAAACCCGCGTCGCGGACATATTGGACGAAAAGCGTCGAGTTTTCATGGAGGAAAAGTACAAACATATTGTTTCGAACAGACCACGCCACCGTCCGGAGCCGGAACTTTATTTGTGGGAAAAGATCTACAAGGTGGATAATCCTACGCGTCCGATGGAACCCAAGCGAAGACCTTTCGAGTTAGGTGAGAAAATGTACCAACGCAGAATGGATGAGCATGCCCCGAAGTATATTCCACGCAAGATACGGCCGAACGGACCGAAGAGCAGGCCTCGCTTCGAGGCAACATACTATCCAAATGTAAGACGATAGGAAACACTTTGTCGGTGCTTTGAATAAAAAAAATATATATGTATAAATAGGATTCTATGACATTACCCCGAATACCATAATACCGAATATCCCTGTAATTCGAGTAGGAGCTTTCAGACATTTAAGTTTAGAGGTGCACAATCATCAATTCTCGTTCAAAATTTCAAAAGCACCTGAGTTACAATGAGAGACCTGCTGATAAAATTAGAAGTTGTGTTTTCAAAATCTCTAATTGCAATTGATTTCTGTCACATGTAGACTTTAGGAAGTGTAAACAGAAATTTACACATCGCTAGAACTGTCCCGTGCCACTGGTAGTACATCAAGCGCGTACTCTTTTGCTAGTCAAGAAGGGTATCCTTCCCCCTTGCCTACCCTGCATTGGAGTAGCTTGGTAAAAATTTGTGTGATTGTGATCGGATACTGCCTTTCAAAATAGCCCTCAGCTCAATTTCTTCAACTGCTACTATTCAATTTTTACAGCCCGCCGTACTCTAACGGAACTATCAATACTTTCTTTTCATATCTTCGGTTCTAGCAGAAATTGCTGTCCACTCCTAGGGTCTCATGTTGATTTACCCTTTTTGCCGATGATCGCCGTTGACTTCTCCGCCACATGCTGCCAGTCTTACTGCTTTACCTCCTCTGACAAAAGCGGTTGCTTCACGGTGTTAAAGGTCAAATCTCCGTCGCCTAGGTTCTCGAGTGCCGTGATAAACTGATAAGCTTCCGGAATGATACCGAACAGCGACACGATCAAATTCTGTTCGGCCAAATCTTAACCTGCCAGTTTGAGCTGCCGAATCAGGTCTTCAAAAAACACCAGATGACCACGCATGGAATTGCCCTCCTTCATCCTCAATCGTACAATCTGCTTCCTAACCAGGTTCTGCGTCACCAGAGACTTCTTGGCAAGGGAAATTCTGAGAGCTTGCCACATTTGCTTTTTAGTAGTTTTGTCTCGAACGATCTCCAAGCAATCATCGCGTAGGAAACCGATCAACAATGGCTTCGCCTGCGCAATCATCCGACAACGTCTTAACTACTCCATTTGCGTCTAAGAACATCCGTACCCAGAAACTCCAGTTGTGGAATCAAGGACCTCCATTGAACTGGGGTATTCCGTGCACCGAATCCTATGTAAAACTACGCATAACCTCTTGGGTGGACTAGATCGGGGAAGATTCTCAAGGAGCTTGAAAAGAAAAACGACTGGTCTTGTCGAGTGAAAACTATGAACTTCTCGTTTATCGGGAATCAAACCAGATATGGGCGCTTAACCCTTCCTATGGACGATAAAAGACATTTACAAAACAAGATTATCACACATTTTTCACAATTTTTCAAGGTACTTTTTGTTTGTCATGGGAATTTTCGGATGAATGAATCAAAAGTACCTGCCGAACGAAACTATTTATTTGGAAAAGGTAGTACCTATCAACTACAAACTGCTTGAACTTTATTCATTGGTTAAAATTGGTGTGTACACACTGTCTTTAAAATTCAAACTCAAACTTTAAACGGAAACGACCTTTTTTTATTGTGAACAAAATTTCAAGTATGTAATCATGTATGCAAAATTTGGCAACACGAACTGTTGTGATGTGTATCTATAAAACTAGGTACGTCCCTTTTCCAACCAATTATTTAGGATTTAGTGTTGTATAGTATTGATTTCAAATCGTACTTTCGGTTTGCGTAAAAGAAAAATGCTCCCCAAACTAGCTGTTGTTGTAAGTAGTTGTTGTAGTCATATTAAAATATAACAATTCGCCAAACAAAATGTCATAATGTTTACGGTGCTGGCACAAAGGTTTGTAGTTCCAATACAGGAAAAACTGTAACATGGCCGACACACAGTTTTTCGCCAGCAAACGAAAAGATAAAAAGTTTAACCGAAAAAGAATAAAATATAATCTGCTCAAGAAACTCAACGATACAGAACTAATGTTGTTTTTCGATTCAAGAGAATGGAAATACGATAATCTTGAAAGAACTGGACTCAATTATCACAGAAACATATCTCCCAAACCTGTTCAGCTGATCAACTGTGTCCTTTTCCGAAAGGGTTCACACGAACATACATTTCAAGCGATCCATTTGTGCGAGTTGCGGTGGCTTTGATGTTCCCATGAGTTGCACTAGTGTAGTTCGCGGTTCCATGTTGCTGCTGCTATTATTGGTTCCAGGGGAGAAAAGTTCCAGAGTCGCTCTTCGTTTTCCAATTCCTCCCCGCCTATTCTTCCTATCCGACAAGACGATAACGACGACGACGATGGCGAGGGGGACAGGCATCAGGATACTCACCTGGGAGGTTTCCTACCCAATCCTAATGCCGCGTTCCGTAATAGGTATCACCTCTTACCTTGCTGCGTATTCTTTATTCATTACTCGGTATAACTGCGAATTGGTGACTTGGCGTAGACGTAGATTTTGCTGTTGGCTGTTTCTGCTGCTCTTGTTGCTGTCTTCAGATTCCCCTGTGCGGACAATACGCCATTCTGGTTCAACGGGTCCTTTATCAATACGGTTGCGAGAACTGATTTGGCGGCAGTTCGAATGCCAAACGCTCCACAGCCGTGGATTCCTGGGACAAGAGACCATCGACTTGTGATTGGTATTCGGCCATGTAGTCCTGCGAGAAGTCCGGTTGTTGTGAAAGACTGAATCCAGGCTGTGACATGTTCTGTGACATGCCCTGAGTTAATGAACCAGTTCCAATGGCACCGGAGGGATTGATCTGGCTGGATGGCGGTCCAATAGGACGCGGCTTGGGTTTGCTTCCGATGACACCCGGTTTGATGCGACGTGCTTGTTTGGCTGCTTGCACAGCTTGTTGCTGCTGGAAATGGCGTGGTTGGACGTTTGGCATATTCATAAACATTCCAACAGGGACGGGCATATTATTCATGGCCGCCTGAGCACGTTCCGGTGAGATATAACTGATGGGATCGTGAGTTCTGGAAAACATATCTAGAGGAGCATTTCTCGGTCCGTTTATCATGCTTCCGATGGGACCTGGATTACCGAACGAACTACCGGCAAATCCGGCTCCATGACCTCTTTCGAAATAGCCGGCTTCTTTAGCGTCGTACATTACGTTGTTCATGAAGTGTGATCCCGGATTCAACGTGTTAACGATCTTTTTTGGCTTCGTGAATTGGATCATTGATTCCTTCAGGTTATTTAAAGATCCCTCCACAAGAACCTTTTTGTCCTTGTAAAAATTCAACAAATGATTCCAAAGCTGCTGCTTCGATAGCACCTTCGGGTTTCCGACGATGATTATTCCATATTTTGCACGAGTCAAAGCCACATTCAGACGTCTGGGATCGTTCAGGAAACCGATACCCTGATGTTCGTTGGAACGAACGCATGACATGATAATGATATCCTTTTCTCGTCCCTGGAATGCATCAACGCTGGCAATTTCTATCTCTTGATACAGTTTGGAATGCAATGAACCTTGATACTGCATGTACTGTACCAAATAAGCTCGTTGACCTTCGTATGGTGTAATAATCCCAATCTGTTCTGGCTTAACGCCGGCCTTCAGGAAGCGGGTGGTAATCTTTTCGACGTTCGAAGCTTCTGTGCGATTCAGATAGGATGTTCCTGATCCAGCAATTTCTTCTTGTCCTTGAGTTACCAGGAAAAACATCGGTGTATCTGGTGAAGGCCAGGGAAAGTCTACCTTCAACTTACGGTCTTCGGCGCAGACTCCATTCTGGAGGCTTCCTTCATAGAAAAAGTTTGATGGGAACTGCGACAACTCCGGATGCATACGGTACTGCACTTCCAGGCGGAAAGGACGAATACCCAACACGACCAAACGCTCAAACAAGCTTTGTGACAATCCCGCCTTTGCAGCCTTTTTGCACATCACTACCGGCCCAAGCTGACAATGATCTCCAACTAGAATCAGTTGCTTTGCACCAAGCACCACTGGGACCATACACTCCGGTTCAGTGGACTGCATCGATTCATCGATTAGAATCGAGCTGAACTTGATGCGCTGCAAACGAGGATCACCAGCTCCGACGCACGTGCAGCAAATTACATCTGCAGCTTCCAACAGTTCTCGCTCGGCTTGTTTCTTCAACGTACGATAACGTTTCTCATCAGATGAACTCAACTCGCCTGTCTCATCCTTAAGCTGTTGCAGTTTCTTAAGATCGCTGTTCTGTTCCATGTTACGTATCTGGTTGTGCAGAGCCAGGAAGCTGACAGGAGAATCGATAGCTTCACGAGACTTGGCGCAAACTCGAACAACTTTCAAACTGGTGCGATGGATTTTCTCCGTCAGCTGATCTACCGCTGTATTGCTTGGAGCACATACTAAAACTGGTCCACCGTTCAAGCGAACTAACTGATAGACTATCGTTGCAGACGTAACAGTCTTGCCGGTACCTGGAGGTCCTTGGATCAAACTTAATGGGCGCTGAAGGGCATGCTTCACGGCATACACCTGCGAACGATTGAGGTCCGGCAAATTTGGAGCACTGAAGTGTTTCGGCAAATTATTGATACGGAACGTCACGTCATCTGAGCCATCCTGTCTACCATGGCCAAGCAATCTCGAATAGATGTAGTTGGAAACGCTGTTGTCGTCGACTGCAAACTTTCGCAGTGCCATCTGCATACGATCAAAGGAAGTACCTTTCCAAATGAAGTCAACCGCAAAATTGGATGTACACTCAATCGGTGCCTGATGGTTGTGCTTCAACTCCAAACCAACGTCTTCACCGTAGTTATCGGGAACTTTGATAACATGACCTACACAGCTCCACGGCTTATGCAGCTCCCCCGTATATCTCAAACGCAGCTCATCACCGTGCATCAGCTTCATATCTCCATCATTTTTAGCGAGCGTAAAATAAGCAATCGTCTTCTTGTTCAGTCCCGTATCCCATCGAATTTCAATGTTTTCCTGCGTCTGGCTTTCCTTAAGGCGCTTGTCATAATCCGCTTCAAGCTTCACCAGCGGCCCAAAGATGTTTTGATACTGGTAGCCATCAACGTAGCGGAACTGTACCGGAGCTGGTTCCTTATCAATGCCCGGTTTTTCCAAATCCTGAAACGTCGCATCAACGTTTTCCTTCCAGAGTTCTTCCAACTTGTTGATTTGCGCAGCAGAAACCTGTCTGGCGCGGAGCTGTTCCTGTTCTGTAGGGACCTTCACTAACCAAAACAGAAAGCACCGATCGGCGATCAGCGGCTTCCACTGCTCTTGATCCCAGTTCATGTCCTTGATGGAATTTTGAGCAGCACAGGGTTGTCTGGAATAAAAATTTGATTCAGATACGATTCGAAGAACATCGTTTGAATTACCCACCTGCACAACAACACAACAACCGAATCCGCTTTGGCCGGAATGAAGCCCAGCACAAAAACGTTCCTCACTCCACACGAGTAGCACTCGAGCACCGTCTCTCCAAGGGGTCCGTCCCCATGCAGTGTTACTTCGCGATGTTTCGCTCTTACCAGATGGTTCACGATGTGCGAACCCGAGGTGCTGCCGCGACCATTGCAGAACCACTTCTTGCAGATATTACACATGACGACCGTGCTCGGTTCGTGGATACCGCAGTAGCGACAGGCGTGCGTCGGCAGCTCCTGGCTCTGCGCAATAGGATCATCTTCGTCCTCCTCGAACTGCAGTTCACCGATGGCGGATGTTATGCCGGCGATTTTCAGCTTGTCCGAACCGAGTCGTTGGCCGAAGCCGTTGAGCTGTGTGAGAAATGGAATAAAAACGTAATATTTAGAGTGGGTTGCCAGGTTATGACGAAGGTTTGCAGAACGATTTTCATGGGCGGCCGAAATAATTTAATACATATTACGAGGCGGGTCGAAATGTTGGAGATCGACGCGAATGAACAACTGGTGCTATTCCGGAGACGAAATTTGGCAAGATCGATGTATTTGGATATTTGAATTCCATCATACGACTACACCATAAAAGGGGCGAAATTGAAGCGTGAAACGACAGTTAAGGATCTGGGAGTCATGCTTGACTCCATATTGACGTTCAAGGATCACATTGCTTGTATTGTTTCTAGGATTTAAATTTTGTTTTGCTAAAAGCTTCAAGAACGTGTACTGCCTCAAGGCATTATATTGTTCCTTGGTTCGCCCAATACTGGAATATTCTGCCGTCGGCTGGTCTCCATTGAGCATGAGCATGAGCATGACCGCCCACGGATGCTACTCCGTTATTGCCAGATCAGCTGTATTTACACAAAGAACCAATAGATGATGTTTGGGACTAACATACATCCTCAATGTGTAAAAACTGGTGATCCATTATAAAGCAATACCGGCGCCGGCCGTGCCCGAATGCTGGTCAAGAAGGGAATGGGAAGGAATGTGTTGACATGATACTCGCTTTGAAGGAAGCCGAGAAATCCTCTGCACTTTCACGAGAAATCACTGGGATGTTGGATAGTTGGGAAAAGGTCAGCAGCAGCAGGGTTCGTTTTGGTTAACGATACGCTAAAAGTATGTAACTAGCACTATCCGCCAAAAGCATGGGACCGCTCCTTCAAGCAACAGAATATCGAACGCCAGTTGCACCGCACACCGAATAGTCCGGCATGACCTAATCACCGTAAACTCGTAAATAATGGTGATCGATTTTCTGCCTGTGTAGTGGAATATTACAATTTAAGATAATTCTAAGCAGTCGGTTTACCAAAATTTGGCAGATCGATAGGTAATCGATGGGTGACTGACCACCAGGTACTTCATAGCAAGATGCTAGGAAGCGGACCGGAAGTGTAAATGAGCAAACTCCCCCTCCGCCGTCGGCTGGTCTCCATTGTACCAAAACGCCACCCTGAGGATAGAAGCCGTTCAGCGAAGATTTATTCGTTTTGTGAAAGTCGCTGCAAGCTTATCAAGTTGGAGCTACTGGAAGCAAGACGTAACGTCGCTAAGGCGTGTTTCATCGACGACCTTTTGCAGGGACACACCGATTGCTCCAAGCTACTTAGTCTTCTTGACATCAACACTCGACGTCGCAACCTCCGTTTACATGCTTTCTTCAATAGAAGAAATAATTTTCGGGCGCTTCGGAGCACTTCGCCCGGTGAAACCCACTGTTTTGCCTGCTGCGATGACTCCGGTGTGTAGTAATGGATCCAAGTTTCATCCATGATTATGAATCGGCGCACAAACTATTTCGGATTGCATGTCAACTTGCTCAAATTCTCCTCAGAGGTTGTAACACGAATGCATTTTTGGTCCAATGTAAGCAAACGCGGCACCCATCGCGCGCAGAGCTTCTTCATACCCAAAACGGAATGCATGATGTTGCCAACTCGTTCCATTGAAATGCCTAAAGTCTTAGCTAGCTCTCTCAATTTCACTTTTGAATCCTTCAATACTATATCATGGATTTTATCGACGTTCTCTGTTGTAGTGACCTCATTTGGGCGTCCAGAACGCTGTGCGTCAACGGTGCTCGTACGGCCACAACGAAAATCAGCAAACCACTTATGAATCGTTTGAATCGATGGAGCAGAGTCTGGAAAATACTTATCCAGCTTGGCTTTGGTTTCGGCAGCCGTTTTCTTGCGTAGAAAATAGTATTTTATCAAAACTCGAAACTCGGATTTTTCCATTTTTTTTAAAACTTGCTGATCGGTCTCTTCTCACTGTTGTCACTAATGAATGCGTGGACATAAATGGCTGAAATGTTGATAGCCGTCATTCAAGGAGTAAGCTCATAGACAATGGTTCACATTGGCGATTACCAACGCCATCTGTAGGAAATTAGAGGGACTTTTCAGGCAGCCATGAGTCGCGTTTTTAATTGTGTCTACCACGTATTAAACTGTAACTCATCCCGCGGTCTAAATTTTCATTTTGCAGCATTTGGTGGGGTAATGTCGAACTAGTCTATTCAGACCACATGAACTCCAGGGTAGGTGGTTAAGGTAGGGCGTTTTCGACCGGTTAAAAATACTGCAAAAAGAAAATCATAAAATCGTTAATTTACCATTCCGCATTACAATGATATACGGCAAATCCCGAAAAGATAGAGAGAGCCATTCCCTGTAGTTTGTTTCAATGTGACCAGGCTATTTGAGATGCCACTGTAAATTTCATGTTGTTTTTACGCTGCAAGTTGCTATATCAAAGTAACATCTCTCTGTGATTTGCTATAATTTATATTAGAATTAGAAGTAGAATTGCAATTTAGGTATGTTTGGTGTTTAGTTACGCCAATGAAAAGTGCACCTCCTGTCATGTCCCTTAACTACTTGATGTCAGGCGTCAACAAACTGTTTCTAGCCTCGTCTAAGCGTAAATTTCGGCAAATCCCGCCGGTAGCACACCTTTTCCATTCTGAACAAACCCACCTATAACAAACCCCAGTGATACCATACTCTGAGTTCCTAAACGGGCCCTCCGCATCCCACAAAACCACAATACTTATGGCCACGGTCTAGAAGTCCACTGCATACGAAATTCTATGACACAGTTCAAACTTTCACCCCAAATTGAATATTAAACGTTTTCAAAATCGAATAAATCAATCTATGATTAAATTTTTAGTGATTTGCGGCCCAACCCGCCGATATGACACTCAACTTTAGTGCCTGTATACATGCGTACTACGACGCGGCTATTAAATAGAAAGAGGAGCGAGCGTGATATGATCACTACTTTGTGTGGATGGACCTTTGCCTCTCCCATGAATGGTTCATTAGAGTAGAAGGTCATACAATGACATGACCTAGCGACTATCATAAATCAGCTACCTCCAATGCATCATTAACATGAGATTGGGTCCTCCCACCAGCGTCCAGGTACAAAATCCAGCCATGGCGAGGGAACATTAACCCATCCCGCGGACTAAATAAGTGCAATTCTAAAAGATGTTTATGTTGATTTAAATTGTAGCTGTCCTTTTATTAAGACATTGTTCATTGTCATTGGGATACACATTTTATCCGTTGACTAATATTAAAATAAATAAATAAATAAATAAATTTGTGATTTATCAGCCGACACAGACCACTGACGGCTCATCTACTCGGTGAGGACGCCGAAGATTTTAATAATTAACAGCCATAACGATTAATGAACAAGATTGGTTCACAGCAATCACTGGACCGAAAAACAACTTGAGTATTGTATGGTATTACTTTTAAAAATGCAGATGGTCAAATCGCGCTCCCTCCGCAACTGGATGGTCTAGCTGACGTGGAGCTTGAGTCAAGGCTTCGGGAGCGCCGGCCTCCAGGTAAGTATTCAGATTTCATTGGCCAAGCGAAGTTTTGCCTGATACTTAGGATCAACGGTGAGTTGTCTCTCGATCAACAAAGCTACATCGAAGACGTGTTGGGCAGGTTTGATATGACGAGCTGCCACCCTTGTCGCTACACCGTTTGAAGTCAGTGAGCGGTTGGACAAATCGATGTCACCACAGAATGCTGAAGAAGCAGATCAGAGGAAGGATATGTCTTACAAGGTAGTAGTCGGATGTCTGCAGTACAAGCGTTTTCCGACGAGATGATCGATGAAGCGGGTGTCAATACGCCGGATGCAGAACGACACGAAGACGAGAACACATTGAAACATGAACGCGTAGCCCGTCGTTGATCGCCGTGTGTCGACATCTTCTCCTCAATCTGCAATCTGATGTAGCCAACAATTGTTTTGTTACTCAACGAATTGACTAACCGGAACTAAACCGGGGCCAGTCTTTTTACTATTATGCTTCTAAACTATGAGTAAGTTACGGATAAAACAACTACAGCGTCACCTATAGCCAAAAATGGTAAATATAAGTTTTTCATTGTACAGCCTTTTTCTATAAACATTCAAACTCGTTGAGCACCCCTTAAACTTTTGCTAAAAATAGCTCCCATTACCTTCTGGGAGTCCAAGGTAATAAATTTCAGATAGAGGACCTTAAAATTTTAAGTTAGGCGGTTTTCATATAAAGGTGAACCACCCTAGTGTAGAGTCGCGGGCGCGTGTATCAGCGGCCAAGGAAGCACAACAGTTGTCGATACGATTAAATTGCAGACATAATATACGGATTGAAATGTCTTCTTCAAACTTGATGCTGATTGAACATAATTCAAACATAAATTACTTATATATCCACCAATCGAATCAAATTTGAACCATATGATCACTAGCTTATGTTTTTTTTTTAAATTTCGTATTAAAGTGACTTTCAGCCTGAAGCTGGTTCGTTACGACAGAGAGACTTCTTGGACCCTACATCTCGAACCAATCAATTCATAGGTCGGGACCAACGGCTTTTCCTTGCTTCCAAAGAAAGACATGATCAGAGATTCTTCGTCTAAGAAACCAACGGCGCCGACTGGAATTCATACCAGTCCGACTGGGGTGAGAGACAAACTCTTGGAAGATGGAGTGAAGAATGAACCAGGCTAGTGAAAAAAAACTTCCCCGCGCCCCCGCCACCCCACCCACACCCTTATTACCCCCCCCGCCCCCCCCCGGGGGGGTGGATAAAAAAAACAAACCAAACATTTTTTCTGAGGACCAATACTAGTACCATACAGTTGGCTCCTGTATTTTTCCCTGACGTTTTTTTACATTTAACGTTCCCCCCATCACCCACCCGGTTTCGCTTTCCCCCTTCGGAGAGAAAACCCCCTTTTGTTGGCCCCAACCCCCACAAAAGATCGACCGCCCCCGCCGACATAATTTTTTTTTCTCTGTTTGTTTTTTTGTTCTCACCGCATTCAGCCCAATCAGCATCGGCGTACTCAACTAGTTCGAAAGGTTTCTTCATGTTACTCAGGCGTAGTATCAGATCACAAGCCCGCTTCAGATAACGGCTCTACCCTTCAATTCAGGGTGTATGGGCGCGTTCTGCCGACTTGGTCGAGGCAGATTTCATGTGTGAACAGGCTGCCACATCAACGTTCAAAAGTGCCTGAACCTAATGGACAGCTTTTGACGATCACTTGAAGATGCGATGGGGGATCATTGCCTTGATATTCCAAATGTTGCACGTAGTAACATTTTTCTTGCCTTCTATAAATAAACATGGTGGAATTGAGGAAACGCGTGGAAACTCATCGGGAATGATCTCTCTGGGACTGCTTCCTTCCTATCGCGGAACGAGGGCGGGCTCTGTGGCTTATTCTGTCAATCGAGGGCTCGATTTTAGTGCTGTGAGTGTTAACTTGCTTTGGGCTGGAATAACTCATTCCAGCAAAACCCCTCTGATCTTCATCGACAAGGGGGGGAAAGCCAACCAAGCGGTATATCAGAAGCTACTCCCCCACCAAATACTTTTTTAAACCCCCCCCCTTTTCGCAAAAAATGAAAGGATTTTTCAACAAGACTGGGCGCCGGCTCATGGAGCAAAAAAGACTATTAGTCTTTGTGAACGCATTTTCCCAAGTTTTTTAACGAAAGATGAATGACCTACTAACTCACCAGATTTGAATCCGATGGACTATTCGGTATGGTCCATCTTGGAGTCAAGCGCCTGCAGTACACTACATAAATCACTAGAATTTAGATTTTCTCCTTTAAAGGTTTGGGAACAAATATCTATCGAAGAACTCGCGGCCACAAAAAGTGACAAGTTACAAAAAGTCAATTTTTGCGTGACGTAATTAATGGACGTTCCCATAGACGACAATGCTGCCGTTGGTGGTTGTCGGCTGGCATATAGCCGCCCTAATGTAAACGTAATAATATCGCCAGACCTATTCGATAACCGAATAGCCAAGCTCTTCGCACTCTATAGATCAGTGTCTGTTTTTATCACATACTATCATACGCAATGAAAAGCATTTCGAGTCAGTATAGATGAATTGTATTTGTATTGAAGACCTCAGGTGTCAAAATCAAGAGCGATGAACAAATCAACTCATTATGTTTCAATGACTACTCGATTTCTATTACTCATTAGAGTTTGAGTTTCTAACCAAAACCATTATTTTAAATAGTGTCAATCACAGAGTCTTACTGTCCTCTATTACCATAATTACAACTCTTAGTCATTGTAACCTATCGATCTAAGCCGAAAAAGTAACACATCATGTTCGACATCAAAAGAAAAGAATGTTTTTTCTTGATTTGATACTCAAAATCATCGCCAAAACCACCTTGAATAAATTTAATATGGGTATCCGCCCCGTTTTCAGCTCATTTGAGTGCAGATTAATTGATTTTGACCTGCACTGCTATAGATAATACAGGACGCGATTCGCTGCTATCCAATCCAAATCCGGCTATCTGGGCACTACGAACAAATACAGTAGGCTTTCCAAAAGAAGATGGAATGCAGCTGAAGTGAGAAAAAAACGCTGATGGGTATAGCGAAGATGCAGAAACAGCAATGCGGAAAACAGCAAGTGACCCAATGGATAGTCAGTGGAGAAAGAAATGCACAAAAAAAGCAGAAATGTTTGGATGGAGCAAAAGAAGAGATTGAGAGAATTGAAGAAACAATGCGGAAGAAGAACAGCGCAAAAAGTGAAATGAAAGAAAAGAAACAAAATTAAAGAAACTGAAGACGAAAAACGCCAAAACGGGGTTAGAAAACCGAAATGAGGGGCAGATGATAAGAATTTTTATTTGTATCTTTATTATAGAGACTTTCAGTAAAAATTAAAAAAAGTCAATAAGGAAATATCGCAGAGGAGTACCCTCTCGCGGGTCAAATTTTTCACCTTGTCGACGGTGAAAGGGCCTATCTCATGCTACTTATAAACATGCATGTGAGACTAAGAATTTGACTCACTACTCGATTATCACATATTCTGCACCTTTATTTCACTGCCACGTCGTAGAACGTTTATTTAAAGGCACTAACATCTGGTGTGATACTGGCGGGTTATGCCGCAATTTACTCTTAGACTTCTTACTCTCTATCAAAGGGAAACGACTAAAAGTACACTTTTCGTTTTTGTGGCAACTTATGTTGTTTATCCATTTGTTTTATGGAATGAATAACCAAAATACCTGGTTTGCTCATGGTATAATAAGTGAAAGTAATTGCAAAATTTTCGAAAAGGGTGAATATTTTGATCATGGTAAATATCTGACTGTTCGAAATGAAGCACATAGGCACAGAAAAGTTTTACTTTAGACTGACGATGACAAGCATGTTTATTAAAGATAGGACGCGGAGGACCCGCTTAGGAAGCACGAGCAGTAGATTGAACCTTTCCAAGTAGTTTATTTCAGCAACAGTGCGGAGGGTCCGCTCAGTGATGGTCTAGTATTTGACTTACTTTAGAAGGGGGGTATATTTTAATCTGTTTTGCTTCCCTTTCAATTCCATTTCGATTCCATTTCAGTGTAATTTTGATTCCATTTCAATTTAACTCAAGTTCAATTCAATGTCAATCAACTAATCATGGTTTCATTTATTCTTTTTCCTCTGCTGTCAAAGTAAATAAAACTAAATAGCTCGGGGTTGTAAAATGAACGCCATTGACATAAGACAACCTGACTGACTGACCCTTATAACACACTTTAAAATGGAAGCTCATTACATACAAATTCAAACTTTTAGGATTATTATTAGATGATACCTCTGTGCTGTAAATAGCCAACATAGGCATTGCAATTGAGGGTTGTCCAGAAATATTATTCGCTGTATGAATAATAAATATAATGCATACTCTTGTTGCAATACTTCTTGGGGCTGACTTCAGTACTACTAGTTGTCAATATAGACTATATCAAAGGCCTGAATGTCGTCCCTAAGAATTATTGTTTGGCAATTTACATGTCTTTTTGAAATCTAGTAACTACTGCATACGGCCTGGAGATGACTTCAGCACTTAGACGGCACTTTGCCCCGGATTATCAACTCCAGGAAACATTAGAAATCATTAAACAAAGCTCGTGACACCTAGGAGCACCACAATTAAATATGGTCAGGATGACTATCGATATAAGGTCAATAACCATGAAAAGGTCGAAACCACAATACAGATCAGTAACAAGGACATCCGAAAAAAATGTTGCATAACATTTAATTGTAAAAAAAAAACCAAAAAGTAAAATTATATCAAATTTCTCTTGTAGGATAGGTATTAATTTGAGCTTCCATTTTAAGGCCTCTCCAAACTGCAGCGTTTTTTTTGCGACGCCGCAGCGAAAAAATCGCCGCGATGAGATTACATGGCGGCTTATGGGAGCGCAAAAACCGACGCGATGCGTTCTTTAATTGCGTCGGTTTTGTGCGCTCCCATAAGCAGCCATGTAATCTCATCGCGGCGATTTTTCTGCGGCGGCGGCAAAAAAAAAACGCTGCAGTTTGGGGAAGCCTTTACGACTGCATTACAAAACATCATCGCGGAAAAATTAAAACTGAAATTTTTAAAAATACTATGGTCCAATACAGATTACTCCAACTAGTGCTCAAGCTGCCAACATAGGCTAGTGCTTCTAAGGTACTGGTCGTAGTAGAGGTGACATTGGGAAAGGGTAAAGTCTTGTAAACCAAGCTGTCACGCAGCTCCAGCTAGACAACCTCAAAAAAAAAAAAAAATCGAAGAAGAGGAGTAACAGAAGAGATCGAGGCGATGTGGTGAAAAAGCAGAAGAGATCGAGGCGATGTGGTGAAAAAGCAGAAGAATGGAGCAGGAAAAAAAAACAGCAAACTATATACTGAAGAAGCGAAAAAGAAGAATAGAAGCAGATGAAAAGAATTAGAAACGGAGAACTGGAAGTGGAAGAGAGTGGAAGAGGAGCAATAGAAGAGCAGAAACGGATTAATGCAGCGGAAGAAGAGAAGCGAAGTGGTTAAACAAGTATAGAATATGAGATAGTTTGTGATGATAGAAGAAAAAGAAACAAAGAAAGGGAACTAGAAAATTAGAAGAAAGATTAGTAATTTTCATTTAATTCCAACTACCTTTATTGCTTACTTTTGTCTATAATGTGCAGACTTCTTTAGACTCGACACAACAAGACGCTAAATAAGCTCAGCTACCAGAGCAAGATTTATTCAATGCACAGAATCCTAACCAACATTACCATGAACAAAATATGCATACAAAATAAACAAGACCGGATTCTTAAGATGAAGGTTGCTAGAATACAAAAATGGATATCACCATGACCGATTCATATCGCCAATAATTATTCGATTTTTGAAGGCACAAATCTAACAAACTATAAAGATTTCATATGCTAAATATTACTCACTTGTATACTGCAGTATGCAAGTGTAGAAAAGTTATCAGATATGGAATCATCACATATCAAACAACGAAATTACAGTTTTGAAGCGAGTCCATTTATCAGTTTGACAAATTCAGAACAATTTCGGATTAACTAAGCAATATTCATAACACAAACAGCCTTGTTCAGATTCGTAATGATGCTTTTTAGACGAATCATCCGCGCGTCAACTAAAAACCCTTGCGGTTCAAAACTCTTATGCACTAGATAGTACTCAATTGATTTGCCCGGAGTTAAATCACGCCCATCCAGTTTGTATGCCAGCCACATCAACAAGAAAGTTACCATATTTTCTTTACCACTGTACAATTTTGAATGAGGTTTTCTTTTTATTTTAGATGCATCTTCAGCATTACACATCACATTTTGATCAATCAATCTGTAATCAATAAACCATGAAATTTTATTTCAAGCATAGAGAGTAAGTACCTCAAGTTTCCGACATCATCGAACCAATGAACGTAGGGAGTTAGACCCGGTTCTTAGCCTATAAGTACATATTGAACTTGGCTTCGATTTTTCAAACGGATCTAAACAAAATATGAAATTTAACTAATGAAGATGTATTCCAATTGTTTACCTTTCTATACGTACAATAAGATATATTCTAGAGTAACAAAATGCTGTGATTTTGTTAAAAGCTCAACAACTCTTCTAATTTAATGGTGGCCGCACATTGACCTATCAAAGTAAAGAATAGATGGGATTCGGCGGGAGAGCATCTTTTGTTTTTTTTTTCAAAACAAAGGAGGTAAACACTCAAGAACACAAGAAGATAACATATTGTAGCTCTTGAACTGAAGTGTGAAGTATCGTACCAAATGTAAAGTTAAATTGATAACGTTGAGAACACGGTTATACTTGTTTTTTTTTTCGACTCGATGGACTAACAATTAGCGACTAGGCCAATATAGTTCTTTACCCTATGTATTACGCAAAAAAAATTCTTTTATTACTCAAATTGCAAAACAACCTCTTACCTGACTTCCCGCTCCGGGACCCAAATGGTCAAGCTGCGAAGCCAAAGTTTGGCTCTGCGAGGGTATTGTGAAATCGCGAAAGTCATAGTCCGTTCCCTGGGTATCCGCCCCGATTAGATCGTTTTCTTCGGTATCGAGGAACGTCAATGTTTGGGAATTGACCACTCCATCGTACGTATCCACACTCATCGTCACCGAAATTGGTTCTATTTGCGTTCTCCGCCGCAAGTCCGTCAGTCGTCTTCACCGTGATCTTTTTTCTCTTCTTCTATCTTTTGTTCACACTCGTTTTACTCGTACTATTCCAGCTCACGTCAATTCTGGCCCTGAAAATAAAATGAAAAAATGACCCTTAAATCCATATAAATCGCGTAGCTTTCACGGTCATTTCGTTTCTCTGTACCCAAAGCACGAAATAAAAGCAAATACTCCCGGAAACTTACCAGAAAATGGGAATTTTTCACGAAAAATCAACACTTTATTTTTTTCGCAGCAGCACATTTGAAAAGAAAAACGCGATGATGTTTCTTTTGTCACTCGTCCCGTTCCGTCGCGCCTCCTTTTCAATATTATCAGATGATGACGAACGAGCGAGTTTGAACGAACAGCGAAGACATGAAACGATCCGATGTTGAAATTTGGATGAAATTTTTCGTCCCGTGTTTCACTACCTGCACAAAGTAACCCGACTACAGCCATACCTAGCAACACCATGAGCCCATACACTGAACCCAAACATCATCCCAAGATCGCCTGAAAAGTAATTCGATTGCGCCCTTTAACGAAAAGCATGCGGAAATTGGATGATTGTCTTATGGTTAGTATCGTATGACGATCTTCCATGTTTCGTATGACAATCATCCAAATTTAATATGATGTTTGTTTCAAAACTGTGTAGATCATATGAATAATTTGAAACAATTCAACGACAACATTATTTCACATTACACTTCCTCAACCGCTGAGCAAAGATTGCAATGAGAGCACAAAAATTGAAGGAGTCAGGAAATATTTTTTCATGTCTCCGTAGAAAGTGAGCGGGTTTCGATCCTTTATTCGTAATGGTACCAGTTCTGATAGCGATTGATAGGTTTTAACCGAATGATGTAAAATGGAATGTTTGTCATCCTCATTTCAAATGATTTGCGCTAAAGGGCTTTTCCAATGCAATACGCATTCCACTTTGGGATGACGATTTTTCATACAGCTTGTATTCGAGGTCAATTTACTGCACTATAAAAAAAAAAATAAAAAGTTATAATTAATAATATAAAATATAATTTATTTTTTTTTCACAATAAAAAGAAAAAATTTTTGTTTTTTAAAAAAATCCCCCCCCCCCGCCTCCATCAAACCAAAAAGTGATATCAATACCCCGATATCAACCGATGGAAGATTCATTCGATAAAAGGAGGATGTTTGGGTTCAGTGTATGGGCACGTTTTATCCTACACTGAAACATGCGTATTGCCCTTGGCTGTATGCATTCAACGCATAATATGAGCCTGGAGGTTCTGGCAGGAGTAAAACCCTTACAGTACCGCTTCTGGGAGCTCTCATCTAGAATACTGGTCAAGTGTGGAATCAGTAACAACCTTGTGATTGAAAACTTCGAAGAAATGCTCGAATTGAGTACCCAGTCAAGATTCTTACGAATCTATATTAACTATATGTCATCCGATATTAGTCTTCCATGCTATAACCCTCCTAGTGTACGCTTTCCTTATCACAGTTCCTCCATTGATTATGATCTCTCCATGAAACAGGCTATTCAAGGAGTTCCAGATCAACTTCGACCTATTTTAATTCCCCATATTTTCATCGAAAAGTACCAACATGTCAATTGCAATAGAAGAATTTTCACTGATGGGTCGCGCATTGATGGATCCACTGGTTTCGGTGTTTACAATGAATACTCATCTGCCTTCCGGAAACTTCAGGAACCTTGTTCCGTATATGTTGCTGAGCTGGCAGCAATCAATTTCGCATTGGGGATAATTTCCGACATGCCCATAGACCATTATTTCATCTTCTCGGATAGTCTCAGTTCTATTGAGGCCCTCCAGTCGATGAAAACAGTTAAGCACTCATCTTACTTTCTTTCAAAAATAAGGAGCAGATGTGTGCGTTGGTCGAAAGATCATTTAGAATTACCTTTGCATGGGTCCCCTCACATTGCTCAATTCCAGGCAATGAGAAGGCGGACTCTCTAGCAAAGGTGGGCGCACAAGAAGGCGAGATTTTTGAAAGAAGAATTTCACATGATGAATTTTTCCCATTAGTACGTCAGAGTTCTCTTCAAAGTTGGCAAAACGATTGGACAAGTAATTCTCTTGGGCGGTGGTTACATTCCATTATTCCAAATGTTTCGTCGAGATCGTGGTTCAAAGGTCTGGATGTAAGTCGCGGTTTCATTCGTGTGATGTCAAGACTTATGTCCAACCACTACTCGCTAGACGCACATCTCTACAGAATTAACCTCGTCGATAGCAATGTATGTAGGTGCGGAACCGGTTATGATGACATCGCTCACGCAGTTTGGCATTGCCCGGATAATGATGCCTCCAGAGCACGACTATTGGATACCCTTGTGGCCCGAGGTAGACAACCCTTCCGCGAAGTAAGAGATGTTTTGGGAATGCGTGATCTTCCCTACATGCAAGCGATTTACGAATTTCTTTGTTTGTCTGATCTAAGAGTGTAATGTCATCACCCCCTCCCTTTCACTCTAGTAAATTCCCTGCCATTGTGTCCCAGTTATATTATCCTTTTGTTTCCGTGCTACTTGTACCTGCCCAGCAAGCTGTGGTCACCCATCTGCAGCTTAGTTCCTGTAAGGGACTACAGGGACCGAGGATCTGGTAGATGTCGCAACCATGAGCAGCAACAAATACCTGAAATAAGTTACCTGCCTAGCCCCTTCCAAACAATAATGTGACCCATTAACCTCGAGCTAGCCACGAGTAATTGGCACCCCACTTTACTAAAATCGAAAAAGAAAAATTGTTAACTACAATATTGAATATCGGCTCCGCAAAGTGTTACACACGCCTGAGCCTAATAAATAAACGAACTGATTAAAAAAAAAACCCCGCCCCCCCGCCCCCCAACCACTCCAAAAAAATTCGCGTTTTCCCCTTTTTTCCCCCCCCCCGCCCCACCCTGCCACCACCCCCGCCCACCCCACCACCACCCCACCAAAAACCCCGACCAAAAAAAAAAACGGACCCCAAAAAAAAAAAACGACGCCTAACCAAAACAAACTTGGTTGTATTTCGGTCTTGATTTCGGTTAACGTACAAAGTTCGAATGAAAGAAGAAATTTTCACACACACAGCCGCTGCTCGTTTTCTGTTTGGTTCGTTTATGTTGGCAGCAGGCAGCTCGATGAAGGTATTCTAGTAGATGGTGTATGCGGGCGAGGTAGTCATTTATTCTCCCCACAAATTCGACCATTTGCATGGTTATTGTAACCATTATATGCTAGATTATATGCGATAGTCATCCTGACCATGATTTCATTGTCGGTATAACGATAGAATTTTTCTCAGAGATCTCGTTCAGGCTTCATGGCTAGTTTCGAGTAAGCGTGCGTCGTTGCATCGAGTGCATTCAATGCATGTCAACAATTTCACCGATCAGTCATCCAGTTGCATTCAGGGATGCCAGATGTACAGACATGTCTGTATTTATACACACAGGAAAAAATCTTGTAGTAGAAACTACCATTATACCTGACTATGCCTATCTTCAAAACTACCATGAAATTTCAGTCAAATTTACTACGTTTATGGTAAAACTTTCATCATTTGTGGTATATTTGACAGACCTCATATTGATATCAACCACACCATGTTAGATCTAATCGCAGGCATGGTAAAATCAAACGCATATATAGTCAGCTGAAAATTGTTGGTGTTTGCGCTTAATTTAACCCTCGAAATGGTAGTTTCTAATGCGGTTTTTTTTTTGCATGCAGACATTTGATCATGCGTACAGACCTCATACAGATTACAGACATTATACAGATATTGCAATAAAGTTACAGATTTTTACAGACATTCATATCTATCAATAAGATGAAAGTGATTCTGAAATGATGTTATTTTCCATATAAAGTTGACACGTATTGCTTTTTTTTTTTTAATCAGTTCGTTTATTTATTAGGCTCAGGCGTGTGTAACACTTTGCGGAGCCGATATTCAATATTGTAATTAACAATTTTTCTATTTCGATTTTAGTAAAGAGGGGTGCCAATTACTCGTGGCTAGCTCGAGGTTAATGGGTCACATTATTGTTTGGAAGGGGCTAGGCAGGTAACTTATTTCAGGTATTTATTGCTGCTCATGGTTGCGACATTTTCCAAATCCTCGGTCTCTGTAGTCCCTTACAGGAACTAAGCTGCAGATGGGTGACCACAGCTTGCTGGGCAGGTACAAGTAGCACGGAAACAAAAGGATAATATAACTGGGACACAATGGCAGGGAATTTACTAGAGTGAAAGGGAGGGGGTGATGACATTACACTCTAAGATCAGACAAACAAAGGAATTCGTAAATGGCTTGCATGTAGGGAAAATCAAGCATTCCCAAAACATCTCTAACCTCGCGAAAGGGTTGTCTACCTCGGGCCACAAGGGTATCCAATAGTCGTGCTCTGGAGGCATCATTACCCGGGCAATGCCAAACTGCGTGATCGATGTCATCATAACCGGTTGCGCACCTGCATATGTTGCTATTGACGAGGTTAATTCTGTAGAGATGTGCGTCTAGTGAGTAGTGGTTGGACATAAGTCTTGACATCACACGAATGAAACCACGACTTACATCCAGACCTTTGAACCACGATCTCGACGAAACATTTGGAATAATGGAATGTAACCACCGCCCAAGAGAATTACTTGTCCAATCGTTTTGCCAACTTTGAAGAGAACTCTGACGTACTAATGGGAAAAATTCATCATGTGAAATTCTTCTTTCAAAAATCTCGCCTTCTTGTGCGCCCACCTTTGCTAGAGAGTCCGCCTTCTCATTGCCTGGAATTGAGCAATGTGAGGGGACCCATGCAAAGGTAATTCTAAATGATCTTTCGACCAACGCACACATCTGCTCCCTTATTTTTGAAAGAAAGTAAGATGAGTGCTTAACTGTTTTCATCGACTGGAGGGCCTCAATAGAACTGAGACTATCCGAGAAGATGAAATAATGGCCTATGGGCACGTCGGAAATTATCCCCAATGCGAAATTGATTGCTGCCAGCTCAGCAACATATACGTAACAAGGTTCCTGAAGTTTCCGGAAGGCAGATGAGTATTCATTGTAAACACCGAAACCACTGGATCCATCAATGCGTGACCCATCAGTGAAAATTCTTCTATTGCAACTGACATGTTGGTACTTTTCGATGAAAATATGGGGAATTAAAATAGGTCGAAGTTGATCTGGAACTCCTTTAATAGCCTGTTTCATGGAGAGATCATAATCAATGGAGGAACTGTGATAAGGAAAGCGTACACTAGGAGGGTTATAGCATGGAAGACTAATATCGGATGACATATAGTTAATATAGATTCGTAAGAATCTTGACTGGGTACTCAATTCGAGCATTTCTTCGAAGTTTTCAATCACAAGGTTGTTACTGATTCCACACTTGATCAGTATTCTAGATGAGAGCTAACAGAAGCGGTACTGTAAGGGTTTTACTCCTGCCAGAACCTCTAGGCTCATACTATGCGTTGAATGCATACAGCCAATACGTAAACAACGATATTGAATGCGTTTCAATTTCATGAGGTGGCTATTTCTTGCCGAGAGGAAGCAAAAAGAGCCATATTCGAGAACTGAAAGAATAGTTTTTTTGTAGAGTTTAATGAGGTCTTCCGGGTGAGCACCCCACCATGTCCCAGAAATTGATCTTAGAAAATTGATTCTTTGTTGACATTTCTGTTTCAAATACGCAATGTGAGTACTCCAAGTGCATTTCGAATCAAACATGACTCCAAGATATTTGAAGATCAAAGATTGGGTAATGTCTCTTCCCAACAGCTTGAGACGCAGTTGGGCAGGAAACCGCTTTCTAGTAAACACTACGAATTCGGTTTTATGCGGTGAAAACTCGATCCCCAAATTTCTGGCCCAGATGGACAGATTATCTAGGGAATTTTGCAATGGTCTTTGTAAGATTTCCGCACGTGGACCTCTAAAGGAGATCACAGCATCGTCTGCAAGTTGTCTTAGCGTGCATCTATTTTCCAAGCATTTATCAATATCTTTAACATAAAAATTATAAAGCAAGGGACTTAAACATGAGCCTTGGGGTAAACCCATGTAGCCAATTCTGGAAGTTGTCAGTTGACCTAGATTAAAGGTCATTTGTTTTTCTGACAGTAAATTATACAAAAAGTTGTTTAAAGTTCCTGGTAATCCACTACTGTGCAGACTATCTGCCAGTATATCTATGGAAACTGAATCAAATGCGCCCTTAATATCCAGAAATACTGAAGCCAATTGCTCCTTGTGTGCAAAGGCCAGTTGTATATCAGATGAAAGCAACGCTAAACAATCGTTTGTTCCTTTGCTCTTTCTGAAACCAAATTGCGTATTTGATAGTAGTTTGTTTGATTCAACCCAACGGTCAAGTCTTGATAGGATCATTTTTTCTAACAATTTCCTTAAACATGATAGCATAGAGATCGGACGGTAAGAATTGTAATCAGACGCTGGTTTCCCAGGCTTTTGAATAGCTATTACTTTAACCTGCCTCCATGCGGGTGGAACTATATTTAATTCCATGAGAGTGTTATACAGGTTAAATAATCGTCTTTTAGCGATATCAGGAAGATTTTTTAGAAGGTTGAATTTAATCATATCGCTTCCCGGAGCAGAGTTATTCGATGAAAGAAGTGCCATTGAAAATTCCAACATTGTGAATGGTTCGGCCAGAGAACCGTTATTTCGGGTAGTATCCCGTAAATTCTGTTGTGTTGGGACAGAGTCTGGACAAACCTGTTTAGCGAAGTCGAATATCCATTGCATGGAGTATTCTTCACTCTCATTGGAGGATGAGCGGTTTCGCATGTAACGAGCCTTTCTCCAAAGCGTTGTCATCGAGGTTTCTCTAGATAGTCCCTCTACAAACGAACGCCAGTAATTGCGTTTCTTTGCTTTGAGTAAGTTTTTAAGCTTTTTTTCAAGCTTGAGGTACTTGTCAAAAAGCTCGCATGTTTCATGTCTACGATAATCTTTAAACGCATCGGATTTCTCAAGATACAACTTAGTGCATTCTTCATCCCATCCAGGGGTGGCGGGTCTTCTTTTGAGGGATGCACTTGGAACACGTCGTTTCTGAGCTTCTAATGCACTTTTGTACATCAGGTCGGAAAGGAAACGATACTCTTCTAATGGTGGAAGAGGATCGGTAGAATCAATACCAAGGGTTACCGCCGATGCAAAATGTTGCCAATCGATATGCCTCGTGAGGTCATAAGGAACATGGATTGGCTGGTCTGTTTTGTGAAAACTATTTGTGATTGAGATAATTATTGGTAAGTGATCACTACCATGGGGATCATTGATTACCTTCCACAGACAATCTAATGATAGTGAATTAGAACACAAAGATATGTCAAGTCGACTCTCCCTGGCAGGAGGTTTTGCTATTCGTGTCGCTTCCCCAGTGTTCAAGATGGTCAAGTTGAAATCGTCGCATAAGTCATAGAAAATACCCGCTCTATTGTCATCGTATTGTTCGCCCCAAGAAGTACCGTGGGAGTTCAGATCGCCCAGAATAAGAACTGGAGATGGAAGTAATGTAATTGAACTCCAAAGTTGACGGCGGTTTATTGATGCCCTCGGAGGGACATAGACGGAAGCTATGCAAAGATCTTTATTCTTTACATTTATTTGGCAAGCGACGATTTCAATGCCTGAGATTATTGGGAGTGAGATTTTATAGAAGGGGTAGCACTTTTTGATCCCCAGAAGTACGCCACCATATGAATCATCTCGGTCCAGGCGAATAATGTTAAAATCGTGGAAGTTTAATTCATCTTCGGATGAAAGCCATGTTTCACAGAGAGCAAATATATCACAATCAGAATTGTGAATCAAATACTTGAACGAGTCTAATTTAGGTATTAGACTACGACAGTTCCATTGTAATACCGTGATCATATCTTGATCCTCACTCGACGAATTATTCATCGAAAGATATGAATTCACCAATAAGGGGCCATGATACAGTAAATTGCTTGAAGTAGTTTCCAACTATAGGAATAAGCAGGTCAATAATTCCTCGGAGCGGTGAAGCATCCGAAAGGCCAAGAGCATTTAAAATGTTATCCACAATGTCCCTAAAATTAATCTTACCTCGCTTGGAAGGGATATTCTTAGAATTGCGAGAAGACGTAGTTTTTGGTAACCTGTTACGGTTACTGTTATTAGGTAGCGGCGGGTTGGTATAGCTACAGCTAGGAACGGATGCATCAGCTATTACCGGTTTATTCGTTTTTTTTTTTAAATTGACCCCCTCTCAGGGGGCTAGTCACTCTGCCACGTTGTGTTTGTGTTTCAGTGTGTCGGAAGGTGTTTCTGTGTTTCAACTTATCTGTCAATACTACAATCGAAAATTCGACCTTTTTGGCGGTTAATTCACGCACACTTATGCATCATTTAAATCACATGGGTGCAAGCAAGAGGGAAACAAAACAGTGAGAAAATAAACAATCAATTCGTGAAAGTGGTGCCAGATATGAATTTATCTTTCAGGTGGTGGCGAGTGTGCTTGAAGTGTGGCGGATTGTGTTTTTTAGGGTGGTAACACACGGTGGCCGAGTGACTTACCCCCTGCCCCCTCTACCTCCAATTTTTTTGCAAGCTTTTGAGAGTAGGTTTTATTTGTTTCCGGCGCACACCCGGAGAACTAGTAGGCTTTCTTTTACCGGGGGCGTGTACCTCCGGAAATCCACTCTCATCGGCTTCGTCAGAGTCCAGTTCATCGGAAGACAAAATCAAAAAAGGATTTTCATTTTGAGCGGCTGATACAGACGATGCAGACGCTCCGTTTTGCGACTTTAACATGTCTGCATACGTCTGCTTGGATCGTTCTTGTATGGAACGTCTCACGTTACCAGTGCGCTTCCTGTTGGCAAGCATCCTCTAGATGCCTTTGGCCGCATTTGCCACAACGGGGCTTGTTGTCGCAAAAAGTAGCCATATGACCCAACTGTTTGCACTTGGTACAATTGAATACCCTTGGTACAAAAAGGCGCACTGGGAAAAAAACTTTATCAATTTCAACAAATTTTGGGAGAATTGATCCGGCGAAGGTAGCGAGTCCGACGGTGAATACGTCTTTTTTCCATCTACCATTGACCCTTCATGCAATTGTTTGCATTCCAGAATCTCAATGGTAGACGAAGCGGAATCTGGAAGTCGCCCCTTACCTTCCATAACGTCTTCACATGTCAGGCTCGCTGCAGAAACCACGCCATCTATCTCCACATCTCGAGATGGGATGTAGACGTAGTACTCGACATTATAACCTTCGTCACTAGCAATTTCATTTGCAATTTTATATGTAGGTGCAGTAACACCAACAATCAATATGCAACTAGCGATTTGAAATTGGTTCACTGTTGTAGAACCCCTTGGTCCGAAGTACACCTTGAAGCCAGCACCTAACTATACATATTTGCGCCTTTGTTTTGATTTGCTGTGTTATTTTGACAGAACATTTGAGAGTGTGTTCGTGTGAGTTCATTATTAGGGGTGCATTATTAAGCTTGGGACCGAGCTTGGGACCGATGAGCTAGTACTGACTGAGCCAAGAAAAAAATCGTATTTGTTCGGGACCTACTGGTCTTAGAGTTAGTCTATGGTAACACGCAGTTTGTTTCGGTTGACCTGATGGAATTCGGTCCCCGGATAACGACGCGTCAAATTTCTTTTTATGCCCAAAAAGTCTAGGGCTTTCACTTTCTGCCGAAAGTAGACAACCCAAGGAGAGGCAGAAGACGGCTGATAACAGCGCGCCCTTAAAACATCTTTGGGAGGCATGTCGCCCCCCTTAGAATCATCCATGAAAAGACAAATTCAGCGACAAAAAAAAAATTAAATAAAACAAAATAAAAATCTGATGATTTTTTTTTGAACCACCCTATGCAGAACGGTATTTTTTTGAACCACCCTATGCAGAACGATTCACTATATGGGAGAGAGATACACAACACACTAGCAGATGACGAAACAAAAAACAAATGTGCTACTTGCCGTTTGCCGGTATGGCACCTTCTGCTGTTGTTCGCAAACAAAGCACCGCTTGCTGACCGGCAGTGGATGGAGCGATGACCTTCCTTGCTGCGATGGTGCTTATGGGGTTACACTTTTTCCCCTCGGGTGTTTGACGATGGTACAGGCTGGACAGATCATCCGTCGGGCTCGGCCGGGAATGTCTGCTTCCCTAATGGAACGCTCGGCTGGATATCGGTGGTTTAAACAGTGCACTACTTTTAATCACCGCGTGATTGATAGCGGGTTGAAAAAAAAAAATGCAAAAAAGGTAATGCGGAGTGCGAAAAAAACTAAACCAAAGCTCTTCAGCGTTCGATGCGGAATGACACGTATTGCTTGTTGATCTAATGCATTCTATATTTATGTTTGAAATAACCTAAGGTTTAGTCATCATTTTTATTATTAAGAAAACTTGTGCAAAGTTTTTTGAGCATCGCCATACCGTCAATTGATAGCGTGCTGATGATTTGTAATATTATTCTCAAAACTACATTTACAGTCCATTCGTTTCGAAGTTGCAAACGCAATCACTTTAAATGAATCCCACTGGAAAATCCCATAGAAATTCAGAAAACTTATCAGATAATCAAGAAATGACGATTTTTTGGAACGTAGGGGATCCATTATTATTTTCAAAGAACTCTTAATGATTTTTTACTAACTTAAAAAATGCTGTTATAATTTTAAACGATCTGCGGAATGAATCAAAACTTCAATAGTATATAAAAAAACATATTTTAGTTTAAAAAACAGTTGAATTTTTATAAACGTGGAAGCAGTTTTTCTTTAGAACCTGTAAAATCTTTACTGAAGTTCGACAACTATTTTCTTGTGACATTTTTTAATGGTGCTATGTGCCATTCAACAGCGGTTGACAAGTTTGCCCTGCATTTTTGGGAATTTATTGAATAAATTATTTACTATATTACTTAAAGAAAAGCAAAGGAATGCGAAAAAACTTAAACTAAATAAAAGTCAAACTAGGGAAAACTTCACATAATTATATAAGTTTTCAAAAAGAAAATTTAATACAAAGCATAGTTAAGGAAGGTTTTGTAAATGAGCTAAAGTTAAGCATCGAATGGTCTTAAATTTTCAAAAACTTTTAAGATTCGATACCGTTCTGAGAATTAAAAAAAAGACTTTTTTCGCAAAAGATAAAAACTATGAAAGGTAATTCAATGGAACAAAGTTTCGTAACAGAAAAAGTGTATTGAAGTTTCCACAAAAATGCTTCGACGCTCTACGGAGCGGTCGTACAGTTGTGGTCCACAACCTTATCAATGGTCGATAAAAAGATGGATTTCGGCCACAAAATTATTGGAGTAGATCCTCTATATGAGGTTCAACCAAACGGTTTTTTACCGGTCGCAGCTTATGGACGTTGGGAGTCTTAGCGGTCTTCAATATAAAGTTTACCTTCAGCTGGTCCATCTCCTCTAATGGATCTTTTGGCATAATGGGCTGAGGCCAGGTCCGCCCATCTCCTTGTTCACCGCAAGCCACGATGGAAAGAGAAGTGAGATGGACATTCCATTCTCGCTGATCGTCAGCTACAGAAAGGCCTTCCTCGGGAACTTAGAATGGAAGATATTTTTGACATCAAGCTCTCGTCATCCATTATGAACACAACGTCGCACTTTGCCGAAAAGATGTATTTAACCAGCACCTCCAGCCGCCCCATTTGAGTGTTTGATAATGCTGTCAATTTGGTTCTATACACAACAGGGTTGCTACGATTGGCGATACACAGGTGGATTCACCACCTGGTGGCAGGATAATCTCATGCATAATCGCTAAAATTATCCAATTTTTTAACGCATGCGTTAATTGCTACAAAATAAGAACTTAAGAATATGTCTAAATTTGAATACTCCAAGAATCCTTAAAAAATAATATAATCTCCAGAAAGTTTGTGACAGTTGAAATAGAGAACAAATAAATGAATAAGAGAGTATGAGTTTACCATATATATTCCAATTTTTATCTTGCTCTTAAATGCAATACTTTCCTCACCCATATTCTTCACGTAAATTTTTGACAAAATCCTCAATACAGACAAATATAGACATTTTTCAATGTTCCCTACAGATATTTGGAAAAACTATCTGGCATCCTTGGTGGCATTTCGCCGTAGCCGTTTTCGCCATCCGCACTTCAAAAGTTTGACAATTACCTCCTGAATACACATTCTTTCGCAGACACAAATCCATCATCACTTTCCAAGGAAGAAGAATCTGGTATTTTTGCGGTCTCCTCGTCGGGCGTTGCGTCGGGTAATTCTTGGCTTTCAATCGTCGACATAATTGCTTATCTTTTAGTGATCGAAGTATAACGGTGCCTATCATTTCCAGTTGGTGTACGCTTTAGCAGTTTTTGTTCGGTGGTTGGTCGGCCGAAAGCCCCAAAAAAGTCCCTTCACTTGGAAACCCTCCCGAAGACTAGTGTTGTGCGAGAAGAAAATCCCATCCAGGATGGCTCTCAATCCGCAGTACGAAGAAATTGGCAAAGGATTCGTGACCCAGTACTATGCAATGTTCGATGATCCGCTTCAGAGACCGAACCTGGTCAATCTATACAACGTAAGTAGTGCGTGAGTTGACGAGTTTCCGAACCTTGTATTTCGATGGGTAGGAAGACATTCTCTGGTAGCGAGCGTAATCCTCGTCACAACTCAATATATTGATAGAGGTTTCGCGAATGAACTGGTTGTTGCACCTAACCTCAACGTTATTTACTTTCTTGCGGGAAGCGAAATCACGGTGGCTTATCATTACTTGTTTTTTTTCGTTTATGTACTGAATTCGGTGCGTCAAGAATGAGCGTGGTTAACATATAATTGGGTTGTATTCAGTTTTTTTTTTGTATGTGATCAATGATTGCACTATTTTAGAAACGGGAGGCTTCTGATTGGGTTTGTCAGTGAATCGATGTGTGTTAATCTGTGAACTTTCATTATTTTAGGCCGAACTTTCTTTCATGACTTTTGAGGGACAGCAAATTCAAGGAGCTGCCAAAATTTTAGAAAAACTACAGGTAGATGGACTTCTATATCTTTTGTCGTAGGTACTTAATCACATTGTTATGCATATTGCAGGGTCTCACCTTCCAAAAGATAAACCGTGCCCTAACGGCGGTCGATTCGCAACCCATGTTCGATGGAGGCGTTCTTATCAATGTTCTAGGTAGATTGCAAGTAAGTATGCTCCAATTGTTTGTGTATCTCTTTCAACTTAGTAGTTTTCGGATGGGTACTGATTCGTTTCTTTCTCTCGACTCTTTCTTCGCCGTCCTCTACTTTTCGCGTGGGAATCCAATGTCCTAATGTCTTCGAATCTAAATTTGAACGTTTGAGCAGACTGACGACGATCAGCCCCACGCCTATACGCAAACATTTGTACTGAAACCCATTGGAACCAGCTTCTTCGTACAGCACGATGTCTTCAGATTAGCACTGCACGACATGGCGTAGCGTGTCTTCCCGTCGATGAATTTGTTGTTGTCCCTCTTTTCTCCGTTAAAGAAAACGATAAAAAAAAAAAGCATTAACTATTGCCTATAGCGCTATCAGGATGCTACTGAACTAATCGATTCTATCTAAATATTGGACGTAGTTCAAAAGAATGAACAAAATTTCCAACACTCACATTTAATAATTACCTTAAACGAGTTAGATTTGTTGCCCGCGCGTGCGATCCAACTATAACGGATGCGATTGGTTGAAGAACGAAATAAGCAAAAGAATATAGGAATCTATGAAATTTTATAAATATGTAAATGATGCACACAAACTGCGAAAGTCAAACAATGGATAACCGGAAACGGTTAACGCTCACTAATTTGAAGATTCTAGTTTTTCCTTTGTTAACTGTCAACTAGCCTTGAGAAAAAGAGAATAGGTTTTTGCTTCTTGTTTTTGTGTTTTTTGAGTATAGGTTTTTTTTTAAACTGTCTGATGTATGCTTTACTCGAAGTGGTTCACTTTTTTTTCTAGCCTGATTTGATCACATGAAACAGAAATGTGTAATACATGATTGACTATTAATATAGCTATCAAAGATTTGTAAATTTGAAACGCAGAGCTTGTTTTATTTCTACTCTCCTCAAGTGACCTGTTGGAAAGCGGGCAACGTAGATAAGGTAACTGAGTTGTGCAAGCAAGTTTTGTGTATGTAACTAATTAATATCCATAGTTTAACACTAACTACCACAATGAATGCTTACATGCTGTATGTATTTTTTTTTTGTTAGTTTCAAATGAATGTTGCCAAATTATGTTCAGTTGATTAGTTCAATATTTTCAGTTAAATGAATGCATAGGATTTTCCCTGTTCGATATTTTGTTTTCCATAAAGTATTGAAATTATCCCGTGCATGGTCCCTGGTAGTCCGTCTGTGTTTAGAATAGGTTTGGGAATGTCAGCACACATTTGGAAAAGATACATGGACACGGACAGGTCACGCACAAATTTATTTATTTAATATTAGTCAACGGATAAAATGAGTATCCCAATGACAATGAAATATGTCTTAATAAAAAGACAGCTACAATTTGAATCAACATAAACATCTTTTAAAATTGCACTTATTTAGTACGCGGGAAGGGTTAAATTTAAATACGTGGTAGACACTGTTCTTTCGCGAGCTTAACAGGGACAAAATTCGTCGGATATCGCGCACTCGAATAACTTCATCTCGCAACTTAAAGGAATTAGTTTAAAAAGTCTTTATTTTGCACTACTTTACTTAAAAAAAATGCGTGACGGATCCAAATGGAATAAAATTTCGATCCTACTTGCTGACCACGTGCGATGTTTTTGGACATCGGGATGCTACCTACGGTCGGCTCTAATCTCGATCGTTAAGCGATCGGTTTCATCTAATAGTGTGTATCTCATGAACATCTGTTAGTGACCGATCTAGTGATTTTGTAGTAGTGGCTAATGGGTATGAAAATGTATCGAGCTCATTGGTGTTTAATACACTATTGGAAACCCTAATAAAAATAGCAATAGGCAATCGGCGTTAACACACCGGCCCCCTTGAAATAACTTATTTCAAATGATTGAATCCAAGTAATAGATGTACTTGTAAATTCCTAACAGCTTATTCCCTAGCAAATTGTAACGATATTTGAAAGCGATGGCAATGTGGCAGTTGTAGATCGTTGAGGTGTTCATCGATCGATTATCGATGTTAACGAAGGTAAACTTCATCTAAAGGAAATGGTCAATCTTCTTCCCGCTATCGGCATCGCGGCATCACTCAACCCGTCTTCATGGCATCGATCAGTTGAAGTATGGTGTTCCTCTACGGCATATCCTTCGAATCGTCTCGGCTGCATATCCAATCGACCTCGGTTGAGGGATTCATCGAGGGTAGACTATTAATAAGATTTTTTTAAAGTAAAAAAAAGAAACATAAACCGACTTCCCTGAGTCGCGGAGGCCGTCCGCCTCCGCAGGCGCCGTGCGCCACCGAAGATTCCTGGCATTGTAAGTTCCTTAGATAGGTTGTGGGTGTACAGGAGCGGTTCTTCATTACGACATCTCACTTCTTGACTTCAGCACGGACGGTGTAATTCATCGGAATGATCATCATATGCCGATTTGATCAGCGAAACTCTTCTGGTCATCGAAACAGAATGGTAAAAGGTTGAGCGACTCCGGCTGCGATGGATGAACTAGGCTATGGATTACAAACATTCTCTAAGCTTTTTGACCATGTTTTGAAAAACAAAAACTTAACTGGGACGCGGGAGACCCGAGGGCCTCCGCCGCGCCGATGGGCGCTTGATGAAGAAAGAGCTATTATGCTCTGCGTCAGTAGATGCTGTAGTCGCTTCGTTGTCCCGTATGGGGCAGGACACCCCACTTTAGAAATCGCTCGTTGAAATTCTCCGTCCTTCGTGCGAACCTTGACAACACGGATGTTCCCGTTCTTCCCTGGGTTAATCCTTCAATGACTCGACCCATTCGCTCACTTGAGAGGAGGCATGTTGTCGTCCTCACATAACATAGCATCATGGTTCCGATCATTGCCTACACACTTCTGGCCCCTCCCAATGAATGCCCCCCCCACTTCTCCCCGTGCCCAGCCCCCCCGACCCGCCATTCTCCCCGAGTTGGCCTCGAGTTGAGGCAAGATTTTTTGAGCTACAGAAATCTGTAAAAGTTTACCGAATTCTCAACAGTTGAACATTCGGTAATCCAATTTCAACGGATTTCGGTAAAAGTTTACCGAAATCCGGTAATTTTTTTTACAGATAACTGTAAAATTTCACCGAAATCCGTTAAATCGGATTACCGAACGTTCAGCTGTTGAGATTTCAGTAAACTTTTACAGATTACTGTAAAAAAAAATCTAAGTGTGTAGCGCACTATATCTTTCTTATACACCGCCCCCCCCCACCCCCCATTTTGCCCCCCGAATTTTTATGTTCTCCCCCCAGTTTTTCACAACCCCCTTCCACATTCTTGGTTTCAACACTTTTCTTGTGCCCCCCCCACACCCCGCGCCCCCACACATTTTTTTCGTTTATCGCACATGATAATTTCTGGACGACCGCGTCTGGAGACAACCCTTCTCAGGTTTACGAAAGCATTTGACACAGTGATGTATAACCTTCCGTGTTAGACTGCGAGCTGATAATGGCCAGTACCTTTCCCGCAGGCTAGACATTAGAAGCTGGTGTCCAGCATGTAGGTTCTTCTGATGGTAGTGAGTGGCAATAAAAAGCGCAAGCGCGTTCTGCGAGCGGCCACCGACGAGAATTAATACATTCACCAAGCGAGGAACTAGTTGTCTTAATCGTGATGTTAGCTTGACTTCACCGGTTCTAGGCAGTGAGCCGAGATCTTCTGGAAAACTTTCCTGCTGTGCTAGTACCAGTAGCTGATGCAATGTTTCGGATCGTTCTTCATGCTGTATGAAACCAGTTTTGCGTATTCCGCGGATTTGGCAGTTATGGATGAATCTCCGAATTAGGGATGTGATAGGAATCAAATCTTGTAGGGACGATCGTATACCGAATACCGGGCTGGGTTCGATGACTTGAGCAGATGTAGATACCGTTATCCGTTCCTCGAGTAGCGAATGATCAAGTTCCTCCGGATCAATGCTTACGGTTGGCCAGGAAGACTTGTCTGAACGTAACCAAGGTGGTCCGTGCCACCATATATCGTGGTCCTTCAGTTGATCAACAGCCAATCCTCTTGACAGGACGTCCGCTGGGTTTTCTAAACCGGCGACGTGATTCCAGATCCCTCCACGGGTGATATGCTGGATTTCAGACACTCTATTGGCCACGAATATGGTCCAGCGTGATAGAGGGGCAGCACTTAACGATCATAGAGTCAGTCCAAAAATACGGTTGCGCAGTAATTTTGATACTTTGGGCGACCTTTTCGAACAGATATACTCCGGTAAGCGCAGACGAAAGCTCTAGGCGAGGAATAGAAGTTTGTTTTCGTTTCGTCTCTTCGTCTTTCGATCTTCGAGTGGAGCCACTCGAGATTTTGCAGTGAGCAGCATGGATTTGATGGTGCCATCGAACGAAATGCCCCTCAAATAAATGCAGGTACCGTATGCCTTCTTTGATGCGTCACAAAACATGTGAAGTTCGGTGGAAATCGTGTCGCTTCCAAATGCAACCCAACGAGGAACTTGCAAATGGGTTAGGTTCTCCAAGCCTTTTCGAAATTCTCTCCACCAAGCTTGAAGCTCATCGGGAAGAATATCGTTCCAAGAACACTTCGTTCTCGAAAGGTCCTGCAGAAATATATTAGCTGGAACTAAGCTAGGTTCAACAAGACCTAACGGGTCGTACAGTTTCCGAAAGATGTCCGATCGAGGTTCCCATTTTATTCCGAGGATTTTAACGGTGGGGTTTGCACGTTCAAGGTCCAGTAATGAGCGTTCCTCTCAAAGATACGGTGGTATCTGGTCCAAAAAGTCCCGGGAATTTGAAGTCCACTTCCTCAAAGTGAGTCCAGCAGTACCAAGAACGTGAATCAGATCTTTCGAACGCTGCCCTGCTTCTTCCAGGCTGTCAACACTTTTAAGCATGTCATCTACGTAGAAATCGTAGATAATCGTATCAGTGGCGATAGGAAAATTATGTTTTTCATCCTCTGCCAACCTCTTTAAACAGCGCGTTGCCAAATGTGGTGCCGACGAAGTACCGTAGGTGACGATAGTCAGCGTGAAAATCCGTATCGGTTTGGTAGAATTGTCTTTCCACAAAATGTACTGGAGTGGGTGATCCATATGATGCATTTAGATCATCCTACACATTTTCTCGACGTCTGCTGTCATCGCGTACTTCTGTAGTCGAAACCGCAGAGTGATGAATGTCAAGTTCTCCTGTACTACAGGACCTACCATAAGTGTGTCGTTTAAGGACACTCCTGAGGTGCTTACGCATGATGCGTCAAACACGACCCGTAATTTTGTTGTCGTGCTATCGGGCTTCAGTACAGCATGATGTGGTATAAAAGAGATTACCGGAAAGGTGGTTAGCTCTTGTGGTGAAATTTCTCGCATATGTTGCATCCTTAGGTATTCGTCGATAAATTCAGTGTACATTTTCTTGACGGTAGGATCAGCGTTCAATATTTGCTCCAGTGCCATGAAGCGACGAGTTGCAATGGGCTGTGTATCTCTGAGTCGATCGATCATGCACTGTCTCGTAGGTAATTGAACGACGAAATTACCACTTGCGTCACGCACCGTTGTTCTCTCGAAATATGCCTCGCACGCTTACTCCTCCAGTGATAATGCGCTAGTGGTACGACATGATTCTAGCTCAAAGAATCGCGCCAGTCTTTCTTCAATCTTCTCGGTTGCACATGCCGAAATTGATGGAAGAGTAGCAGACTCACCCGGAATACCTCCCGAGACAATCCAACCAAGCAGAGTGATCTGCAAAATCGGACCGGAATCTCCCAATTTGATTTGACGCTCAGCGATCATCAGCTCCCAGTATACTTCAGCTCCTAATATCAAGCCGACTGCTCTAGATTCGTGAAACGTTGGATAAAAAGCTCCTTCGGCATATTCCAGGAACTAATATCAATGTGATGGAAGATCAACGGTAACTCGTGGTAACACATGGAACTTGAGGTTTGTAACGTAATTCGTAACGAGAGAATGAACTTCAGCGAAAACTGCTTGGGTCGATGCACTCCGTGATCCACCAATTCCAACGATTGGTAAGTGTTCACGAGTCCGTTTGAACTTCAGTCTTTGAGATAAAGTTTCAGACATATAGCATCGCTGGGACCCTGAGTCCAGCAACGCTCGAGCGAGCAAAGAGTTACCGAACTGATCGTACAGATTAACGACAGCGGTAGAAAGTAAAACGGTATGAGGAACGTGTTGTGTTCTTGCGAGTGGAGTACTTTGAAGGCTTGTACTGGGGCAGGCTGTGGCAGAAATGTGTAAATGAGTATTATCTGCGTGTGTGGTATTCTGTGGATTTGTGTGCCCATTTTGAATTGGCTGGGTGTGTGTTTAGTGATCAATTTGTGTAGGCTTAGCTTGTGGTGGTTGCGTGTTCTGTCCTTGTGTTTTCCTTATTAGCTGATTCCCTAGTTGGCTCTCCAGACTTTCTTGATGAATTCCCTATGATCGATTAGTTTGCGTGAAGCAACGAGTAGTGACGATGACCACAATGGAAGCACGTTCCACGAGTGCAAAATCGTGCGATGTGTCCTGACGACAGATAATTCAAACAAAGCGAATGGTTCTTCACGACATCGATTCTCTCGGAAATCCTCATCTTCGAAAACTTCATGCATTTAAAGACGGAATGAGCAGATTCCTCTCAAAATAGACAGCTACCTGTTGACTGGATTCCAGTATGGTTACTAGATGGACGAACAGACTTCTTTATTTCGGCCTGAAACTGCTTTCCAGGAATGATGGACTGTAATACTGAAAAGTATTTTTTCAGGTTTTAAATCACATCTTTATAGTTGGGAATATCCTTGGAGTTGTAATGAGATTCCCACTGCTTCAACGTTGAGTACGCTGCAGTGCCCAATCTTGGTCTTCCGTATTTTCCCCAATCTTGGTGAGCATTTGAAGGTTCTTCTCAAAACCGTTGACTAGCTTGCTCAACGTTTCGAAGTTCTCTCGGCGGAGTAGCTCAAGAGCAAACAAAGAATCTAGATGAGTCATCACCAACAGTTTTTTGGTCTCAAACGCGCCTTCCAATGTGTCCCAAGCAATCGTATAATTGACTGAGAAAATCTCGATCGCTGCTATTTTCTGCAGTGCATCCCCGGTGTGGGATGTTCGAACGTAAGTAAACTTATCCATATTGGAGAGGTTGGTAGCCCTCCTCCTCACCTTTTTTATTTCCTCACCTCCTCTGTTTCTTTGCCTCCCTCCCACCAACATTCCCCCACAAACCCTCTCTCTAAAACATCTCCTTTCTCCCCCCCTCCAAAACTAGCAAACACCTACAAAGCAACAAAGCCAACAGGTTCTTAAAAGGCGGACTGAATCAGAGCTCAACTCACTCAGAATAATATGGACGACACAATTTTCTCAGTGAAAGCAGTTTGAGCAATCTTTCAATTCTGAGAGATTCACATTGCTGTGGGCACAACTCACTGGTTGATCGGACTTGCAACAATGATCCACGACACAGGACAAACCTGCCCTCAGTACTTATCCTGATTCGCAAATCCGTCCAATCACGTGTGGAAACGTCGATGCAGCTTCAAATTTGTCACGTCATCCAGCAGGAACGACCATCACCCAAAGAGGTGGTTAAAGCAGAACTCAAATAGTGACGCCCGTCTTCACTTCACTTTCGCGGTTCCCGACGATCCAGTTCGAATCGGATTCAAAATTTTTTTTTGCGAGCTTAACAGGGACAAAATTCATCGGATAACGCGCACTTCAAATAAACTTCAACTCGCAACTTAAAGGAATTAGTTTAAAGAGTCTTTATTTTGCACTACTTTACTTAAAAAAATGCGTGACTACTTGCTGACCGTGTGCGATGTTTTTGGACATCGGGTTGCTACTTACGGTCGGCTCTGATATCGATCGTTAAGCGATCGGTTTGATCTAATAGTGTGTATCTCATGAACATCTGTTAGTGACCGATCTAGTAGATTTTGTAGTAGTGGCTAATGGGTATGAAAATGTATCGAGCTCATTGGTGTTTAATACACTATTGGATACCCTAATAAAAATAGCAATAGGCAATCGGCGTTAACAGACACTATCAAAAACGCGACACATATTTAACACGGGTTCATGTACACCATAGTTGGTCCTCGATCGCCGGTTATTGAATGAAGCATGTAAACGGAGGTTGCGAGCAATCGATGTGCCCCTGCAGGAGGTTGTCGATGAAACACGCCTTAGCGACGTTACGCCTTGCTTCCAGTAGCTCCAAGTTGATAAGCTTGCAGCGACTTTCGTAGCTTGGTAAGTTTCGTGGGTCGCGCCA
>JAHHFK020004806.1:0-80920 GCA_024533555.2 Aedes koreicus | reverse complement strand
TTTTTTTTGCTTCCGGTATTTTTTAGCCCAAATTTCTTTGGTACGCATGACGTTACTCGACGAGGTCCCTAGTTTTTTCGCAACATCCTGAACGGAAGTCTCTTGTTTTCGCTTGTAGGCATGCCTGATCTTGTTTCGGCTTGTAGGCATGCCGGTATCTTTCTATCGATATCCGGACTAACAGGACCGGATTTCCGACCACTTCCTTCGGCGCATCTTCAAACGTACACTGTTCGCTATATTTTCGAATCGCAGATCGTACGCGCGTTGGTTCTCCACTAGTAATGTCCATGTTTCGTCGCCGTAGAGAACTATCGGTCTAATTAATGTCTTGTAGATGGTCAACTTTGTAGTTCGGCGAATCCTTGTTCGATCTTAGCGCGTCCTTTTGAGTCCAAAGCAGACACGATTGCCAGCCATAATGCGCTCTTTGTATTTCCCCGTTGGTGTCGTTATCAGCGGTCACTAATGAGCTCTAGATACACGAATTCGTCTACTACCGCGATTTCATCAAAGTCTATCTGATCTCGTGGTAAAATTGTTCTCTCGTGAGCTACTCTCTCTGGCTAGTATTTTGTATTCAACGTACTAATCATAAGCCCAACCTTACCAGCCTCAGCTTCCGCCATCGTCTCAAAGTTACGTGCTACGATATCAACGAATTCCGTGCCGGTCTGTCATGCAATAAGCGCTTTTGGGCTTATTTTCGGTTCGTCGAATCCAGTCCTTGGAATCCGGATCATCAAGTCAATAGCCATGAAATACCGTTGTCCAACTAGCTACCATTCTAAATAAAATAGTTTTTCGGATAAATATTAGAATTCATTCAATGGGTATGTTGTTAAAATAATTCTAGCGTCGACTTCAATAACAATGTACTCTGGATAACATATTTTGCATCGTTGAATACTGTCATTGAGCATAAGATGCTCAAAAATCAATGCATGATCAAGTTTAGTCTTTTAAGTTGATTATCTTGACGACAGATCTGTAAATGACGGCAAAGCGAACATAATAAATTCAAAAAGTATGGACGATCCAATGATGCGGCAGCCATGTTATTTCGGTTCCTTGGGATGGTTTATTGCTTCTGATATGCTAGCAAGATGACAATAATGAATGTGTGTGAAAGACAAAGATACCGATATGCATCGTAGTTAACAAACACCTACCTAACTCTCATCAGAAACCGCAAAGAATTGTTCGTATTATTCATCTGTCCGCAAATTCATAGTATTTTTCACGCATAAGTACATCATTTTTAAACGTCAAATCCAAATGCATTTCCCTTCAGAAACGCTTGCTAGTGAAGATGTACCTATATTAATCTCATCACTTTGCAATTCATCCTACTTGAAATAAAACGATATAAAAGTGACAGAATTAGTAATGTTTGTTGTAGTTATTTAACGTAAGCAAACATTATTAGAAAACGAAACCGATCCTTCAACTGCCCAATTGTTTGATTCATCGTAGGATGACTATAGGAATAATGAGATTAATATGGGGGTAGTAACCCTACACTGAAAATTTAATCTGATAAGAAAAAAAATAAAATGATCGTTTTGAAGAGATGGTAAAAAAAATTCGCTGATAAGGGCTCAATTTCCCTGAGGATTCCAGGTTTTTTCATGGTTTTTTTTTGTTCCCTGTCTGCGTTGAAGTCTGTGTTAGGAAAATACTGTGCTTTTAGTACGTTTTCTTTCCTGGAGAGCATGACCATTTTGGTGGAAAACCTGTAACTAGAAAATGAGAAGAAAGAGTAGTAATTTCCATTTAATTCCAACTACCTTTATTGCTTATCTTGACAGTTACGCGTATTTCGTCTACAATGTGCAGATAAGCAATAAAGGTAGTTGGAATTAAATGGAAATTACTAATCTTTCTTCTCATTGTCTAGTTATGTTTTCTATGCAAAGGATTGGACAGTAAGAATGCCATCCAATTTGTCTAAATTTACTAGTTTTCTGCTACTGAGTTATTAATGCTCAAAAATCATATCATTTTTCGTAATATCTTCTAAATTTAGATTTTCATTTTACAACCCTATACCCCTTCCCGTAAGACGTAGTATACATAAAAGAAACTTCTAAGTTGAACAGTGTATTTCAGTTTCGATTCAATAAAATAAAGGCACTGTTTTGTTTATGCAGCCAGCCTTCATTCCAATCATCTCACCAGTTCGTCGATGCAAGCACCTAGCCATTCGTGTTTACCCGCTGCCGAGAGCGCGATCGCCATAATCAGGTTGATAATCTAAAAAACCGTTTTCGCTTGCCCGATAAGCCAAGCTGGCTCCAATGGTTTAAGTGAGACCATCCATCAACCTCCATCGTCTCCTTGTAGTAACTGTCGACGAACAGGGCAGTGAACAAGTAATTACTAAACAATAAATTCAGTGTGGTTTCATCGAACAACATGAACAATTCTCGTTTCGCATTTTCTTTGTTAAGATTTAATAAATCCACCACAATGACTCTTCGACTAGCCAATCAAACAGAACAAACAAATACAAAATATTGCTTCATTAGGACGCTTTCCTCCCTCATTGGGCCACACCGGCACGACTCGCTACATGGCGGTAACAAACTTATTCACGCTTGACTGTTTACACATTCGTAGACCGCCCGTCCGCGCCCCCGCCTCGCCTGAAGGAAGACGAAGTGAACTTCAACTTGGGGCTGCCGGTGGCATGCAGTTCATGTTTTGACGGGCCGGCGACGGACTCCAAGGCGAAGACGAATACCTATATGTGTATTTCTACAAACACACGACGAGGAAGTTCTTATGAGTATGACGACGACGACGACGACGACTTTTGCTAAAACTCCCATAAACAACGGCTGAAAAAAAAAACTGCATGCGAAACGCGCGCGGTTCGTCGGTCTGTCTGTCTGTCTGTTTGTTCGTCTGCTTATTATAAAGCATATGGGTACGCGTAAACAGCGACGTCGGTCGACCACGCATACTTACAAAGACCCTATAGCGTATGAATCATAATAAACAAAATCGATAAATCTATCTGTTGTTCGTTTTGCCCTCTTTCCCCCCTCAGTCACTACATTGTAGCATGGAGCCCATTCCCCCATCTTATTAGTTTATGAGCTGACGAGGATGCACTGTGGAAACTGCGTTCTTGTGGAAATCCAGTTTCCATTGATCTTATTCAAATAGAACTGTATTTAAAAATAAAATAGATTCATAGAAATTCATGAAACATGTTTTGTTGTTCAAACCCACGCATTGTTTTTTCCCGGGGTGCTAGCCCGAAATATCCATTTCAGTTATTTTTCATTTCCCATCGTTCATCATACGTCTGTTTGCTTGCTGCTACTTATTGAGGATTTTTTTTTTTTTGCTCCATAAGCCCAAAGTTTTTCCGAATGCTTGCGTGGTTTGGAAGTGTGTGCTCCCACGTCATGGTTGGGACAACACATTGCCATTCGAACCAACCGCAAGAAACGAAGCACGGACGTCCTTCCTACGTGCCGAGAAGCATGAGTTCTTCCCGGTTACTGCACTGATGCATTCAATGAATGAATTGCGTGAAGAACTCGGAACAAAACCGAAGGTGAGAATCCATAATGCCAGGAATGCCCCCCGTTCTATCTTCCACTAAAACCATGTTCGGCTCAAATGAGGTTGTAGAAAGCTACAATAACAGTAACAACATCAGCGATAGCAAATATGTCTATGGTTGTGGTTCGACTTTTGCAACATTGTAGTGCTACATTTAGGATTCGGTATCATCAGTGCCGCGAATCGCATCGATCTGTCCGTCGGAGTGTGTGTATTTTTGCTGTGCAGTCCGGCGAGTTATTAGATTTGAGGATAACATCAGTCAGCAGTTGATTGCTGACAGGCTGCACGCGGATTTCTGTTGATTGGAGCGAAAAGCTATTTTCTTCCGATTTATTTGCACTGTTGTAAGCATAATTGTTTTCACAAAGGTATTGTATTAAATTAATTGAGTTGAGTGGGCTTGTAGTGTTGAAGTTTGGAATTCGATAATTGCTGCTTGGGATTGTTACTTCGTAATCACAAGGTTTTTTTTCGAATGAAGTTTTTAAACCCCCACAAACCGCCCCCCACACGCGCCCCCCACACCACACAAAAAAAAAAAAAAAAAAAATATAATAAATCACACACAACCCACACCACCCCCCCCTTCACTACACACAACTCCACACACCAATATATAAAACCAAATCTCCTCAATTTCCTACCCACAAACAACCAAAACTACAAAAGGAAAATCTTCCAAAACTCAACGTTTGTTTAGAAAATTTTGATGAAAAGTATCGGGTTTGCCAGGCAATCTGTCAATGCGGAAATCGAAGTACTTCTTCCCTGCCGCGCGGAACCATCAATAAGCATGTGTATATAATCTATATATAAAAATGGATTTCTGTCTGTCTGTCTGAACCTCATAGGCTCAAAAACTACTGATCCGATCAGCGTGAAATTTTGTATGGAGAAGTTTTTGGGGCCGGGGAAGGTTCTTATGATGGTTTGAGACCCCTCCCTTCTCTGGAAAGGGGGGCTCCCATACAAATGAAGCACCAATTTCTGCATAACTCGAGAACCAATCAAGCAAAGGAATCCAAATTAAGCATGCAGAAGTTTTTGAAGGCAAGACATGTTTCTATGGTAGTTTGAGACCCCTCCCCTCTCTAGAAAGGGAGGCTCCCATACAAATGAAACAGAAGTTTCTGCATATCTTAAGAACTAATCAAGTAAATGGAACCAAATTTGGCATGTGGGGTTTTCTGGAGGCGAAAAATGTTTCATTGGTGGTTCGAGACCCTCCCCTCTCCTAAAAGGGGTGCTGTCATACAAATAAAACTGAAATTGCTTTATAACTCTAGATCTAATAAAGCAAATGGAACCAAATTTGGCATGCGGGGATTTTAAAGGCAAGAAATGTTTCTACGGTAGTTAGAGACCCCTTCTCTCTCTCTCTCTCTTGTAGGTGGGCGGGGCTCCCATACCAATGAAAGACAAGTTTCTGCATAACTCGAGAACTAATCGAGTAAATGGAACCAAATTTGGCAAGTGGAGGTTTTTGAAGGCAAGAAATGTTTCTAAGGTGACTCGACACCCCTCCGCCCTCTGTAAGAGGGGGGCTCTCATACAAATGAAACACAATTTTGTACATAACTCGAGAACTAATCAAGCATATGGAACCAAATTTGGCATTTGGAGGTTTTTGGAGGAGAGAAATGTTTCTATGGAAGTTTGGGACCCCTCCGCCATCTGGAAGGGGGGGGGGGTTCCATACAAATGCAACACAAATTTCTGCATAACTCGAGAACTAATCAAGTAAATGGAACCACATTTGGCAGGTGGAGGTTTTCGAAGGCAAGAAATGTTTCTATTGTGGTTTGAGACTCCTCCGCTCACTGAAAGAGGGGTCTCTCATACAAATGAAACACGAATTACAGCATAACTCGAGAACAAATCGAGCAAATGTAACCAAATTTGGCATGTGGAGGTTTTTGGAGGCAAGAAATGTTTCTATGGCAGTTCAATACCCCTCCCCATTTTGAAGGGGGGGGGGGGGTCTCCCATACAAATAAAAAGCAAATTTCTGCATAACTCGAGAACTAATCAAGTAAATGAAACCACTTTTAGCAAATGGGGGTTTTTGGAGGCTAGATTTCTAAATACATTAAAATGAATTTCTGTCTGTCTGTCTGTCTGTCAGACCCTTATAGACTCGGACAGTTCTGAACCGACCAACGTGAAAATTTATATGAAGGGGTTTTTGGGGCTGGGGAAGGTTCTGATGATTGTTTGAGACCCCTACTCTCTCAGGAAAGGTGGCTCACATGAGACACGAATTTCTTCATAACTCGAGAACTAATCCAGCAAATCGAATCAAATTTGGGGGTTTTGAAGGCAAGAATGTTTCTATGGTGGTTCAAAACTCCTCCCCTTTCTGAAAGGGAGGGGGGGGGGGTTCAAACAAATGAAACTCAAATTTTTATTATAATCGAAGAGCCCAGTGTGATGGTTCGAGAACTAATCATGCAAATGGAACCAAATTCGGCATGTTTGGTTTTGAAGGCAATGATTGTATGGTGGTATGAGAACCCACCCCCCTCTGGAAGGGGGGGCTCCTATACAAATGAAACACAAATTTCTACCAAAAATGAGAATTATCCATGTTACTTAAACACAAAACGTGTATTTCTTGGGTAAGAAGCATATTTTGATAGAAGTCTGAACCCCTGCTTATTCAAGAAAAAAAAACTCATTCCGAAAAAAAAACCACAAACGTGCCAGTTATATTAAATTTTCCTTCATTTAGTTGCAAGCGTAGCAGCGCACGCACCGGGTTCAGCTAGTCTACTATATATATATATATATATATATATATATATATATATATATATATATATATATATATATATATATATATATATATATATATATATATATATATATATATATATATATATATATATATACAGCAATTCCATGAAAAAAAGTTATACGATCTCTCAGAATTTTATAATATTCGGTAGGATTGTTCAACATCGAAAAATATTAGACCCGTATTTTTTTATTTCGTTATTAGACTGGACCTTTCTGCGTTAGACTGGTCCAAAAAATCGTGATTTTTCAAAATCTTCAATTTTCAAAAATTTATAACTCCTAAACCGTTTAACCGGTTTTAGTCATTTTTGGCCATTGTATTGGTATTTTTTTGAATTTCCAAGCAAAAATACGAAACCTTTGAATATATCAATTTTTGTATGAAAAAAATACAAAACAAATAGTTTTTCTTGAATTTGACTGCGAGGGGCCTCAACGACTCCTTGTTTTAGTATTTTTAAATGAAAGAGCATTCAATTTTACATAACATATCAAAAAATTGGAGATGTTCTGCGTGTCGTTTTGGAGATACAATTTTTTAAATAATAAATCATTACTCTTCATTTTATACATCACCCGCCTGTAGAAACGATGAAGATGCATGGTAGATTACCATGCGTCTCCATCCAATCAAACCTATGACTAATGAAATCTATGAGTTACTTACAAACTTAGTATAACATTCGAATCAGTCTTTAAGGCTTTCCGTTAACCACACAGACCAATTGCTGGATGGAGACGCATGGTAATCTACCATGCATCTTCATCGTTTCTACAGGCGGGTGATGTATAAAATGAAGAGTAATGATTTATTATTTAAAAAATTGTATCTCCAAAACGACACGCAGAACATCTCCAATTTTTTGATATGTTATGTAAAATTGAATGCTCTTTCATTTAAAAATACTAAAACAAGGAGTCGTTGAGGCCCCTCGCAGTCAAATTCAAGAAAAACTATTTGTTTTGTATTATTTTCATACAAAAATTGATATATTCAAAGGTTTCGTATTTTTGCTTGGAAATTCAAAAAAATACCAATACAATGGCCAAAAATGACTAAAATCGGTTAAACGGTTTAGGAGTTATAAATTTTTGAAAATTGAAGATTTTGAAAAATCACGATTTTTTGGACCAGTCTAACGCAGAAAGGTCCAGTCTAATAACGAAATAAAAAAATACGGGTCTAATATTTTTCGATGTTGAACAATCCTACCGAATATTATAAAATTCTGAGAGATCGTATAACTTTTTTTCATGGAATTGCTGTATATATATATATATATATATATATATATATATATATATATATATATATATATATATATATATATATATATATATATATATATATATATATATATATATATATATATATATATATATATAATTATATATATATATATATATAGTGTTGGGCTCCACCGTCTGCACACCTTCTTGTTGTCACGCCGTCCAATTTGTGATTTGCATTTACACGGAAGGCGGGAGATGTCAATACAAGAAGCCATGCAGAAGTCTTAATCGACAAATGTCAGTTTCAGATGATGCTATGTTTACTTTCTTGCAAGAGTGATTTCAATCGATTCGATTTTTGTCTTCAATAAATCTGATAATTCTACAAAGATTGTTCATTAGTACATGTTCACGGTGACTAAACCCAGTTATTATTGTTCATTAGGGCCTAACTGCCAAACGTAAGCGGTAGCTTTTTTCGCGAATTTATCGTAATTGAAAACTCGCCTAATCAAACCACCACGGTCATTTTGAAGATGAAAAGTTCACCGAATCCGATAGCCTTTATGCCACGAGAAATTTACGGAAGAAGCCGTTGTTTACGTTTGTCAGTTAGGTCCTAATGAATAATCCTAGTGAAATGGAGAAGATGGATGTTTTCGATGTAATAACCAGGGGGCAATCATTAAGGATTTCGCTATAGCTCATATGGATTTCAGTATCAATGTGATGAATATATGATTAGGATGAATGCATCAACCTGTTCTTCCTAATATTCATAACTTTTACATGTGCGCATCGTTACGTCGTTATAGGAAACGAAGCAAGTGTTAAAGAGCAAGTTGATTTGTTCTGCCATGCCTGTCGTGCCTTAGCATTGATCGATTTGTATTGATGGGCCATATTTAGACAAAGATTTTCCATTATGGTCCAACTGACAAACGTAAACAATAGCTTCTTCCGTAAAATTCTCGTAAATCAAAATCTTCCAATTCTATCGACTAGAAGGACTCTTGCTGTAGGACTCTTGGACTACAGCCATAGTAGATTATTGAGGCAAGTTTCCAGAGTCGAAAAATTCAAGGAAGAAGCCATTGTTTACGTTTATCAGTTAGGCCCTAATGAAAAATCTTTGTCGATTTAAGTTGTCAAATGTCCTAAATTTATCAAAATTATGTGAACTATGGTGCATCACTATGCGGTTGACAGCGATGCAGGGCCCCTGGTTATAACAAAACGCGACGTATATAATGTTTCGGATACCGATGGCGGCAATTTTGGAGGTTCGGATCTCAGTTCGGACGTTCAACATGAAGTGCAACAAATAAATGAAGTCAAATCGGCAGCCATTCCTGAAACATGACAGCTGCATTCCAAACGCAAATTGGGCGCGATATCGTCATTAAAAAAAGGTACCCTCAACTAGCCGCTTCAAAAGCCAAGCAGCCGTCCATCATGATCGCTTCAGCAAGCGTTTTGCAGGCTTTTCTTCTTGGGGGTTGCCCGGATCTCGTCTCGCAATATCTCTGCCACAGCTTTGATTGTTTGCATTTTCAGATGACAGTCAACCAAGTTTTTGAAATAATTGAAATCTATCTGAGACGAAAATTGCATAAAAATCAAATGTAAAAAAATATAATGGGTATGTGTCCCTTGACTCAGCCCATTATGCAACAATCGCTTACATTATTTGTTATAGCTCATAAAACATTTCAGCTGGAAGCAATATTTAACTAGTTATACACTTGTCTATGTTTCATAAGCCATTTGGTAGTATGTATCACGAAATGTTACACAACTCATTTTATAAAGTCCGAAACTTTCGAGGAATATGGATGTAATGTCAGTCTGTAAGCGCCAAGTTGGGTCTATTTTTGGATGCAACTTAGTCCCATTCGATAGATTTGTTATTAAATTACTACGTACTTTTTTTCGATTTTCTGATTTAAAACGTTGCCAGCTGTATTCGCTCTACCCAACAAAACATTACATCCCGTTACCCTATTGCACTACTTCCATAACAATTTTTATCATAATAAATGAAAATGCAAAATAAAATCCGATAAACACCAAAATCCTTTGTCTCAATTCAAACAATTTGACACAAGAAGGCATGAAGCTATTCAAGGCGGCGTTGTCAGCAACTCCGGCAATAGAAGGTGTAAAACGGCGTCAAAAAATATTACCTCTTCTGAACGGTGTGATGCGTTTACACGGAAGGCGGTCTTGCGAGTCAGAGAAGGCGTGAAGTAACTACCTTCTTGGCTAGAAGGCGATGTAGGACGGTGAAGGATAGACGGTATCCCAACGGACGGTGCGATCACGCCTTCTATTTTGTATGAAGAAGGCATCACGATGCCGTGTGTGTATTCAGGCATAAGCTTTAAGCTTTCGTATTTGTGGCGATATGTAAAGAAGCTACAGTTGACGACAAATATGCGAGTTGCCTTGCAAAACGATCCGTCTGCCGGAATTTTCTCGAATCAATTGTTAGCGATTGGCAACGAAGAAGTGCCAGTTTACGTTTCCACCGGATTGATTTCGTTCCCGCCGAATTTCACAACCACGAAAGAGGAACTCATTACGACTGTTTTCCCAAACATCTTCCATCGTCCGAGTTATGAGAACCACGAATGGTTGAGTGCCCGTGCGATTTTGGCAGCGAAAAATAATGATGTCGATGATTTGAATTTCGTAATCTGTAATCGATCGCGAATGAACAATAATAAAATTGAGGTAACAATCAATCCAAGCCTAGCTTAAAGTTACTTTAAAAAAAATTAAATCATGAATGCCCGGAATTATTTGAATCATAAAATCGGTTAAAGCGGAACAAAGATCGCCGGGTGAGCTAGTAGTTTAATAATGCATTTTGACGGACATTTCTTCCAATAAGTATACACTACATTCTCCGAAGAGGACCGTGATCGCGATTTCTTTGCATTCATTCCTGAATTTTCCAACAATATATCTGTAAATCAATTACCTCCTCACGAAATTCTCAAAGCACTAAAAAACTTGGATGATCCTTTCAGACGAACTTGCCCATCCTTTAGAACTTCTTTTGAATATGTCTCTGAAGAGCTGAACATTTCCCAACATTTGGAAATCTTCTTATTTGGTTCCGATTTTCAAATCAGGAACGAAATCAGACATCCGCAACTATCGTGGAATTGCCATTATCGCTTACTTCCCAAAACTTTTTGAATTTCTCGTAAATGAAAATATTTTTCAGCAGGTAAAAATTCAAATTACAAGCGGCTTTTTCAAAGGTTCTTCTAATCTTCTTGAATTTGTAACTATTATGTTGAATGCAATAGACAATGGCAAGCACGTAGAAGCCCTTCTACTGAATTCAGTAAAGCATTTGACCGAATCGACATACCATTATTACTCTTCTAATTGAGAAAAATTGGAATGGAACCTGGACTGTTGAATTTCCTGCAGCCATATTTAACGCATCGCAAACAAATTGTTCGTTTTCAAAATAAACTTTCAGACCCCATCTCTGTCACCTTGGGGGTGCCCCAAGTTTCACATTTAGGCCCACTTCTTTTTATTTTGTACATAAACGACATTTCCTACATATTAAAGAAAATCAAATACTCATATGGAGATGACATGAAGCTCTGCATGAAAATAAATAATTCTAGCGACGCAGAAGAATTCCAGAACGAAATTAACTTATTCAACACATGGTGTAGCAAAAGCTAACTTCAACTTAACGTGAAAAAATGTAACTCAATAGCATTTAGCAGAAAAATTTAAACAACTCGTACGGCAGCATTTTTAGGAAATCAAAAAGTAGAAACGTGCAAAATAGTAAGGGACCTGGGCATTATCCTAGACTCTAAACTCACTTTTGTAGAACATTACAACACTATTATAAGTAAAGCAAATAGCATGCTGGGCTGATTTAAGAGGTTCAGCCACAATTTTCAAGATCCATACACCATTAAATTAATATACATTACATATGTAAGGCCAATTTTGGAATACTGCAACCTAGAATGGAATCCGTACTGTGCCATACATGAAGAAGGCATAGAATTCGGTCAAAAACAATTTCTTTTATATGCCCCAAGGAACTGTATTTCCAATGCCATCTTATGAAGCACGCTGGATGCTTATCAATTTACAGACATTTATGGAACGCCGCGAATTTGCAATGCTTTTCATACAGAACAAATTTCATTTCATTTTCATTTTGCAGCATTTGGTGGGGCAATAAGAGCGCAAGTCAGTCCAAAGCCGATGATGGAGGAGGGGTAATGGCGAACTAGTCTATTCAGACCACATGAACTCCATGGGAAGGAACAAGGATAGGTTAGGGTAGGTGGTTAAGGTAGGGCGTTTTGGACCGGTTAAAAATTCAGCAATAAGAAAATCATAAAACCGTTAATTTACAATTCCACATTACAATGGTATACGGCACATCCCGAAAAGATAGAGCGAATCATTCCCTGTAGTTCGTATCAATGTGACCAGGCTATTTGAGATGCCACTGTAAATTTAATGTTGTTTTTACGCTGCAAGTTGCTATATCAAAGTAACATCTCTCTATGATTTGCAATAATTTGACAGTCGGCTGTCGTATACCGCACATTTTTAAAATTATAATCAATATAAGAATAAGAATTAGAATTGCAATTTAGGTATATTTGGTGTTTAGTTAATGACAATCAATGAATAAACAACAATGAGAGAATTGCCACGCCAATTAAAAGGGCACCTCCTGTCGTGTCCCTTAACTACTTGATGTCAGGCGTCTACAAACTGTTTCTAGCCTCGTCTAAGCGTAAATTGCGGCAAAGCCCGCAGGTAGCACACCTCTTTCATTCTGAACAAACCCACCTATGACAAACCCCAGTGATACGATACTCTGAGTTCCTAAACGGGCCCTCCGCATCCCACAAAACCACAACACTTATGGCTACGGTCTAGAAGTCCACTGCATAGGAAATACTAGGACACAGTTCAAACTTCCACCCCAAATTGAATATTAAACGTTTTTAAAATTGAATAAATCTATCTATGATTAAATTTTTAGTGATTTGCGGCCCAACCCGCCAATATCACACTCAATTTTAGTGCCTGTATATATTCGTGCTACGACGCGGCTATTAAATAGAAAGTGGAGCGGGTGTGATATTATCACTACTTTGTGTCGCTGGACCTTTGGCTCTCCCATGAATGGTTCATTAGAGAAGAAGGTCATACAATGACATGACATCAGCTATCTCAGATGCATCATTAACATGAGATTGGGCCCTCCCAGCAGCGTCCAGGTACAAAATCCAGATATGGAGAGGGCTTTTCATGCAGAACAAATTATGTAAAAAATGGCCCCATTAATCGAATGATGCGCTAGGATAACATGCGAAAACATTGGCAACACTATGTCTAAAGAACAAGTAAAATCTTGTCTAAAAGACAACCGGAATAATGTATAGCATGTAAGTAAAACATTGTAACCATTGTATGTAGTCTACATTGCTTGACGAAATAAATAAATAAATAATAGTTCTGTATTCTAGGAGAGGAAAAAATTGAAGTCGAAGTGACTGTTCGTTATAGCTGTTACTCTTTTATATCTATCACTATCAACTAATGCTATGATCCATTTATGGTTACCACAGTGGTTGCCCTCAAACATCCCTTGTTTGTTGTCGAATATTATGTTAGTCTCCAAAATTCCTCCCTTCTTATTTCCAGAAAAGGTATGGTTCATATCTGAAAGGCATCCGGATTAATCTCAGGGGCCGGACCGATGGTGACTCTTAAATAATATCACTTAATGGTTGGGACTCTTGAAAAGTACCGGTCAATGCACAGTGGTCCAGAATGCGAATTTAGGTAGAAAGATACATTTTCAGCCTAAGTTTGAAGTTTTGGAGCAAAATTGTCTTCTACAAAGTTGTTTCTAAAAATAAAATTCTTTTTTTGGTGTCAATGATAACTAGGGTGGTCCTTGTATTCAGAGAAATCGAAAATCTAACTATTTTATTTGCAGAAATAAAGGCATATATTTTTCAAAAAAAGTTGTAGATGAGAAAATTTTAAGCAACTTTGATACAATAAATTTTTCTGTAGCTTTAGAAATGACCGAATCAGAGCGATTTTTCGTAGCTAGTTTGGGGTGTCCCTATAAAAATCAGTTATTTTGCTGAAACTTTTTTTTCTAAATTTTTCATCAAAGTTGTTTTCCCACCCAAGTAACGATCCTACTGCCTTTTAGCCTTTGTTTAAATTAATAAGGTTTTTTTTTATTGCAATAGAAATGTTATTTTGTTTAAAAGCAGCTTTCAATTATGCGAAAGATGTAGAGTTAGTTATTTTACTTTAGGCTGTTTTATAACCTTTTCGAGCAGGAAGGTGAAGTCTAAAACGGTCTAGCTTTAAAAAATAACTGACGAGGAACTCTATCCTCTCATAAAACCGTTCAGTAATTCAATAATAAAGCTCCCTCATATTTGTTTAACAGAGTCATAATAAAATATTTTATAAGCACGCTTTATCATTTCAAAAACCATCATTAGGTCATTTGGGTTCTGACGAGAGCATAAAGCATATACTGTAGCATTTTGTACTACATAAAGTTTATGATAAGATGCTCTACCAATGCTGTCATAATAAAATAAAATAAAGATGGATTCGCATTGCAACAAACTAAGAAGAAAAGAAAAGTGAAAAAGATGGCACGTTTAAGCGAAAAATTAACCAATCAACCAATCATCTTCAAACTATCAGGGAGTAAAACTAAACATGTTATGAATATTTTCCCATGTTTGTTTTATTCAATTTCAATTCCATATCCAAATGCACGAACCTTCTTCTTTACACTACTCAAAAGGTCCTGTGCAACATTTGGACCAACTTTTTTTTTGCGTGGCAATCCATTTTTTCTTCATATCTTCCTCCGATTTCACTTCCTTAGGATGCTTCCGAAGTGCCTGCTTCATGATGGCCCAGTACTTTTCAATTGGCCGCATTTCCGGTGCGTTCGGGCGGTTGAGATGCTTCGGCACGAAATTGACCTCCTTAGCCTTGTACCACGCCAAAACCTCTTTCGAGTAATGGCCCGAGGCTAAATCCGGCCAGAAAATCGTAGGACCATCGTGTGACCTCAGAAGAGGAAGTAAACGCTTTTGGAGGCATTCCTTTAGTTACACCTGCCCATTGACCGTTCCAGTTGTCACGAATGGGGTGCTCCGCTTTCCACTTGAGCAAATTGCTTGCCAAAACATATATTTTTGGCAAACTTTGACATCTTCTGCTTTCTAACGTCCTCGGGGACATCGAATTTATGATGAGCAGTGAAATACTGGAGCCCCGGAAGCTGCCGGAAGTCTGCTTTTACATACGTCTCATCATCCATAACGAGGCAATACCTACCGTATTCTGCCGTTCATCGCGATTAGGCGCCTTTTGGACTTTTTACGTGTGTAGTCCTCCACGTTTTTTCGCATCTTGCCCGAAAGTTTTGATTAGATTAAGTTTATTCACCACATCTCGAAGTGAACTGTTGGGATTCCTCTAAGCTTGAACTACTCGCTTGTGATCCTTAACCCTATACGGAGATCCATTTTTGCCACTTTTTTCTTTCCGATCGATGGTCAAACGTTCGTGGTACCGATTTAAAACACGAGACACCGTAGAATGTACCATTCCCAGCCTCCTGCTGATGGCACGATGAGAAAGATCCGGATTTTCGAGGTACGTGCGCAAAATTTCTTTGCGCCGCGGCTGTTCTTCCGACTCCATCTTCGCAACGATTGCACATCTGCTAGTGAAACTTACACAGCGTAAACAAATACACATTGAACGAATTCCACCCAAAATTCCAATAGAAAAAAAACCCAACGGGTAAAAAGTTACAGCCATTTAAAAGTGGTGCAATTTGATTCCGTACAACCTTTAAGCAAAACTTCTTGAGCATTCTGAATAGTCATTTGCCAACTACCACCCGTCAATTAAGGTCGTTGATAAAACTACAACATCAGTCAGTCTCCCGTCCAGGCATTGCTTTCCCGTATTCTTTCGTATAAACTTTCTTCCTGCGGATTAACTTTTGATGTAGCTTGAACTGTCAAAACTCAAAACGGTCCAAACGGTTAAGCTACTATGATCAAACAGCAAAAGAATCCAATAGCGAAATTTCTCATCAATAATAAGTAGATACCTTCATCAGGACAGTTTTCCTTAGATAACTCAGGGTGTCCCTACAAAAAAACTAGTTTTTTGCTCTAACTTTTTTACTTCAAATTGCCAACAAAGTTGTCCTCTGCTGGTTTTTAGAATTTAATAAGATAAAACTTTTGACGTATAAATCTTGACAGTATCTTCTACCGTTAGCGAGTTATTTAAGACTTTCTTTCAAAATTACGCCCTTTTCAAATGTGTTTTACTCTATTTTAAAAAATAACCTATCTCCAGTTTTCAGATATGATATGCAGTAATAAAAAACCTTTCAAATGCTGTTGAGAAATAATTTGTTTGTCTACCCCAACCAGAGATATCAACTTTTTTGAAAGATTTGTGCCTTTATTTCTGCAAATAAAATAGTTTCGGTTTCTCTGAAAACAAGGACCACCCTAGTTATCATTGACACCAAAAGAAGGATTTCATAATTAGAAACAACTTTGTAGAAGACAACTTTGCTCCAAAACTTCAAACTTAGGCTGAAAATATATCTTTCCAGCTAAGTTCGCATTCTGGACCACTGTGCCAATGGTTGGTCGTCTTCTTCTTCATGTTCCAATTCTGGTTGTTCAATATGCCTGGAACTTGCTTCTGGTTCGCTTGTCTGTATTGACTCGAATCTGCTTCGACTTCAATCAGACCGTGATTGAGTTTCTTGATGAACGTTGGAGGTTGATGCAACAGGAAGTATTTCAACGGGTTGATCCAGACGTTGTCAAGAGAGCGACATCAATGCATTTGTGGATTGCAGACGAAATATCTCCGCTTGACCAGTCCAATGATCAAGCGGGAGATTTGTAGACAAATTCTGAATGGCAGGACACCTTCGCAGCAGATGCTTGGTCGTAACCTGAGGACAGTTCTTGATCTCCTTCATCACGAGCAACCGAAGCCAGTGGTTCTCAATGATCGCCAGAACGAGCAGTGCAATGAGAAGCACAGCGCAACTCAACGTGACTTGCGTAAAGGTGACAAAGTACTATCCAAAGTCTACAGTAGCAACACAAAGTGGCAGTCTGCTCCTGGAGCCTTCCAGTAACTGATGAATAGCATGGTTGCTGGCATCCTCATTGCTATCAAAACCGAAAAGGAGCATCATGAGTACATTAACGCTCTGTTTCAACGGTTCCGAGCATACAGTTTCGTTTGGCAGGAAGAAAAGTCCAACAACTGCCGTTCATTCGAAGGCACACCGAAAGCACATTATTTTGGTTAGATCTTGCGACGAGTCACCAAGCTAAGAATACGCTGGCATTTATGAACAGTAATGCTATACAATTTGTGCCCAAAACCATCAATCCACCAAAGGTTCCAATGTGTCGATCCATCGAGAGATACTGAGCTATTATTAAGGGGAATCTTCGGAAAACTGGTCAAAGTTGTAAGAACGTCAAGAAATGGAATTCAACCTATAAGAAGATCTCGGATAGTACTGTCGTGAACCTCATGGCGGGGGTTCGAACAATGTTGCGCCGGGAATGAGAGTATGAGCAAGTGAAACTCCGTTAGACACAAGTGCATATGGCCTGCCAAATCAGGCGAATTCGAAACGAATTGCGACAAATTCTTCCGTTTAATACGGTCACCTACGGCAAACCTCTTCTAACCCGTGAAATATTCCTGTCCCGGTAACTGCTAAAAATCCGCTTTCATGTAGGTCTCATCTTCAATGACGCAGCACTGGTATTTCGTTAACAGCTTCGTGTAGAGTTTCCGGGCACGCGTTTTCACAATACTCTGCTGGCTTCTTGACCCACTGGACGAAGCTTTGCGAAACGTCAAGTTTTTCGGCCAAGCATCGCATCGAAATATTCCGATTCCGCTTGAAATGAGCAATCAGCACTCCCTCGGTTGGTTTGTGCGTTGCTCCCGGGTTTTGTCCACCTCCTGGCTAGTGGTCCACTGTCATTTGTTCATGTAGCCTGTAGAGGACCCTTGAGACGATCGAATGATGTATATTCATCAAGTTTTCCCAAAGTGCGATGCGACAACCCAGGATTTTGCATGTGCGTGAACAAAATCCTTTCGCGAACGGTTTGCTGATTTGATCTCGACCGAAATCTTGCGGACAACTGCACAATGCGGATGTAAAGAATACACTTTAAATAGAAAAAGGGCAAAATTTTGTTAATTTTGGTCAAGAATGAAAAAGTTTGTCTGAAAGTGCCGCAATAATCACCCCCACACTTGAATTCAATGTAAGATGCGGTTGAATTGGCCTCACCCTTGTTCCAAACATCCAAAAACATTGAAGATTAAGATCTTACTGGAAAAGTCTCCTTTTTTAAGCAGGTATAAAAAATATTCTCTCAGCTTAACCATTCAGGTAATTCATCAAACAATGCCCGTATCTCAAATAGAATCGAAATCCGCCGCTCAGCAATTTTAATGACGACAGCTCATCGCACGTAAAACATCCTTTTTCCATTTGGAATCCACAGTAAGAGGAAATTATTCCTCGCTGCCTGCCTCTGGCTCCTCGACGACATGGTAGGTAATTCCCAGGTCGGCGCATCAATTCCAATCAAACCCTCGTTCATTTAAACCCAAAGCAATCACATCACATCCCATCATCAGGACAGCAGTTTTCTATTTCGATTCGATTAAACTTCTTTTTTTCTCCTCTCTACCGTATAGAGAGAAGGAGCAATGACCTTCATTAGTGTTGTTAGCATCGAGAGGACGACGGAAAAGACACTTGTTGTTTGGGGACCCACAAAGTGGCGCAATGGCAATCAGCAATTATATTCGAGCGACAAGTAGGGATGGGAAAAGTTTGATGAGCTCCCATCGCTGAAACTTACCATTCGCAGCGTTATTTCTTCCGAGTCCGGCTACCGTTGTCAAGACCAGTAGCCCAACGAAAATCCACCGGAGCTGCACCGCCGGCCGTCGGTTGATATGTTCCGCACTGCTTCTACTGGATTCCATCGTGATGAGGCTCTTTCAGCAACAACAATAAAACCAATAGAACGTCATTCGAGGCGTACAACAACAACAATAATAATTAATTCGGAAGATCGGTTTTTTTCCTTTTCCCTGATTGGTGTCCTCTTTTTTTGTGTTATGGATTTCACCTCAGAAAGAACCACTTTTGCGCATTTATTCACACACAATCACACAAACACTTGAAGCTGCGGTTGTTTAACCAAACACTGCTGTTGCTGCTGCTGCATGATTTATCTGACTTTCCTTCCCGAGATGGCAGTTTTTTTATTGCGAAATATTTTCTTCTTCGATCCGCCAATAAATCACTCTTCGTTGGATTTCGATGATGCCATTGGGGCCCAAAAAAATATTTTCACCAACCAACCAACACAGTGATCAAAACAAACACAATCACTCACTTTTATTTGCTTGCTACAAAGGCTGCTTTTCTGTGTCAGTCTAATGACAAATCGTATTTCGCATATTTTTCCTTCTTCACTTGCATCGGCAAAGAACCATTGAACTCTTTCCCCCAATCTAGATTATTTTTTTTATTATTTTCTCGCACCGAACTGGAGAACTTATGGCATCCAACAAAACTCTCGCAATTTTTGACAGTTCCTTCTTTCTGGAAGCCTGTCACTCAGCACAAATTTTTAATTTCTCCTCCCGAATCCAGTGTAAAATCTCGAACCGGAACCGCTCCCGGTTTCCTTCGCAACCAGCCAAATGCACCGAGCAGCACACCGGAGCGCTATTTTTTCCCTTTTCCGTATTTTTGCCTCACGCCAATGCACTTCTCCTCGCAGAAAAATTGAAAACCTTTTTCACTCTGCCATCCGCGGTGAACCGACCGACCAGTGGCTATAATAATTCGACACTTTTCCGCAACCCGGTTCAGTTCCGGCCAAATTTCCACCTTCTCCCAATCGGCTACGGCACCGTTCGCAGTTTACCGCACAATTCGACCGGCCAGGAGCAACGCAAATCCTCAATTCAAGCGAATTAATTTTCACCGATGATAGCCATTTTCTTCAACACACATCACACACGAACTTCTTCTGTTTGCCTGCCTGCCTTCCTGCGCTGTGCAGAGAGCAATCGAATCGAATCCGCACACCGAACGCGAGCAAAGTGAAGGAAAAGAATTTCGCTGTCATCGGTAGCACAGCCAGCGACAGACAGTTGGGGTCGAATGCGAAACGCACACAGCGAACCTCTCGAATTGCACAAGGCTCCAGACAGAAATGTAGTTCCAGCGTTCGAACTGGTCCCAAACATCAATGTTGAGTCTTTCGGCTTTGCATGTATTGGAAAATATTTAGATGGATATTGCTGTACGAATGGCCGAACAACAAAACTGCATTGGTGTTTGTGTAAAATTGCTAGGAAAACTTTATGGGTGGCTTTCGGTGTGTAGCAAAAACACTGAAAACAGTGACGCAATTTGACAGTTTTCTTATTGGGGTGTGTGATATGTTTTGAATGTTTTCGTTGCGTTCGCCGGGCAGATTTTTCTTTGCGCAAAAGTGACAGGTGAGAGGATTTGGACAGTGAAAAGGCTTTTCTGTTGAAGGGTTTCCAAACTTTCTGAGAGGATTACACGGAGAAAATCTGAAATAAAGGCCACTAACGACTTAAGGCCAGTATCGACTTAAAAAGTATAGAGGTTACGGAATTTCGGTCAATATTGCCAAGCAAAATTCTGCCAATTGATCTGCACGGAACGAAACGAAACTTTTCGATTCTTTACTTTTCCGTTTCAGTAAATGAAATTTAACATGGGATTGAGATAGAAAAAGAAATTTCTTTCGAACTCGATACCGACCTAAACGCCAGAGTGTGTCAAGAGCACTTAAGAGGAAACGAATGGGAAGAATTGTTGGATTCTCCCAACCTAATCCACGAGTTTGAAAGCACACATATAAAATAAATGTTTGATGTTTTTAGAGCAGCGTTGCATAGCAACGGATTAGATTTTGACAATATGATGTAAATGGACCCTAACGAGCTGTATTATTTGATAAGATTTGATAGATAACAGTTTGAACAAATCCTAGAACAAATCCCGTCCCTTACCAACAGATGTAAGGTTCCAAGTACGGCTTTGGGCATATATCTTGTAAAACTTCGTAGTGGTGCATCAATCGAAAATCTTAGCGCATTGTTTAAAATGAGCCGAAGAAACCTGACGAAAAGCAATCGTCATCTGTGATGGAACATATATTTATGTACAAAAAAGCAGCAATTTTTAATTTCAGCGCAAATCATACAGTCATAAGTACGATAACCTGTTGAAACCATTTTTAATCGAATTATGGAGAGTGTGTGCTGTTTAGTGGAACAGTAACTAGAAAATAAGAAGAATGATTAGTAATTTCCATTTAATTCCAACTACCTTTATTGCTTATCTTGACAGATACGCGTATTTCGTCTACAATGTGCAGACTTCTTCAGTGTCGTGTACTAATACTCGACCCAGTCTGTCAAGATAAGCATTAAAGGTATTGGTGGGAAAAGGAAATTACTAATCATTCTTCTTACTTTCTAGCATTTTTTAATCGTTTGTTGCGATGGGTACATCATAGAAGCAAACGGTCCTTAAGCGGCTACCATGTCGGATGCAACTATTTTGGAAAATATGCTGCACAGTGATGTGGGGGTCTTTTAATTGTTTTTTTGTTGCAGGCTATGTTTTTATTTAGGACAGAGGATTTTGGAATGTTCTATGGAAGATTTGGACTTTGTTTTGCTATGCGGCCACATTCCAAAACCAGGAACCAAGATCAACTGACAACAGAACAAGTAAATCAGTCACGGTTGGTCACTATATGTCGATGAATGATTGAGGTAGTTAATGGGGCGATTCAAGCGTGATTTTAAGTTGTTTCGCCAAAGTTACTTCAATGAAACTATGCGGCATTACGTTTCCAGAATTTAGAATTGCAGCAGTTCTCATAAATGCGTTCCATCTACCTGTTACAAACAACAATCGAGCAGCAGACTTCTTTAACATAATAAATGAAAAGTAGACTCAATCTGCCCACAAATGTAAGCCTATAGCCCAGTCATACACATTTTTTATTTATCAACAGGAACATATCAACAGAAACTAAGCTCACGTAGCTACTACGCTGAACATGTTAAAACGGTATTTACAGCATAATTCTTCACCGGAGACAAATTGCAAGGAATTAATGGAATTGGGTATTGTTGGTAGGAATTTTTGGTTGCTAATGCCTGGGACAGACATACAACGTACAGAGTTAGTCTATGGCTGTAGAGAGAAATCACGAAGCAAGAGCCATCGCAATTGACTATGTTTATGACGATAAACGAATCTGTCAAACCTTCGGATGATGGAGCACTAGTTTAGCAGCAGACCGATACAGAACACGGTAACAAAATATATGTGGCAACCCGTGTGAGATTGAGTAACTAAACTAAAATGACAGCAGGATGCGCTAGTATTTTATTCTCCTAGATAGTTACACTCGATACGGATGTGGTCATAAGGGCCTTACTGACATCCACGTGTCCAACGATGATTCTCGCAGTTGCAGTATAGATTTTCTCTAGTCATTTTTTTATCATTTGCATAAAACTGCCTTATGAAGTTCACGTACTGTTGTTTGTACATAGAATAATCATAAAGTATATGTATGAAATGGCAAAAGCCGAAACACAAGTTATTGTTTTATTATTCTTGGTAAATCTTAATGATGGCGATCGACTGGAGCGCCGAAGGGTGTTATCATCTCGATTCTCCTGTCGTGTACCAACTGCATCGGAACCATAAAGAACTTCTACCCGGACGACGTTCTGAACGCACCCCGATTCCTGCCCTGGGTTTGCCTACTGACCGGTGATGAATGGTTGCAAGAGTGACGTTTCGGAATTGAAACCGAACTGTATGACGTTCTTTTCTGGTACGGTAATATTTGGACTCCCACCCGTTCAGAAAAAGTAACCAGCGGAGCAGTTAAGTGTGAGAAGCCAACGTTGGGTAAGTTATGTTTACCTACCGTTGGCTAAAAATTGCTTACTTTTGGGTAAATGTTAAACCAAAAGTAAGTTATTTGTACCCAACGCTAGCTTAACATGACTATACCCAACGTTACCCCCCCACACTTAACTGCTCCGCCGGGTACTTTTTTCTGAGCGTGAAGATAAAAAAATCAAATGTCATAGCTTTTTTTCTATTCTAGATAACCCCTCAGCTCATCCTGGATAGTATCCTCAAAGGGTATCAGCGCGAAGCTAAATACAGAAGCACTGCTGGAACTGGTGCCGATGAAAGCCTTGTCAAGTTTGCCGATCACTACAAATCAAAATGGGCTGCACGACGATGCAAAACACCATCCTTGGACACGTAAAGCTCCCCTTATTTAGTAGCTCTCTCTGGGCAACGACTGCTCGCCAGGGCACTCCCCAGGGTACTTGCTGCCGCCAAGTGCGTTCCTACAGCTTCTGCACAGCTTCACGACAGCCGTAAGACTGAATCAAAATGTTCAGCTAAGAACTCTTGTGTAATGGCGTCGGATGCTATGACACGAAAAAAAGGCGGCGCCCAACGAAGGCAATGGGATAAAAATTGCACCAAAGGGGCAAAACTTCCAGTTATTGCGCCAGTAATGTAAGTAGTTTTAATTAGTGCACGCCAGATGGATGACTTTCTTAACAGAAATATACCTAATTCTGTTTCTACCATTCCCCAGCAACTAACTCGCTATGCACAACTAAGCACTACAATGAACTCAACCACATGGTCGGTCAGACGTGTTCTAGCTCAGCTCGAAATTATCCGTTCTAGAATTTCGTTCGTTGGTTAAGCTAAACGTTCTTTGTCATTTACTCAGAAACCCCCCTATTAATGAATACCATGTTCAGCCGGCTCTCTGGGCAAACGAATCGCTCGCCAGGGCAAAGGCGTTCCTACAGGGAATCCTACTCTGCACAGCTCCACGACTGCCCAAAAACGAAGTCGAAATACCACGGACTAATTACGGACATCGGACGGACGATTTATTCATGACGCACCTGGTCAACATTTTCAGTGTATCAAGTTCCATATATACTAGAATATTATTATCAGAGAAGTACTAGAAAAACAGCAACACTGCTTTCAAGTATTGCTTTTTTCCAACTTCGGCAACACTGTTTCCTTGTCAAAACAAGTCAACCGCAGATGAGTATCAGTAGCCAAAAGCAATAAAACAAATCGACAAAGATGTTTCATTATGGCCTAACTGACAAACGTAAACAATGGCTTTTTCCGCGAATTTCTCGTCATTGAGAACTTACCTAATCACTCCACTACGGTCATTTCGAAGAGGAAGAGTTCACCTATCCGATAGAATTGAAGGTTTACATGGGTAGCCTTTGTGCCACGAAAAATTTACGGAATAAGCCATTGTTTACGTTTGTCAGTTAGGCCCTAATGAAAAATCTTTGTCAAAATCAAAAACATTATCTGTAGCTGATAATATAACGTATTCATTCATTTTAACGCAACTGCATTCGATGACTTCATCTCTTAGATTGATTCTTGGACGAATGGTCGGTTGGAACTCGATAAACCTCGATCGGTGGATGTGGACGCATCATATGGAAAGGAATTTTAGATCATGATGGTTGTGGTGAGTTTTGTGGGCATGTCGGATGCCTGGAAGCTGCACGGTGTGGATGTGAACGACTCGGATGAGTCCATAGTTTCCGGGCAGAGTCACCGAAACGCCACGTACTGTTAAACTTCTGCTTTATCGCAAGATAAATCTTCCACATCACTTCTCTCAGCGGCTGGCTGGGTGCACGAACATATTTCTCTGCACCAAACATTTTGTGCTTGCTCGATGTTATGTAATATTGCTAGGGGTGAAGAACAATTTCATGTTTACCTCATCCAGTGTATTCCTTTGGTCTTATATAGCTATAAAACTACTTTAACGATGAAAGATAATGCGAATTTTTGAAAAAATAAGTAGATAACTTTTGGATCGCGGATACTAAAAACCATTCAACTTAACTTCTAATACATGACTGGTTTTGTTTCCGACTCATTAAAATAAGCTGTAGCGGCTGTGTTACGTTCTGCTGACAATCCAATCCGTCGTCATCGTTCTCGATGCATACTTTCGATCGAGTAAAGTGCTGATTATGTGCACGATGCTGGTTCAATGGTATCGCCGTTCCAGATATAGGCGATGCATGTTGCTGGTGTTGTGGTATTTTGGATAAGGAAATGATGATGCGGCGCACTGCTGGTGAATCGGACGATTGTTGGTCGCCTCGTCCGGACTATGAACCTGGTCTATGCCGGTGTAGCAATATCGGCATATTCAAAACGTGAAACGTGGTTCGGGTTTTGGGGCCACGGCCTTGTTTTCAGGCGTGACAGGAGATACGTTCGATAACTGCTCTCCCCCTAATGGCGATTCGTCCCGAATCTTAGCATGCTTGGAAATGTAACCTGTAAGTATGGAAGAAGGAACGTCTTCGGTGTTACCTGGAGGTTTTACTTGTACTGGGTAGCCAGGTTTCCCTTTCCTGATTATAATTATAACCCAGATAACCAAGACGACAAACAAAGATAGGAATTCAGTCGTTATGTGTTGTTGTCCAATGATCCTCTCGAAGTTTAATGATGTGGTTTCGGTTTTCTATTCGCAGAAGGTCGACTTGGCGCAGATTAGGTTTATTAATTATTGTTATAGCTTGAACATATATTTCAATCGTTGATATTATTCGGATCTCATGGTAATACGTTGTCTTTCGGTTATCGTATTCGACCCCGTCTATGGGAAAAGAGCATTGGGATATTGTATAAGCATGAACCCAAAAGGGATTAGTCCGTGGTATACGCAAGGTACCAGTAACCTTTCGAGTTTTTATGTCACAGCTTGAATTCAGAAGAATAGATTTAACGGCATTTCTCAAAACCAACGTGTGCTCGTATATTGGTCTAACGTCCGAATTGTCTTGATCTACGTAGGGGCAGGATGCGTTGATACCTCTCAAAGTGTTGTCGATGCAGCCGTCGCCTGTTATGTCTGTAAGTTCCTGAGCATGAGCATGAGCATGATTGACCGCCCACGGATGCAATTCCGTTATTGCCAGATCAGCTGGATTTACACAAAGAACCAACAGATGATATTTGGAACTAACATACATCTTCAATGTGTAAAAACTGGTGACCCATCATAAAGCAATACCGGCGCCGGCCGTGCCCGAATGCTGGTCAAGTAGGGAATGGGAGGGAATGTGTTGACATGATACTCGCTTTGGAGGAAGCCGAGAAATCCTCTGCACTTCCACGAGAAATCACTGGGATGTTGGATAGTTGCGGAAAGGTTAGCAACAGGGTTCTTTTTGGTTAACGATATACTGAAAATATGTAGCACTTTCCGCCAAAAGCAATGGGCCGCTCCAATGTGACTGAAAAGAGACAAGCATAACGAAAAACAAAACAAAACAAAATAGACAAAATAAAACAGGATATTAGATATTGTCTTTAAAATTTGGTAGAAATAAATTATTTGTTGCTTTGCAAACCAGCTCTCCTCGATGTCCTAGATCTCGGTCAAGTCCTGCTGGACCCGTAGCTGCTGCCGTCGGCACTAGTCCACATCAAGCCGGCCGACGCCGACGTGTGGGAAACATTCCGGTAGTAACATGATATCTGCGTCTAATACACTCTTCTTACACCGATTAATTTACAAACTAAGCCTGCTCACCGAGTCAAAATTCACTTTGGCACGGATTTTCTATTTTCTTCTCAAGTCTAGTTCTAGATATTGGCACTTTGTTTCTGCTCAGATTTTCCGTCGTCAATATTCTACCCGAATATAATGCTTGTGGTAACTTGGGAAGATTTTGAAAATCGGTCATGAAATGAATTAGTTATTAACGTTCAAAATCTATTGTGTATAAGTGTGTATTAGTGTACCTCTGTATTGAAAACAAAGACGTCGTCCAACGTCAAAATAAAAAAACAAAGAATAATGACAATCGTGATTTATCTTCCCGGTCTTTTTCATAAATTACTCGAGAAAATATATTCTATTTAAATGCAGCCCAGAACATGAACGCCCCTGGTCATCTAGTGAAGACACCAACCAGAACAAAAGACTTTAGATATCCCTGCGAAAAAAATATAACTGAAGAAATCCCCCCCAACTGTCACCCATCGCAAAGAACACGAACAAAAAACGACAACAATGAGTCATTTTCGCCGGATCGCTGTCAAAACTCCTTTGTCGAAGTATAGCCCGAAGCGAAAAAACATCGGTCTTCCATTAATCACGAGAACGAGGCAGCTCGCGTGTGCGTAGGCTCCCGTTATTGCTTCTTTTTGAAAATTGAAGGAAAAATCAGGAAATTCTGCATTTTTCCCTCAGGTGAAAAGTTTCGAGAAAAGCAAACGAGTGTTGGGAAGGTTTTTTGGTGAAGTGAATAAAAAAACCGAACAACTTTCAAGATGATGTCCTTACCGGGAAGTATCGCCTTTGATGAGTACGGGCGACCGTTCATCATCCTGCGGGATCAGGAGAACCAGAAGCGCCTCACCGGAAACGAAGCCATCAAGGTAGGCCCCATCATCGGGAACTGGAAGTTTTCTTGATTTGATTTAATTTCGTCACATGGTTTGAAAATCAATGAAGCGAAGTTGGACTTGTGTAGGAAGAAGCTCTGGGACGGGTCAGAAGCTTCTAGATCGTTTGTTAAAAAAATGCTTGATTGATTTGACGAGAAACTATTTGAAAACGTAGTTTTCGGGTCCATCTTAGCGTTTCATTGAGAATTGCGTGCTAAACTGGGGATTTTTCTTTATGAAATCGATTTTTCCATAACAGCCGGATGAATCAACTAATACCTAACCTCACTTTGTATGCTTCGTTTTCCTAGAGTCACATCCAGGCTGCGAAACAGATCGCTCATACCCTTAGGACCTCGCTGGGGCCGAAAGGACTGGACAAGATGATGGTCAGCGGTGACGGTGAAGTAACGGTGACCAACGACGGAGCCACGATCCTCAAGTTGATGGATGTGGATCATGAAATTGCTAAATTGATGGTCCAGTTGAGCCAGTCGCAGGACGATGAGATCGGTGACGGAACTACCGGCGTTGTGGTGTTGGCGGGAGCTTTGCTGGAACAGGCAGAGTCTCTTTTGGATCGTGGTATTCATCCGATCCGTATTGCCGATGGTTTCGAACTGGCTGCCCAGTGCGCTATCAAGCATTTGGACTCGGTTGCCGAGCCGTTCCCCATTTCCAGGGATAATAAGGAACCGTTGATTGAGGTGGCAATGACAACATTGGGAAGCAAGATTGTCAACAAGTGCCACCGGCAGATGGCGGAGATTGCGGTGGATGCCGTGCTGACTGTGGCCGATCTGGAGAAGAAGGACGTCAACTTTGAGTTGATCAAGTTGGAGTGCAAGGTCGGAGGGCGTATGGAGGACACTTGTCTGGTGAAGGGTGTAGTTGTGGATAAGACAATGTCCCACTCGCAAATGCCCAAGGTGTTGAAGGACGTTAAGTTGGCCATTCTCACCTGCCCATTCGAACCGCCAAAGCCCAAGACTAAGCATAAGTTGGACGTTACCTCGGCTGACGATTACCGCAAGCTGCGAGAGTACGAAAAGGAGAAGTTCTTGACCATGGTCAAGCAGGTCAAGGATGCTGGCGCTACGTTGGCCATTTGCCAATGGGGCTTCGATGATGAAGCGAACCATTTACTATTGCAACAGGAATTGCCAGCCGTTCGTTGGGTTGGTGGCCCAGAAATTGAACTGATTGCAATTGCCACCGGTGGTCGGATCGTGCCGCGATTCGAAGAGCTCACTGCGGATAAGCTGGGTTACGCTGGATTGGTGAGGGAGATGAGTAAGTATTCTGATAGTAGGAGGTAGTTCGTGAGCATTTTACCGAAAATTTCCAACTTTCAGGCTTCGGAACCACAAAGGATAAGATGTTGGTTATTGAGGATTGCAAAAATACCCGTGCCGTCACCATTCTGATCCGTGGTGGCAACCAGATGATCACAGCCGAAGCAAAGCGTTCCATCCACGATGCCCTTTGCGTGGTCCGTTCGCTCATTCAGGATTCTCGCATCGTCTACGGAGGTGGCGCGGCGGAAATCAGCTGCTCCTTGGCCGTTGCTCGGGAAGCCGATCAGCTTTCGACCCTGGAGCAGTACGCGTTCCGTTCGTTCAGTGTTGCCCTGGAGTCGATTGCTCTGGCCCTGGCCGAGAACAGCGGTCTGGCACCCATCGAAACCCTATCCGAGTTGAAATCTCGTCAGGTGGCGGAAAATACCTCCACGCTCGGAGTCGATTGCATGCTGTCCGGAAATTCGGACATGAAGGAGCACCATGTGATCGAGTCGTTGCATTCGAAGAAACAGCAGATCATCCTCGCTACGCAGATGGTGAAAATGATCCTGAAAATCGACGACGTCCGATCGCCAGCCGATAAGTAATTGCATTGCTAATATTATTCCTCGTATTTAGTTTCACTTTTCCATCGTTTAATTTGACATTCTTAGCTAAGTTTATTAAACAACTGTAGGCAAGTATGTCAAACAAACATTATACGTTTAATCTTCTTCTTTCATGCACCCGTGAAAATGTCTGAATGAAAAAGGATTGCTATGTAAGAACCAGTCGTCTATGTGCTTTAACTTACAGCGGTTGAAATTCCAACAACGGCAGATCAAAACATAACTTTCAGCAGTTCGGTACTCAAAACAAGTTCGCTTGATAACACTTACTCACACAAACACTCGTGCACACATACATTAATCACAACAACCAATAAACACGTGATCATGCTTTTGAACGTATGAATTTGAAAAATTTACTGCGTGAAAGAAAACCCCGGCAAACTGTTCTTCCCCCTCTGGTTTTCCATTCTGATCGGTAAGTCGAATGCTGAACATTCCCGCAAACGTGGGGTTCGTATCGAAAACAAGACAGTAACAAACAGATATAGTAAGTAGTAAGAGAGGCCAAAAGTCAAAACTTATGTTTTCAGTTCGTTTTATTGCCATAGAATAGCGCATAAGCTGATACGGTTACCTTAAAAAATAGCGCCAAGTACCGTTCCTATCCATAACCTTCCTCGCACAGCTCCGTCGACTCAACTTTCACTTCAGTTACCAGTTGGTCATGGAATATGGGCTTGGTTCCGCCCTGTTCGTTCCTCAAATCCGTGATCATGTCCTTCAACTGCTGCACCTTCTGCCGGAGGCGTAAATTCTGCTGCTTGTGGCAACTCAGGCGCAGCTTGGTTCGATGTAATTGTTTATAAATTTTCGGAACAATCACTTGAGCCTCTTCTGGGGAGACGTATGGCACTTCATTGTCCCTCAGGTCGCCCGCGTATCTTATGGTTTTGACTCTTTTATCCCCAGCAGTGACCGATGCTTGCATGGCCTTTGCCAGTGCTGTGCTGTGAGGCATCACTGGCTTAGGTTTCTGTCTTAGAATATATTCTGGAGGCAGGCCGACAGCAGGTCCTAGGTGCTGCGACGGTACAGCATCCTTCATCAGCTTCCGTTTCCCACTGACTGTGTAGAAGTCACTATCTTTAAAGTGACGAGAGCATACTCTTGATAATCTTACGATTTTGTAGTCGGTATCGGATTCGTCCAGAGCCTTTAGCCAAGCCAGTCGCTGCTTTAAATCTCTTGGTAATCTTTGAAATGTTAAAAGGAACGGTTTGTATACGAGTTTAGTTCGAGTAGTTCGAAATGGTCATTCCTACCTGTGAGTCGAAAGTCCATCTTTATCTTTAGTCCAGTGCAAGTCCTGGCCGCATGCCAAAATTATGCATCGCATGTTGAATGTTTTTCGTTCCGTGTTCTGTAACACAGCTTGGCATTTGCCCTAACTAACTAACTAATTCTTAGGGGCCGTTTGTTTACTCTTTTATTCATAATTTAAACAGGCCCTTATTAAATTCTTTGAATCTTGTTATGTTAGCCTTTAGCATAAAACAAATTACCATTGACATAAAATAACAAAGATGCAGCAAAATCTTACGCCTTGTAAGTGCGACTCATATCCGTAATGATTGGGTCGAAACTGCAATGATAACAAACCAACGAGAAGATTTCTCCCGAAACATTTGAAAAGAGTCTATCTTCGTTGATTGATTCCCTTTATCGAGAATGGACGAATCTAGGTTGAAAAAAGAAGAAGACACCGAGTGGTGATAAATCTGACAGCTAGTATTTAGGACGAAAATTTTAAAATGCTTCAAAAGAATTCAAATTATATTTTAATTATAAGCAGTTTGTTGTTTGATAGATGGAACATCCAAAACTACACGCAAAAAAAAACCTCAGCAGAAACTACCATTTCGAGGGATAAATTAAGCGCAAACACCAACAATTTTCAGCTGACTATAAACAACGATAAACGATTACATACTTGTGTGCTTTTCAGAAATCGCAAACGTAATTCTCGAGTACTTTTTTCAAAAGGACGTAAGTCACAAAATGTAAACAAACGCGTTGTTCATGGCATGTTGTTAAAAAATCATGTATATATATAGGCCCTATAGGCCCTTGTTTGAGGAAGTTTCTGATGGATTATTCTTGGAAGATTTAACTAACTTTTTTCAAAACGGTGTAAAACCCTTTTTGCACTCTTTGGAAATAATGGTAGATACGTCGCTTGTGTTGAAAAGTAATTGCGAAACATTATTATATCATTTGGATGCCCCTAAACGACTCGTTAGTAAAAGTCTTTAACCACAAGGTTAAATATTTAGATTTTTTTTCTGTAAAAATTGATTTTTTTAACAAAAATATTTTTACAACGTTTTGTTGTAGAAAAAAATTATACGTCATTTTAAAAAGTTCGACGTATCTGTGTGAAATATGACAACTTGACGTAAAATTTCGACGCAACAACATTGTCATTCGCAGAATGGCGTATCATTTTGACGCAAGTAACATGCCATATATCATACTGACTTATCAAAATGACGTATTATCCTTTTCGATTGCAGACCGTTGTAAGAAACATTTTTCTAAATGAAGTTTGAATGCTCACTCCTTGTGTAGTTTTTAAGCACAGTGATGCAATATCTTTTACCAATGGGTCATTTAGTGGAATTTAATTGGGATAAACATGTCCGGTTTTCAAGGTATATAAAGTACAAGGTATTATAGTCGCTGCAATGTTTATGTAGTGGTACGAAAAAGACAAAAGCAAAAAAAAAGTTATGAAATGTCTTCAGAAATGCATGAAATTTAAGCATTTTCGATTCAAAAGCCAGCCAAACGCAAGTTTCTTGCTTGAATTTCTGCATGTAGGTATTAAGTAACTCTTGTACGTTAATTAAGTATACAAATTGATTGGAGGAATACGTTATTACTGAATATTTTTGAGTCAATTAGCGCTGATATTTGAGGTGTTTGAAAACGCGATGATGATAGTTTCCCAATTTCGAGTATCACACTTATTCAGGCATTTTTTCTGAATAATTTAAAAAAGCTTATTTTATTTGAATAAAGTTAGAGTAGACCAATTCTATTATTTTAATGAAATCTGCATGCATAAGCAAGAACTTAAGAATTTAGTTTTTATGATTATGATTATCGTTAGAACATATTGTTCAATTTCACTTTAAGCCTAGCTAGAATCACTGTTTCAGGAAGATCCACAACGATTTAAACTCAAAAATTAGATTAAGTTTATACAACTAGGAGGAACTTCACGGTTTTTCATTACAAACATGGATGTTTGTTTGCCATCTGGTTTTACTCATATTTCAGTAACATTAACTCAAAAACTATAAAACCGAACATACCCTAAATTGAGCTTCATTGCCACAACTCAATTTGAGTAACCCCCCCTTGTTTTTTTTTTTTTTTTTGGTATGAAAACGAGTGCCGGGCCCATTGGCATTACTCGATAAAAAGAAAGCTTTAAAAGAATTAACGAACAAGAAAATATGTTTTTCACAGGGGGCTAGTCACTCTGCCACGTTGTGTTTGTGTTTCAGTGTTTCGGATGGTGTTTCTGTGTTTCAAAATATATGTCAATACTACAATCGAAAATTTATGCTTATTGGCAACCATGGACCATTTGGCGGTTAATTCACGCACACTTATGCATCATTTAAATCACATGAGTGCAAGCGGGAGGGAAACAAAACAGTGAGAAAACAAACTATCGATTCGTGTAAGTGGTGCCAGATATGAAGGTATCTTTCATGTGGTGGCGAGTGTGCGAAGTGTGGCTGATTGTGTTTTTTAGGGTGGTAACACAAGGTGGCCGAGTGACTTACCCCCTGGTTTTTCATAATTTTCCATAATTCATGAAATGTTTTTTTCCGGCTTATAGCCCAGTATAGAGCTGGCAAGTAAAGACCAGAAGTATTTTTACCATTTTTACCGAAAGTAATTTTGACAACTGCTCCAGTATTGGTGAAATGTCAATCTTCCTTGCAAAATAATCGAACGGAATATTATTCCACGAGAAAGAGAGACAGCCCCATTTAGTTTACATGAGCAGACGTTACTGACGTTATTAAACCGTCCCTACGAGTGTTTTCCTTACTTTTCAACTGCTTAAGAAATTTACTAAAAAAGTTCAATTAAGTGGACGCAGTGGTTCTTCACCCCAACAACAAAAAAAGAAATCTCGACAGTAAAAGCATTTCTTGACCATTACTTGTCCTATGCTAATGAACATTACTTTTGAGCTGAATACTGGCCTTATCCAAGATTTTTTTTTCACTGGAAAATTTTGCAGGATTTTTTTTATGATTATATTTTTCGAATTATTGAGCAAACTTCATTGAAGTTGCCAAAAAAGGGGTTTACCGTGAAACGTTTTCGTGTTTTGTGTATTTGTATTTTTTGAGATTTTTTAAAAACGCAGAACTTCTCTTTTCGTTTTCGCAGACCACCTCTGCGCTGTGAAAAAAACCCCTAATTCCTAAATTATTTTTATTTTAGTTTAAATTATTCTCTAAAACTAAAAAAAACAATAATTTATGAAATTGTGTTTTTATATCTCCTCTTTTATTTCGCCGTCGATCCTCAGTAATGCCAGAGTGTGCTCTGTAATGCCTGGGACAGACATACAACGTACAGCGTTGTACTCCTTTAGTCTAGTACGCGTTTTTCTGTACTGGATTAAAGTATTTGACAGTTCGTACAACGGTCAGCGTTGTATGTCTGTCATAAGTATAATTTTAAATTTAAAAATTATTTTATGGTTTAAAAGTTAAGGGGTTGGTGGTCCAATTTTAAAATTTTAAAAATCAATTGCCAAGGCAAGAGTGATGAAATGCTTGCTTACCATTTTCAATACCACCCAAGTAACCACAAGCATTATATTATTGCTCTTATTGAACACAAAATCAACATCATTAATGCGGGATCGCATCAATTCAACAGTTGTCAAGTAATGAAGCGTTGAGAATGTAATGATGCATTACCGATGCAATGATGCATTACCAATGCAATAATGCTACTTTAGCAATGTCTTATGGCATTACAAAAGAAACAGCATTAGTTCGATCTTAGTGGGGCTCTTTTCAGCTTTAATCCAACTTCAATGATGCACTAGACGTAATGCATATGCCCTATATATGCAAGCTATTATAGCCTCGTGGTTTCTTGGGCAAGAAATTTAACCACATTGTATAAAAGCCATCTTGCCAATAAGTCTGGTTTCGATTCATACGCCAGAAAGTGTTTCGAAAATGTTTGGTGTATCTGTAATGTAATATATGTACTAATAAAAATCGAACGAATTCCAGTCAAGATAAAACAGCTAAGCTTTTTTGAGATACGTCCTCCTCTCTTCCCTCTTCCCCTTTTAAATAATTTTTCTTTTTTCTTTCTCATTCCATCTCCTCCTTTTTTTTTTATTATTCTCCTCTTTTTTTTTTACTATATTTTTTTTCTCATTTTTTTATTTCCCTCCTTCTTAAATATTTTATTCTTATTTTCTTTCTATAAATGCGTTTGATTTTACCACAGACAGACGTTTAAGTAAGAACAAAATTAATCGATAACTTTGTGTAAATTTTCAAATCGCTAGCAAGCGCTAGCGTTAGCAATCGTTTCTTCACTAACGCCACGCAGTTCACTTAGTCGAGGTGCCCACTGATGTGGCGAAGTTACGGCATCTGCTAGCATGGCAAAATATCACTCCGACGTTCGCCACACGCCACCCGATATTGACACGATGTTTTGACGTGCAATTAGATGTCACATAGCGCCAACAAAACTGACAGATTTGCTTTTTGTTAGTTGCTTATTGTCATTTGGCGATTCCTTTCAAATTAACGGTTGCAGAATTTTACACACGCTGAGATTCAAGCTTGAATGGCTGTGATTTTACCATGCCTGCGATTAGATCAACCATGGTGCGGTTGATATCATTATGAGGTCTGTCAAATGTACCACAAATGCTGAAGGTTTCAAAACCTATTAATTAAGAAATTTCATGGTAGTTCTAAAGATAGGCATAGACGGGTAAAATGGTAGTTTTTACTAGTGATCCTCATAGTAAGAGATATGCGGAAGCAGCCATTTTTGAGCCAATCGTGCAGCGAGAGCTGTCAAATCTGAGCCAATCGTGCAAATGTTGCACTGCGGCATGTGTTATCAGCCTCTGTGAATAAAATAAACACCGTTGCCAAATCGTTGAATCAAATTTCCGCATATCTCTTGCTATGAGGATCACTACCCAACAAACATCGGTGTTGAATTAGAGCTTGTTCAAACAAATTTGGAGAAGCTATTCAGCTATTCTAGAAGAAACAGCTGAATAGCTTCTCCAAATTTGCTTGAACAAGCTCTAAAACAACACCGATGTTTATTCGGTAGTTTTTTCTATGGACACTGTATATAGACCGGACAACGCAAAATCATAGAATCTGCCAACCCTGAAAAATGTCATAAATTTGAGCAATTGATCTGGCACCACTTGTATTTGTACAAACTTGATGTAAACAGCGCAATAGGCCTGGCAATAGGCCTGGCAATAGGCTAAAAACAAGATTCGGTTTCGATGTTGGTACCGTGACATCACGCACTCTTTTTTGGGTCCATGGTGACATACCCTATTACCGTGAGGTGAGTGACGCTGCAAGTTAAAACCCGTTATAAAAAAAATGAATTCACAACCATTTGTATTTCTTCGATCGTAATTCGATTATGTATAGTATAAATTATGAAGCAAACATATGATTTACGTTGCTTTGTTAAACTGAAACATAAAAAATGTATAAATACACACAAAAAATAAATCTTGTTTTATTAAAAGTTTTGCACTTTACTTCTGAAAAGTATTTATTTTTTATTAAATTGAAAGTAAAATTATCTACCACGCAAGTTCTTCGTCTGATTTGAAAGTGTCATGTTTCGGTTCAGTGTGTAAATTTAAAAGTGAATTCTTTTACCATGAAAATTATAGAACTGTCAATTCCACCAACACCAGGGGGTAAGTCACTCGGCCACCTTGTGTTACCACCCTAAAAAACACAATCAGCCACCCTTCAAGCACACTCGCCACCACATGAAAGATACCTTCATATCTGGCACCACTTACACGAATCGATAGTTTGTTTTCTCACTGTTTTGTTTCCCTCCCGCTTGCACTCATGTGATTTAAATGATGCATAAGTGTGCGTGAATTAACCGCCAAATGGTCCATGGTTGCCAATAAGCATAAATTTTCGATTGTAGTATTGACATATATTTTGAAACACAGAAACACCATCCGAAACACTGAAACACAAACACAACGTAGCAGAGTGACTAGCCCCCTGACCAACACAAAGGAAATCGTCGTATGGATTTTTTCTCTATACTGTTGTCAAATAATACAAAAAGCTTCTCATTCAAAATGTTCCTCTTGGCGAATCGCCCCAACGAATCGCTTATCAGGAAAGTTCACAAACATTCGGCGGTAATAAGTTCCCGGCCGGCCATTCCAACCGGATAGGCCATTCCACTGGAAATAATCCCCCTTTTTTTTGCAGCGGTGCCACAAGCGACGACGAGCGGCAGCAGATGCTAGCGGCTCAGGTGCATTCGGAAGATATGGAGAAAATATTTCAACTTGAATCTTTCGGGATGGAAACATCGGTAATTGAACGACGCCAACCTCCGGTTCCGGTCTCTATGAAAGTTATAAGAATTCATTTGAAAATCAAAACCTTTTTTATGTAAAACCATTTTTTTTATTTCAATCAAAACAGCATACATTTATTTTGATTGCACGATACTTTTTAGTTGAAAGTTCATTTTCAAATAAAAATAATTTGCTTTCATTTTCAAATATGCCACGGTGTGGATTTGACAGTTCTACAATTCATCTGAAAAGAAAACTTTTTTATGTTAAAAAGTATTTTTACAGCATACTTTTATTTAAATTGCACGACACTTTCTGGATGAAAGGTCATTTTGGAATAAAAATAATTGGCTTTTATTTTCAACGATGCCACGGTTTCGATTTGACGGTTCTACAATTTGTTTAAAAAATTTCAACTTTTAAATGTAGAGCAGCTAAATTTTGAATTGACGGTTTGAAGGTTTTGGTTTTGAAAGTAAACCGCTTTCTACGAAAAAGAACCAACGCAACTTTTCAATTTTGGCAATGGTTTTTTTAATTTTAATAATCATTATTCTTTGTGTGTAGTTCAATACCTGAATTTGCCTTATTCCGCGCACCTCAAGCATGGAGTTCCATATACCGCGCATAATTCCGTGGGAATGTTTTTTTTTCGTATAGATTGTGTATAAAATTTCAAAATAATAATGCTTATCAGTTTGGCGATTGTCAAAGCATAGTTTCCAGAACTTTATGCATAAAAAAATATGTAAATATTGAACATTAATTCATAATTTCCCTCTATCCACTTCACTTCTGTTTTTTCTATTAAATATTATAAATATTCGAGGTTTGCTTTGGATTTCTCATCGGTCCCTCCAAATTACTTTCTTTAATAAATGAAGAAACTTCTTGAAACCATTGCCTCATTTGTTCCTCGGTTACGATGGTTCTGTTTTTAGACAGAGTGCTTAGCACCCTTGGCGAAGCGATTAGATGGCGATTCCAAAAAACGGTAGCCCACCCTTCCTGGAACTCCATTTTTGGAAGGGTTCTTGATTTTCATCTGTCTTAGGTACTGAGCTACATTAGCTCGAAGGTGTTGCGTAGTTACGGGGAACCCTGGTTTGGCCATGCCAACAATTCATTTGACAATACGATTCTAACCCTCAAGACTGGAAACTGTACACTGATAAAAAAGCAATGATAATATCTATGTGTCCGAAACATGGATTTTTGCAATGCGATCAACAAATGATATCTATTTGGAACCACTCATACTTCTTATGTGTACACATAACCACTATGTGTGGCCACACATACTTTTCATTAGTCACATAAACTTCATTTGTGTTTCTCCGAGGGTTCTGTTTATGTGTGAACACATCATTATTATATGGAATTTTCTATGGATTTTTGCCAATAACGCACTTCGTTCGAATGATGTAATACTCAGGGTTATTCTGCGTGGCGTATCAGGTGAGACGACAATTGTCACCTCGCAGTCACATGACTATTCTCACACGATTCCCTTAGTCGAGTCGAGTGACGCGAGAGGTTCATTTCTCGGTGAGTGAGAAAATGAATCGCATGTGACTCTGTATTCATTCGAAGAACTGTCAGTTTACTACATTCTGGAGCAACAATAGAACAGGGCCCTACAGCATTTCTAAACAAGCCGTTGAAAATGTTTTCATCGCAAAACATTAGGTTTCCCACACAAATCAATCACACCTTCGTGAAGAGAAAAGTTTCTCTTACCCAATTATGCTGTTGATTAACATGGGTGGCCCAACACTTTGTGAGAAACGGACTAACAAGGCATTGTTCAGGAACGTTGTTTGGCCATATTATTTTGTTACTTCAGAATTTTGTTTAGAAGTGGATAATGTTTGTCTTTTTGCTGCAAATCGATTGGAAAAGGAATAAAACGAGAAAATTTAATCATATTGAGGTAATCTATATAATAAAAATGAGTTGGGGCTTCCTTTGTCACGATTTAACTCGCGAGCGGAAAGACCTATCGGCGTGAAATTTTGTATGCAGAGATTTTTAGGGCCGGAGAATAATCTTATGATGGTTTGAGACCCCTCCCTTCACTGGAAAGGGGGGCTCCCATACAAATGAAACACAAATTTCTACACAACTCGAGAACTAATCAAGCAAAAGAAACCAAATTTAGCATGTGTGAGTTTTTGAAGGCAATAATCTAATCTAATCTAATCTCACGCTAACGCAGCCAATTCTTGAAAGCATCCTGGAAAATGACGTCTTCTGGAATGCATCATTTTTCTTGTCATCGGCCGGGCCAGCAGCGTAGTGTGTGCCGCAGAGAGGATTTCCAAGAAATAGAGCGATTCCAGAAAGAGTGTCTGAAATCGCTCTACTACTTGTGAATCAAGGGAAGGAAAAAGCGTGGACCTCCCGTACCAAACGCCTCCATATAGAGTTAAATAATGTGATAATTTGTATTTATCGTTGGGAGCATAGATGCTAGAAAGATTAGTTTATGCTCCATTTGCCTGTGGGTGGACTTTTGGCATTTGAACCAAAAGTCTAGCAATAATTTGCAAAAGTTATAGCGCCTTATCTCGCTAACTGAAATTTAGATTGAAATTTAAAATTTACAGAATAATACACTGTGCTTCCACTATATGCAAGCTCATCGATTTAGAACCACCCGGGGGAGACTTAGTCCTATACCCCAATGATTTCATTATCTCCAATCCGCTCAACCAATCCCAATGTTTTGTGATATAGTGGACGGATTATTATAATTTGAGATAACTCAATGCAGACGTCTTCCAAATTTGGCAGATCAACAGGCAATCTGTGGAGACCCACCTGGTACCTCATAGCAATATGCTTAGAGGCAGACCCGGAAGATTTTATAGAGCTACCTCCCCATACAAATAATAAAGGACTCACTTGACAAGTTTGTAATTTAACAATAAAATTGTAATCACCCGAAAGAAACTAAAAGGAAACTTAACTGAATGCTTGGATTCGAACTAAATAATTTTGTCCCACTTGGTCAACTTCCAACCCATAGTGTACTACTGTAGTAATAGGTTCGATGAAGGAAAAGTAAAGCTTACCATTAATGACTATTGGTACTAACAAGTCAAATCCTTTATAAACGGTTGCATATATGTGTAAGCTAAATAATTCATTCAATTTTACCCAATAAAATAATTGGATTCAATAGATTTTGATTTTACCTTTGACTGTTATGGAAAGAAAAGCTCATAATTAATTAATTAATAATAATTTGAATCAACATGTTAAAAAAAACAACAACAAATATATCGCATATCAGCTTTATTTTTGCTTCATCAAACCTATTCCAACTATGTATTTTTTTACTTTCGTTTGCAAGAGATCTAACTTTTTTCTTTTTGTACTCCAGCAGGAGCAATTTATATTTTAGTTTCTCAGTATTTTGCTTTTCTATTCGAAGAGCATTTTCTCGTTCGAAGCGAATTTCAGGCATTTGGCCACCTGAAAGTACTTTTCCACGGTGGTCACCAAACACTCGAACTGCTTCCTGTTTGTTATTTTTATTCTGAAATGTGAAAAGTTAAGAAAAATTATTAATTAATACATTTTATGATAAATTATGTGATAAATTTACTCACTGCTTCGTCTCCCTTTTCAACAGTCGTCAATGGTGTAGGATACGCCTTGAAATGTCACTTGTGAGCGACAATTGTCACTCACATACGACTGCGAGAATAATGCGAGAGTTCATCGACGTTCATTCGTGGTGACTTTTCTCACTTTATTCGCCTACGAGAATCGCGTGAGACGGGTGACTCGAGTCGTCTCACCTGAAACGCCACGCAGAATAACCCTGATCGAATCATCGACTCCCATTATTAGATATTAATATTATTTGTCTCAGAGAATCCCAGCATTACTGACTGGTATGAATACCTGACCGAAAGGGGTTAAAGGCTACCACGCTTCCCACCATTCCACCGGCCGTTACGTCAGAATTGGTTTTCAACATAAAATATTAAAAAGCATTCCTTTCTGAATGCTGGAAATATGAGATTATGTATGCATTAATTTGCATATGCATTAATTTCGCAATCGTATGTCATCTATAATGAACAGACAACTTCAATATCTTTACTGATACTCGTCGAAGCTAGCATATCTGTTAAAGGAAAATAAAAATGTTTTAAACTTCCATATAGTAATTCAATTGTAATATATTCGTCTTAAATTCTCACCAACTCAATGTCTTGAGTTTTTGCCTGCTTAAATTCGTACTTCCGCTTACTTTGCTAGATATATTACTCGCTTTTACGTAAATTGGATGCTGGTGACAGACCCTGTGAGATCCAACTGCTGGAAAATTGTTCCCATCCAATAACTGTCACGACATTAACCATTATTTAAATTCTAAATGCATTCTCTCTGAAACAGCTTCCAACTGTGGGGATACGAATATGTTCGCATGTGTTTCATTTCATGAACTGGAAACCATGTTGAGTGCTCAGAAGACATATTTCATCTAGCACTCCCAAACAGTATCTACTGGCTTATCTTATTTTTCTTTGAAATTATACGTAAACCAACTGTACAAGAAATCTGCAGCGGGAGAAAATTTGTATTCCGCTCCTCTTGTTCAACATCCGAAGAGAGAAGCAAAGCATACGGTTCAACTTCTGTAAAATTATTTGGATACAGATAACATTGGCGCTCAAATCCTATACCTACTGCAGCGGGGTTTTGTTAAAACTCAATACTAGATGCTTCCAGTTCGTGACAAAATTCTACGACAAACAGAGAAAAATACGCCAAGCAAGTTTTTCTGCTCTAACGATTCCCTGTATGGGTGCAGAAAGTAGACGAACTTTTTCATTTATGCAAAAGAAGAAAACGAGTTCAGTTTTGGTAAATTTATCGTACAATCATCTATTTGCAACCGCTCCCAAAATAAACTCCAATCGGAATCAGCATGCATATCGTTCTGGTAAACCAGGCCACGGTGATTCATTCTAGAAAACATCACGGCCAAAACAGCACTTACTTTCAAACGGATGATTACCATGTATATTACTGTTTTCCTTAATATTTAATAATTAATAAAAGTACGCTATCATAAAAGAGTTGAATTTGATAATCTATCTATTAATCTGTCTATACAAATATAAAATAAAGGTTGTCTGTATGTAACGGATTAACTTTAAAACAAATAAATAAATGGTTCTTTTTTATTTAGTCTTGATCTCAGGGTGTTTAACAAATTAAAATAATAATTAAAATAATAGGGGGATTGTGAATAACATGCTGATTGCACTAAATCCGCCCGGCACTATACGCAAAGGAGTGCAGTGAGCTAGATAACTGTTGGCTACCAAATAACGCGAATGACTTCAATACTTTTCTATCAGAACATTAATGCTTTCATAGAGATATCACCTAATGTCTATGCATCCTTACAATATTCAGAAAATTGTCACACACACACTTTCACTTCAACATGTTCATTTGTTTACAGCATGCCGTCGATACAGGAAGTACTGCGGACGCTCATTGTACAATTCTTTGAATCGAACAAAGATCGTGTACTTTTTACACGGTGAGCCATATTAAGCGTGAAAATGTTTCGAAAACCGCCATATACCGTACTCTGACAACCATGACAGTAATCCGAAAGAAAGGTAATAGCCCTCAAACGAAGATTATGGATAAGAAGACGCTCCGATCGCTGCGCACTATATTATAGGATTCAAAGAGCAAGTTCAATTTTTCGATGTCGTCCAAGTCCCAGATGCCTGGAAACGACACCAAGCACAAATCTACAACTTCTCCGAAAGTTAAGTACAAATTCAAGCACAATCTCGAACCAAAAGTGATAAGAAAATTTTGGAGCCGTTGATCAAAACAAGTGGCTTGGCCATCAACCAGCAAGTCTCTCAAAAAGAGTGTTTGCAGAAAATTCCCATTCCGTTCCTTCAGAAACCTCACTCAGATGGAGACTACGTGTTTTGGCCGGACAAGGCATCATCAAACTACGCGAAGAAGACGCTACTGTTCCTAATATACCATTTGTGCCAAATAACCGGAATCCGACTAATCTGCCGCAGTGTCGTTCTATCGAGGATTTTTTTACCAGTTGAGCTCCACGGTATACAAGAGTAATTGGAAGGCCAAGGACACGAAGCAACTCATCAACAGGATCAGAAACAGCATCCAAAAAAATGATGTGGCAGCCACCCAGCGGTCATGTGCTACCATCAGGACCACGGACCATAAACTAATATTCATTAAGCTAAGTTTGAAGACAAAGGTTAACCCTTTATATAAAATAAAGCAAATTGAACTTCACTTCTTAGTTGTGTTTTTTTCCGGGACTTTCTTTCCATTCCCACTATTTGGTGGCCACCGTTAGTAAAACCAAGTGGAGCAAGATCATAGAAATGAATCGGAACATAGTAAACTACACAAGGCACTCCTCACACATTTCCGCAGTAAATATTTAATTCGAGAAATCTACACTGGATCATATGGTGACCACCCGGTAGAAGAAAATTCAAGAATAAATTTCAATAAACAGCGGTAATGGGATCTTAGACTTGCTTGCATGTATATAAATCGACCGCTATTTCCGAATAATTCATTTTGAATATGAGTTGATAATCAAAAACCACACCCACATCATTAACATTGTCAACTTGTTTCATTCAAGAACCGCCAATGTTTTGAATGATGAGATTTTGCATTATTGGAATAACATCGCGCAACATTTGAACATACTGACAAAAAGATACTTCTGTGCCTCTGGCGAACACATCAAACTGTTGTAGCAATATATGATAGTTATTTGTATTCCTAAAACCACTTAGATGTTCAAATCATCTGCGTAGAACATCAGGCAGCAGTTGGCAAGAACGTGTGACAGCTCATTGAAGAACATACGAAAACAATAGTCATAAGTTACTCCCTTGCGGTTATCCACATCGATGATAAATGGAGCAGATATGGCTGCACTAATTTTCACCAACAATAAGACCTGAGTAACGTACAAATTCTCGAAGATGCATTTTAAACTTTTGAGATTGGGTGTAGTATATTCAATTAAATCAAACTGGTGGCAATTATATTTCAAGATCACTATTTGCGAGGAGAGCAACGGATATATAATGGGATTTTGCCTTATCTAGTAGCGTTTCAGCATTTTAGACACGTATTGGCGAAGGTACAGTAGACGAAAATCAGATCACTCTGGCTTCCTCCGAGGACCTGACATCGCAACACAGTGTTTGAAAAAATCACGCAATATTCAATTAAAGCAGCTCTCACCATCGTGTAAAGACTGTACTCGAAAAAAAGCAACAGACAAAAATGATCACCGAAAATTCATTTTAAGCCGGATATTTTTGAAACACTCAGGAAAACACAATAAGTTTTTTTTTTTCGTTTTTCATTCCCCCCCCCGCCAATAAAAAAATTCTTTCTCCCCCCTTTTTTTTTTTTTTTTTCCCCCCCCCCGTGGGCCCCCCCCCCTTTTTTTTTTAAACCACACTATTTTTTCCCCCCACCAACAAAACCCCCCCCCCCCCCCCCCCGCCCCCCCCAAAATGCAAAAAAAAGCACCCCAAAACCCCCCCCCCCTTTTTTTTTTTCACCAGAACGATCTAAAAAAACAGATGAATTTATCTTCGAATAACTGGAAAGAATTCATTCGCTTTGTAACCGTTCCGCGAATGCTCACGAGGTTTTTTCTTTAACAAGATGGCTTCAGCGCCACTCCTGCAAGCAGGAGGCCACCTGACGTTTGGTATTTGCCCGACCTTTTGAGACAGTCACCTCAGGGGACTCGTGAACGGCTATTAGCTCCAAGGCTCAAACACTATTGAAATTACCACTAAATAGAAAAAAACGCCAATAAATCCTGCTTGATTTTCCCCCTCTGAACCTAAGTAAATAAAACCCAAACTTAAACTCGCTCAATCCGAATGAGCTAACCGGAACGGGAGAAGAGAAGCCTGATATTGATAACAACGGAACGGAAAACGAAAACGGATCTCAGGAGGAGTCGATTCCATCGGAACTGCCCAGAACGAAAATTAATTCAAACTCAGTACTTCAAATCACAAATAATCAAATAAATTTATTTCCCGGTTACTCGCGACTCATTCGGGTTGGACAGAACATTCGGTTACGGGAAAAATTCATTGGGAAACAATCATGGCCATGAAAAAGGGTTTCCACATACCTGCGCAGGTTTTTGGTGAGTTCTCGATGACAGGCTGATGTACTGGCGACTCTAATGGCGACGACAACGATGTAGATAGCGACGAATCCCGATGATGATGGCGGGGTCGAAACCTGATCGCTGTCTCTGCTGAAATGGCGTCCAGCGATGGCAGACGAACTCGGGGAGTATGGCCGAAATACAGATGCGGAGGGAGTGGCGGCTGGACGGAAAGCTTCCGATTTTAAATTCGTCGAGAGCGTCCGGAATTGACCGTCTCCCTCAATATAGAAGCCCGCTTTCCCAAGCGACCCGGCTTCGCGTACCTTTCCGCTATGACCGAGCGGGGTTAAGGGAGACTCCTATATTTCGGATAAGGTCCGATTTAGTGTCCGACACTTGGCTACGGATCACTAAACCGCGCTCTTGGTAACCTTTCCACAGGGGTTGTAACTTTTTGTGGAATTCCAACGGATTATTGGCGTCCGTCGGGTGAAATTTCGCATAGTCGTCTTGCGAACTTCACTCCCCTCCGTTTAACTACCTTGAAAGGCGGGCCTTAGCGGACTCCCGAGCTCAACTTGTGCGATCCGTGCTCCACGGACAAAACTTGGTGATGATCGTTGACACAGAAACCCAATACGTGGATCTCAAACTCCAGCCCGTACACAAAAAGCGCCCGAGCGCTGGAATGTCCAACGCGAATAATACGTTTTAGTCTCATGTAAAACTTTAATATGGCTTGAATAAATAATTACCTTTTTTGGTACGTTTAACAAATTGCGTATCTCGAGAAGATATCGCTTTGCCGGTCTCACAGACCGGAGACTACGTATACTTAAATTGACTAAAAAGAATTCAAAATTCGTTGTAAGCACTTCACAAAAGAAATTCACTCTTCCCATTGAGTACCTTTGGTACGTATCTCCTAGAAACAACGTTTCACTTATTTAGATAAAGACTTTCAAAACTACGCGATAACTTCTGTTCTCCAGCCGGTATCGTTGCGAAATGATCGAGCTTAAATCCTCTTGTCACTAAGAAATGTTGATCAAACAATTACCTTTTATGCTTAATCAAAGCGCCAGCAAACAATCCGCATGGCGAATAAAGATTCCTTTTGGCTTTTCTCCTTGTTTCGTCAAGATGGTTATTTCATAGTTTGGAGCCATTGTTGCATTTCTTATTTTTATAGCATTCAACTTAGCCGAGGCACAAACCAGTCGACATGCCAAATAAATGTGTAGCGAATCTAACCTAACCTATTTTGTCAATATTTACATCTGATATACGATTCAAATCTTATCAAACCTAATTTAACCTAATTCATAATAATTCTAAATAATTCAAACGAATGAACCTGAACCAAAAAATATTATACAACGTCCAACGTTACACCCCCCGTTTAAAAAAATTTCACCGGAAAAAACAAATTTTCAAACCTCAAAATACCTTGAAAAAAAAAAAAAAAAAAAAAAAAAAAAAAATAAAAAAATACTAACAACACAAAACAGAACAAATCACCACAAAATTTTCCCCCACCGAAACAACCCCAAACCGCAGTTTCCATTTATGCTAAACCCAAACAATTCCCTGTTCATAACTCAAATCACAGTTGCTTGCATTATCAAACCAAGTTTGACCCTATCACAATCGCAACTGCTAAAACAGTAGACGATGTCTACCGACGGAACGGAGCTAAAAACGTATCTATCGTAACTAAGCTATAACGTAACTGAGCTATAACGTAACTGATTGCATCATCAAAAGTATTTTGACACAGGCACAATCAATTTATACTTAAAGAAGGATCTTCAAATTTCATCAGAAAGCTAACTGATTCTCCATATGATTCTCCTAAACGTAAACTGAAAACGAAATTTTACTATCATAACGTAATATAAATTGCCCGGAACACTCTGTGTTCCTCTACCCTACTTGCATTCAAAGGAAACTGACAGCATAAACTTGCATCCAACCTATCTGACATCTATCCGTGAAACATCGCACTGTCATGAGCGACAACTGAAAACATCGCCCTGTCACTTGACCAGCGATAGAACGGAAAGAAAACGGAAGAAAAAAAAACTACTATTCAGTATCAGTGATCATTTCTGCTCGCATAGTAAGTGTAACGCGGCGCGAGTGAAAAAAAACCTACAACGAAAAAGTGTTTCGAGCTGAGAACGGGGGGAGTATTTAATACCTCACCCTTTTAAAAGAATTAATTGCTTTGTGTGTTTTTTTTTATTATTTTAGGGTTCCAGCGAGCCATCGCCAAAACAAAAACCTTAGAGGTGAAAATCTCAACTGTTTCATGTGATTTAATCCGGATTGCATAACCTCACTCCACATGGGAATGAGAGGAAGAAAAAAACACGTGGAGCGACAAACTGCATGACAAAGTGAACAGTTGGCCTGGAAAAATCTTAACGGTATGGAGTGATCGGAACTTTCTCGCGACTTTTATCTAATGATGACTATAACTTGATTGGTAAGTGCTGCACAAACATCGACTAACCTAGAATTAGGACTAATCTAGTTATTAAGTAGATTTGAAACCACTGTAAGGCTAGGTCCAACATGTAAACTAACATTATCCTATAGTTCTTTTCGCTAACTTCCATCATTTTGATGTATTTTTACGGTTCTGAGAAACATTTGTACATATTCCTATATGGTTTATGTCATAGCTCGCTTATCCTACACCTAAAATTTCTTTAAAAACTGGGCATGAAATATGCCTAATTGATTGCCATCTGGGTCTTTCAATTCGTAGCTATCGCCTAGCACTCTATTTACAATAGCGGTTACGTACTTTGACCCCAATTTAGCACAATAGCCTTTGGCTTTGTCTGAAAGTAAAGTATTCTTCTTGAGTACCTTTTCTCCAACTTGATACGTTGGTGCTTTTTTATTTGACCTTAAATTATAGTATTTACTCTGCTTTTGGTAAGCTTCTGCTATATTTTTACGGACTTCTTGATATAGTTTTTCCCTATCCTGATTCGTAAGTGTGGCGATAGGGTTATGTTCGTTAGTAGATCTCATTATTTCATACTCTCCACCATTGGAAACCTGGTTCCTTCCGAACGTCAAGAAGTATGGCGAGTATTTGGTAGATTCGTGAACTGATGTACGTATAGCGTTAGCTATCTGCTGTAAATTATCCGACCAATTCTTATGGTTGCCCTTTATGGTGGCTCTTATAGCGGTGGTGATAACCCTATTAACCCTTTCAGTGTTGTTCACCTGTGGATGGTAATACGGTGTCAACCAATGCTTTACTCCATAATGCTGCAATAGATTTGCAAACTCCTTGGAGGTAAACTGTGTACCATTATCAGTCAAGATCATTTCCGGTACACCGAATAAAAGAAATACCGCCTGTTCCAAGAATTGCACCAAGGTTGAAGCTGTTGCTTGTCGAAATGGTTGCACTAAAACAAATTTTGTGAAGACATCCGTCAATACTAGCATACAGGTGCTTCTGTTTTTACCAGATGGCGGAAATGGTCCAACGTAATCTAGAGTGATCAATTGAAATGGATGATCGCAAAACTTTTTTTGCGATCCCATGTGTGGAGTATTATTTATGTTTGATGCTTTTGATGTTTTGCATGGCAAACACGTCTTGCAAAAGTTTTTTGTATCCTTAGCCATTCCAGGCCAATAATACTTCTCCTTCAGTGAATTCAGTGTTTTGTCGTACCCAAGATGCGCTGGCTCATGGACGACACTAATAATTCCATCCCGCTCCAAAGATGGCGGATAATACTTCCAATCATACCGTCTGTCTGTATATTTACTTCCAGTAAAAACAAATTTATAGATTCGGTCTCCCTTGACCATAAATTGCATATGATTATTCGGATCCTTCGTGATTTGGTCCTTGAGTTTCTCGTATTCTTGGTCCAAACTTGTGATTGTCTCGATTCTGGATAAACAATCGGCCAAAATGTTATCCTTCCCTTTTCGATATTGCAGGGTGAAATCGTATGACTGTAACCTCAGTGCCCATCGCAACAACCTAGAATTTGCGTTAGCTGCTGAGAGTGAAAATAACCAAGTTATACTTTTCGCGTCGGTTATAACCGTAAATGTGGATCCCTCGATGTAATGCCTAAAATTCTCTATTGCAAGGAGCACTCCTAAGCATTCTCGTTCCGTTGCTGAATATTTGCGTTGTGTGCTGGATAGTTTCTTGCTGAAATAACCTATGATCCGTTTTCCTTCGTCAAACTCCTGCAATAAGGCCGCTCCGACTGCCAACTGTGAAGCGTCCGTTTCTATCATGAATGGGCGACTGTAGTCTGGGTTGCCCAACACCGGTGCCGATGTGAGGACAGCTTTTAACTGTGTTAGTGCCTCTTCCGCTGCATCAGACCACTTAAACTTTTTTGATTGTTTTAATAAATCCGTTATTGGTGCTGTGAAATGGCTGTAACGTGGGATAAACTTTTGGTAAAACCCCATGAGTCCCATCAATCTCCTGACCTCTCTTACGTTCCTAGGTCTCGGGTAGTTCAAAATAGGTTCCAGCTTGGAACTTTCGATACTGAGACCCTTTTCCGTTAACAGGTATCCTAAATATCTCACTTGCTTTCGGCAAAACCGACTTTTCTCCACTGAAATTGTAAGCCCTGCCTTCCTTAATCTAACAGCGACTTCTTTTAGAAGAAGCAAGTGTTCTTCAAAAGTTTCACTTATAATAATTATGTCGTCCAAATATATGAACACTTTTGGTTCTAAGTCAAACCCAATTGCTAAATTCATCAATCTCGTCATCGTAAAAGGCGCATTTTTAAGGCCAAAGGGGACAACCTTGAATCTAAACAGTCCCTTTGGGGTTCGAAATGCAGTGTAATTCCTCGAATTTTCTTTCAATGGGATCTGGAAATAAGCGTCTTTTAAATCCACAACGCTAAAGTATTTGGCCTTCTGAAGACGATGGAAAATCTCCGACATATTTCGCATCGGATATGCGTCCTTCTTTGTAATCATATTCACCTTTCTTGAATCGAGACAAACCCTTATTTTTCCGTTTGACTTCTTAACCGGAACTAAAGGATTGGAAAACTCCGTAACACATTCTTCGATGACATCTAGTTCCTTCCAACGCTCCAGTTCCTTCTCTATTTTCTCCCAAATTTGCGGTGAATACCGGTACATTGGTAACTCTCTTAACTTAGCTCCTTCAATTATCTCGATCTCGTGCTCAATCAGAGTCGTTTTTCCCAGACGACCCTCTCTGGTGCAATCAAACCCCCTGAGAACAACCTGCAATTGAAGCCTTTGCTCTGAAGTTAATTCATACTCCGTCTCGATGTTATCAATAGTTTCCTGTGGATTCTTTGGTAACTCTAAAGTTGGAATATCTAACGTCTCGTCCATTCCTGGTTGTGAGGTCAAGATCTGTGGCTCCTCTACAGAAGTCTTGATTACTTGGACGGAAAAGTTAATGGGTTCGCTTTCTGTTATTAAGCCTTCTTCAACTTTCAGGTAGTTAATTTCTATCTTCTCCTTTAAACTTGACGTCCACGTTAATTCTAGTTCCTCAATTCGATTTCTAGACGTTATCATTGGTCGAATTTGGAATGCTTTCCAAAAATCCATGCCTAAAATCAACGGCTTCCTAATTTCGGGTACGATTAGTGTTGGTACCACCCTTGTTTCAGTCCCTAGAGTATAAGGTACATTTACGTAACCTAAGCATGTATGCTCTGTATTATCAGCAGTACAAATCTTCATATTGGTCTTAAAAATTTTGAAACCATGGGATTCCACAATATTGAGTGCGCTCATGACACTAAGCCCAGCTCCAGAGTCAAGCAGTGCCAAAACCTCTGTTCCTAGAATGTCTACCTTGATGTGCGGACACGCGCTAGGGTTCACTCTGATTTCTAGAACAGAGTTCCGGTAAAAACTCAAATGATTTTCATAGGGAATATCTTTTGATTGCGAGGTGGTATGATTCCCTTTCAAACACCCCGCAATTAGTTTGTCGAACGATTGTTTTGTAATCTTTGGTGGTTCAAAGAGGAGTGGTCTCTGTCACAGTTCCTGGTGGTTTTCCCCATATTACCACAAGCGTAGCAAAATATTCGTTTTGGTCCTCTGCATTCCCGAAAGATGTGACCGGTTCTACGGCAGTTCCAACATATAACGATCGAACTCTGACGCTGTTGGGGACGGTCGGTTGATTTCGATGGTCTTGGTTGTTCAACACTGTGGGGTTGAGCTGCGACTGGTATGTCTCGCATCCTTGATCTCCACGACGTGTTACCTGGCAAGTCCTCCCTTCTGGGAGTATCGCTTGCTACTTCGAGCTGATGGAGTTCCCCCCTGTTTCCCTGACTTGGCCTGTAAAACATTGAATCGTTGGCATCGATTTTGTGGTTTATCTCGATTAGATCCTCTAAAGTCTCGATTTCAAGCACCGAGAGTTTCGAGCGATAATACGGACGCATGTTTTCCCATATTAGTTCGAACAACGTTTCTGAGGAGAACGGGCGTTGTAAACATTGATTCAATTTCTCGACCTCCGTTACATAGGCTATGAAGGTCTCACCTTTTTTTTGCCGTAATTCCCTTATCTGAGCTCGTATTCCTCGGTCTCTGTTCGGGTTTCCATACCTAAAGCGAATCTCATTCTCAAACCTCCTCCAACTGGTGAGATGAGTTTCCCTCGTGAACCACCAGTCGTAAGCTTCCCCCTTCAATCTACGATGGATGTTCCTGAGAAGCTCATGCTTAGAGACACCTTCATGACGCGCCAGTTTCTGAATTCTACTCAGAAAATCTTCAACCTGAATCGACCTACTGTCTCCCGAAAAATTCAAATCCCAGTTCTCCACTCTTGACTTCCTAAATTGTTTCTGGGAATACTCAGAATCCGTTGTCGATGACGAACTTCGGCGATCTCTAAACCCTCGCCTACCTCTTTCTCTCGACCTAACTGTCCTATGCAAATTATCATAAACTCGTTCATCCTCTGAGTCTGTCTGGCTATACTTTCCTAGGAAAGACTTTCTAGTCCTCCCTACGCTATGTTCTGTATTGACCTCTCTGTATCTACTCTTCCTTTTTTGACTTTCATTTTTACATGACATCTGGCTCTTGTTGCTCTCCGGCGGCCATCCATCATGCTTGTTTTTGTCCCGTCTAACTACTTCCTTGACTTCCCTGTGCGATTTCCGGCTCTTAGTGCGCTCCGGCGACCATCCATCACTGCTGTCACTAGAATCTCTAATTCTCCTCTCTTCTTTCCTATCTCTCTTTTCATAGTCGCTATGGGTCTTCTGGCTCTTAACGCTCTTCGGCGGCCATTCATCATGCTTATTTTTGTCCCGTCTAACTACTTCCTTGACTTCCCTGTGTGATTTCCGGCTCTTAGTGCGCTCCGGCGACCATCCATCACTGCTGTCACTAGACTCTCTAATTCTCCTTCTCTTCTTTCCTATCTCTCTATTTTCATAGTCGCTATGAGTCTTTCTGGCTCTTAACGCTCTTCGGCGGCCTACTGCCATAGTTGACAATTCTATTTTCTTCCTCACTTTCATCCCTTCTTATCGACTTTTTGTATAGATTTCCACTTCTGAAACTCTTTCCATTCAGTTTCAAATTTCTTTTCCTCCATTTGCTTTTCATCTTTTGGTGCATCCTTATCCTTCTCTCCGTCGTCCTTATCCTGTACAACCTCTTTTTTATCTTTTTCCGATTCTCCCATTCCCGATTCTTCACGAACTTTCTGACTCCAACTACTTAAAATCTCCTCGATCCTACCACATACTTTTACTTGATCTTCTTTCTCATCTTCGTCTTTTGCATCAGCTGAATGGGCTCGAATTAAGTAGTGCAGTAGTCTTGATACTAACGCACGATCAATGTGTAGTTCTTCAAAGTTTCCACTATCGCATTCACATTTTTTTCTATAACAAAAACTTCATCCTTGAACCTATGTGTGCCTCTACAACTGATTCTTGCTTTCTTCTCGTTCAACAACAACCTACGCAAAAATCTCTTCTTATCATCTAACGTTTCTCGCCGATCAACCGTCTGTCCACGTAAGTTCGGGAAATCAAAATCAACCTCTTCTTCCACCAAATGCTCTGAGGTTGGCAAAATATACGGACCCCTCTTTTAATATTCATATATTAAAAATCAGCCACCAAATAAATTAAAAAAACCAAAATATAAATTTCAACGCTAAGCTATATAAAATACAATACTATAATATAATTACCACGTACCACAAAACTAAACTACACTATAAATCCTACAATATAATTCCTAACTTAAATTATAATTATAATTCAAAAAATAAAATAACCAATCACCAATATACACTAAAATTCCAAACTTAAAAACATATATAAACTTAAAATCCCAATCAACCACCCACAAAAATTCAGTTAGAAATAAAACCCACTATATACTATCAAAATTCAATCAACTAACACTAACTAAAACAAACAACAAAAAACAAAACAATAAAAAAAAAAAAAACCCCCAAAATGGAATTAATTCCAAAAACTTGACGTTGGGCGCCAATGTAACCGTTCTGCGAATGCTCACGAGGTTTTTTCCTTAACAAGATGGCTTCAGCGCCACTCCTGCAAGCAGGAGGCCACCTGTCGTTTGGTATTTGCCCGACCTTTTGAGATAGTCACCTCAGGGGACTCGTGAACGGCTATTAGCTCCAAGGCTCAAACACTATTGAAATTACCACTAAATAGAAAAAACGCCAATAAATCCTGCTTGATTTTCCCCCTCTGAACCTAAGTAAATAAAACCCAAACTTAAACTCGCTCAATCCGAATGAGCTAACCGAAACGGGAGAAGAGAAGCCTGATATTGATAACAACGGAACGGAAAACGAGAACGGATCTCAGGAGGAGTCGATTCCATCGGAACTGCCCAGAACGAAAATTAATTGAAACTCAGTACTTCAAATCACAAATAATCAAATAAATTTATTTCCCGGTTACTCGCGACTCATTCGGGTTGGACAGAACATTCGGTTACGGGAAAAATTCATTGGGAAACAATCATGGCCATGAAAAAGGGTTTCCACATACCTGCGCAGGTTTTTGGTGAGTTCTCGATGACAGGCTGATAAAAAAAAGTAATGGCGACTCTAATGGCGACGACAACGATGTAGATAGCGACGAATCCCGATGATGATGGCGGGGTCGAAACCTGATCGCTGTCTCTGCGGAAATGGCGTCCAGCGATGGCAGACGAACTCGGGGAGTATGGCCGAAATACAGATGCGGAGGGAGTGGCGGCTGGACGGAAAGCTTCCGATTTTAAATTCGTCGAGAGCGTCCGGAATTGACCGTCTCCCTCAATATAGAAGCCCGCTTTCCCAAGCGACCCGGCTTCGCGTACCTTTCCGCTATGACCGAGCGGGGTTAAGGGAGACTCCTATATTTCGGATAAGGTCCGATTTAGTGTCCGACACTTGGCTACGGATCACTAAACCGCGCTCTTGGTAACCTTTCCACAGGGGTTGTAACTTTTTGTGGAATTCCAACGGATTATTGGCGTCCGTCGGGTGAAATTTCGCATAGTCGTCTTGCGAACTTCACTCCCCTCCGTTTAACTACCTTGAAAGGCGGGCCTTATCGGACTCCCGAGCTCAACTTGTGCGATCCGTGCTCCACGGACAAAACTTGGTGGTGATCGTTGACACAGAAACCCAATACGTGGATCTCAAACTCCAGCCCGTACACAAAAAGCGCCCGAGCGCTGGAATGTCCAACGCGAATAATACGTTTTAGTCTCATGTAAAACTTTAATATGGCTTGAATAAATAATTACCTTTTTTGGTACGTTTAACAAATTGCGTATCTCGAGAAGATATCGCTTTGCCGGTCTCACAGACCGGAGACTACGTATACTTAAATTGACTAAAAAGAATTCAAAATTCGTTGTAAGCACTTCACAAAAGAAATTCACTCTTCCCATTGAGTACCTTTGGTACGTATCTCCTAGAAACAACGTTTCACTTATTTAGATAAAGACTTTCAAAACTACGCGATAACTTCTGTTCTCCAGCCGGTATCGTTGCGAAATGATCGAGCTTAAATCCTCTTGTCACTAAGAAATGTTGATCAAACAATTACCTTTTATGCTTAATCAAAGCGCCAGCAAACAATCCGCATGGCGAATAAAGATTCCTTTTGGCTTTTCTCCTTGTTTCGTCAAGATGGTTATTTCATAGTTTGGAGCCATTGTTGCATTTCTTATTTTTATAGCATTCAACTTAGCCGAGGCACAAACCAGTCGACATGCAAAATAAATGTGTAGCGAATCTAACCTAACCTATTTTGTCAATATTTACATCTGATATACGATTCAAATCTTATCAAACCTAATTTAACCTAATTCATAATAATTCTAAATAATTCAAACGAATGAACCTGAACCAAAAAATATTATACAACGTCCAACGTTACACTTTTTCTTTCTCAATAACAGCTTATAATTTTCCCCCTTTCTTTTTTTTTAAGTTTTTTTTTTTAAACACGCGCAGAACCATCGCTTATTCTTCCGGTCTTCCTCTAAGCTCTCCACCGATTGATTGTCGATCTGCCAAATTTGGAAGACATCTGCATTGAGTTATCTCAAATTATAATAATCCGTCCAATATATCACAAAACATTACGATAGGTTGAGCGGACTGGAGATAATGAAATCATTTTGTATAAAACCAAGTCTCTCCCGGTTGGTATTAAACCAATGAGCATGGATATCAATAGAAACATAAAGTTACCAGAAGGCGCGAAATGCATCTACGGACTCTTATTTTTACGAAATCCCTCAATTGAAATTTTTAATGGATTAGCAAAGATTGTTCATTAGACACTTCAACTTGATTGATACAGTTATTAGTTAAAGTAGTGCAATAGATTGTAGGATACAGTAGTAAAATTTGAAAGTTACGAAAAAAGAGTTTGGTTCAAGCATCGGCTGTGGAAGGTTGTGTCGATGCTTTATTACGCACTATTTTCCTATCGAGCATGGCGCGTTTCGTATTGTTTCGGTTATCTATAATTCGGTGAAACGAGTGATCGAGTGAGCACAGTAAGAAAACAACAAAGCGTCTCTCAAGCGTTAATAAAATTTACCTTGTTTTCCTTACGGAAAACCACCATCACACTTTGTGAGTGGCTCCAACGGCATCCTTATGATTGGTTTGACTTGGATCAAATCGGATTTCCAGCATTTTAAAAAATCACCTTGTTTTTTTTTTCAATGAAAAACCACCATTACACTTTGTGTGTGGCCCCAATAGCATCCTTACTGTTGGTATAAATCGGTTCAAACCAGAAATCGGTACTAATATTTAAATATTTTACTAAACGAAGCGTGAATTCCGCTTATCGTTTACCAAAACGAACCCTGCTGCCTCCCAATCTTGTTATCCAACATCCCAGTGATTTCTCGTGGAAGTGCGGCGGTGGTCTTGGCTTCCAATAAAACGTCCAAATAAACGTTAACGAATTCCTACCCTTTCCTGATTTGACCTGCATTCGGGCGAGGCCAGCGCCGGTATTGCCTTAGTTTTGGATTACCAGTTTTACACATTGAGCATGTTTGCATCATCTGTTGATCTTCTGTGTAATAACAGCTGAACTGGCAGTAACGGAATAACAACTTCGGGCGGTCAATCATGCTCATTATTCTGCTCATGCTCATAAAAACGGATAATTTCTTTGAATCGGATAAGTCAACTGCAACGTCTCGCTCTGACTAGCTTGCTGTTCTGCTTTCTCACACGTTGAATCAAACTGTAAGATATGATCAACATATATTCTCAATAATACGAAACTACAGTACCTTAAAACGGGGTAAGCGGGGTAACATTGATCGGTTTGACCCATATCATGAATAGTTCAAATACATTTTTTTCGTTGATACTCTTTCTAACTATCAACTGCGTTTCTTAATCTAGTATTATTTGGCTTCTGAAAGCTATAGCATTGGTTTGAATATTCAGTTTTTTTTTGATTAACCAAGAACTGAAAATTTAATTGAGCATAGCTTCTTCAACTTTCCGCTAGCGGGGAAAAAAATCAATCAATGCTTATCTAATAGCTAGCATTACAGATTAAGAGATATTTCCCTAGTAGCACACTTGTTTCAACCCAGTAAAGGTGACTGCTCTGTGACTCAATTAAGTCACACTAGAGCTGCTCAAACCATTTTTGACTGTTGTGTGCTGCTTGGGGTTTTTAGATACTTTAGGCTAGATAGGTTGGGCTCTTGGTTAAGGGAAAAAGATTGTAATAAAACTGTTAGTCGTTACTTTTTAAAAACTAATATATAGTTATAACTATTTTCTCATGGATGTCCATTTTTTACGCTTTTTTGCCACAACTTGTTACAAAATCGAGGCAACTTCGCGTAATTTGGCTTTTTCATTTACGTAAAGGAGCAGTCTGACAAACATCTCAAGCAACACAATCGGCATATTTGGTTACAGTGACTTAATTGAGTAGTCAACTGTATTGCAACAAGTTACCTTGCAACCTGCTAGAGATAAAAAATAAATAATAAAATATTGAAACAAATAATCAAATTCTAATAATTAAATCAAAACTTAGGGGGAGGGGGCAACGGCCCTACCCTGCCCCTCATGGCTACGCCTATGGGTGTTTATAAATGCCAAACATTCCAACAAATATGAACTTTATGGCTTGAGTAAACCACGAAGTGTGAGATTTTTAAATCAATGCCAAATAATCCTAAACTTATGGAATAAATTGTTACATTAGTAATAACATGATTCACAATTGTTTTACTACAGACGTTGGGTTTGCAGATTATTACGGATACATACCTTAAATACCTTAAGGTACCTAATTTTCAAGCACTCAAAATTTTTGTCCATGTTTGTCATGTTTCTCCGAAAAAATATTAACATTATGTTAAAGTGGTTCGGAGTGATTGTTTCAATCTTTTCTGAAAATTGATTTTGTTTTTGGGAGCAGTTAAAGGAAATCAAATGAATATTTACAATAAATGTAAACCAGAAAAATGTCCGTAAAATGTCCATATTTCTTTGCTTAAACCTTGAAGTTTTCGGTAATAATTTCGACCCGTGGAAAATTTAATTCACATAACTGATTCCGCACCCAATTATAAGAGCAAAGAACAACTAGTAGCACGATCGTATTTCATGTAAGAGTGGCTACGACTGACAAAAGAGTGGTCGCCCGAACATCGTCGGCGAATGCACCGGACCGCTGTTGAGAATTCATGTTCAATCATTTTGGTTTTTATTTTAGCTGACAACTCGCACGGCAGCAGGCAGGATGTTTGGCTCAAGGTTGCTTGTTCATTTCCTATAAACTCGGGGCATGTTTGTTTTATTTGGAATACAAACAAATGAAAATTAATTTGATCAGGAACTTTAACGAGCAATGTCTTGTATATACTTTGGGTCATGTGGTTTCCTACGGGATTGAAAGTGCTAAAAATAAACATTAATTGGTCACTACAATCATTGCGGATTCCCTGCGAATCTCCAGAGTTTATTTCAACGCATTGACTATGGGTATAATGAATACTGAGTTGACTAACATACCCCAGTTTGGATCACTCATACCAGCATTAATTTACTCTTTTCGAGAATGGTAGACTAATTATTCAGTTGGACTAACTTAACAAACAAAAACAAAAACCCCTTTCACCAAACCTTGAAATGATTTTTTATGAATGAATATGCTTTTTTATTCAATGGGTACACTGAAATCTGTAGCTTACCATTTCAGTAACTTTTGGTTTTAATTTACGTTTTCCAATGGCTGCGTGCTAGAAAAACCAAGTAGACGTACTCCAAAATTGAACTATTTTAAGGCTAATAAATCTAGCAATAAACTCACTCGAGTGTATCGTTGCTGTGCAGCAAAAATTTACAAAAAAAAAACAAATATGATTTATAGGGATTTAAAAAAAAACGGTATCTAGTTAACACCAGTTTAACACCAAAATAATTTTGTTTAACCCCAAATTCATTTTCTGTTTTATTTATCAATGAATTAACATGACTTTTCTTCACTCAACATGCAATTGTCCGAGGACAAGTGCCAGCTGTTGGCGATAATTCGATTATTTTAACGCTGTCGGAATGGCCTAAATAAAACACTCTGCATCGCCCAGGTTGGTCGTATAGTGCATTACAATACCGCTTTATTTCAACTCGGCTGCATAAATAAACAGCAAATAAATTACATCAGACAGGCCTCATCAATTTTGTGTGCACTGCCTATAAATCACTAGAATCTGCCTATTGAAATGTTGTAGTAAGGGTGGGCAAATTTTACGTTTTTTATAGGAATGAAAGTGAGCATGACAGTGATCTGCGTTAAAAAAAACTAGAACTTGACTTTGTTGTAAGCATAGTTAATATACGCACATTTTTATTCTTCGTTTCTTTTGCTTTAATCGTTCGATATCATATTATTGCTTGGATTTATGTAGAATGATGATCCGAGGTACTTGTTTTCAAAACATGAAATTTGAGAATCATTCACTGCTCAAAATGGCCTCAAATCCAGATTATTGGCCGGATTCAAATCTCACTACACCTACCTATGTTTAGTCAAATTTGAGATGTGGTTGCTTGTCAAGTCCGGCCAGAACCAAATATTCACCTCATGCTTCTACAAACAATGCAGAAGTCTCTTCCATAGGCACTTATCCTGGTAAATTGGCTGGTTCTTGGTTGCAGAATTAACTGAAATTTTGTTCGTTTTTGTTTTTTCGAATTCTTTTTGTTCTTTCATTCTTTCGGTCAACTAAGGTATAAAAATCCTGCTCAAGAAATTAACCGAAAACTAAACTAAACGTACTGCCACCATAATCTGAACTTTAAAGGGCGAAACGGTCAAAATTTGGTCAATATCAACTTGACGTATTTCTTTCAATTTTGCATTTAAAAAACCTGAACACCCCTCATTTTGAAGGTGTGTGTGTGTAGAATGTTGCTCCTATTTTGATTTTGGAATTCACTCTTCAGTTGTCAGAATGCCTTCCAAGCAAGAAGAGCAGCGTATCAAAATTTTGCTCGCGCATCGCGAAAATCCGAGCTACTCGCACGCAAAGTTGGCAAAATCGCTAAAAGTTGCCAAATCAACCGTTACAAATGTAATTAAAGTGTTTGGGGAATGTTTGTCGCTGAGACGACAAAGAGAGTTGCCGGTAGTTTCAAGCGAAACCCTAACCTATCTCTCCGAGATGCCGCAAATAAGCTGGGTGTATCGTCTACAACCGTGCATCGAGCCAAAAAACGAGCCGGACTATCGACTTACAAGAAGGTAGTGACTCCAAATCGCGATGATAAACAAAATACGACGGCCAAAGCGCGATCCCGGAGGCTGTACACGACGATGCTGACGAAGTTTGACTGCGTGGTAATGGACGACGAAACCTACGTCAAAGCCGACTACAAGCAGCTTCCGGGACAGGAGTTTTATACGGCAAAAGGAAGGGGAAAGGTAGCAGATATTTTCAAGCACACGAAACTGTCAAAGTTCGCAAAGAAATATCTGGTTTGGCAAGCCATCTGTACCTGTGGCTTGAAAAGCAGCATTTTCATAGCTTCCGGGACTGTCAACCAAGAAATTTACGTGAAAGAGTGTTTGAATAAACGTCTGCTGCCTTTCCTGAAGAAACACGGTTGTTCCGTACTGTTTTGGCCGGATTTGGCATCTTGCCATTACGGTAAAAAGGCCATGGAGTGGTACGCCGCCAACAACGTGCAGGTGGTTCCCAAGGACAAGAACCCTCCCAACACGCCAGAGCTCCGCCCAATTGAGAAATACTGGGCTATTGTCAAGCGGAACCTAAAGAAGACCAAAAAACTGCTAAGGACGAGCAGCAGTTCAAGGCAAACTGGCTTTCTGCGGCGAAGAAGGTGGACAAGGTGGCTGTACAAAATCTGATGGCAAGGGTCAAGCGTAAGGCCCGGCAATTCGGATTTGGAAAAGCGGAAGCCTAACTGAATATTTTTCCTGAATTTTATACTAATTGAACTTGAAAAAGAAATTTAATTTGATTTTTTAAATAAACGATTTCACCGATTTACACGCGTTTTCCCTTGACCAAATTTTGACCGTATCACCCTTTAATCGAGTGAGCAAGAAAGAGAACAATAAAGCTGCCTCCCGGTGAGATATGATGACGCAGCGAATGTGGTGAGCCGGCGATGAGAATCATAGTTGATTATCCACAATGTTTACGACGTGTTTCGATATATCTCCCAGCAGATGTCACTCCGCCAGTGGTAGTAAAGATTTACTTCGAATATGGGGAAAATCAAAATAAGGCTTGTTGGCGACAAAATCTAGACATATAAATTAAAAAATGAATATTAGTTCAATTCAAGGTTTATTTTTTAATCGTTTATTTATGCAACGTTGATGATTAAATAACAAATTGACATTATTGAATCGGACTGATTGAAAAAATTTCGACTTTTTGAGTTCCCACAGTCATGACGGTCAATGCAGACCTCTCTGCAACCGATTTAGCTGCTTTTGTCCATGATTTTCGGTTTTATTTTTAAATGTTTGCTTGTTAGTTGTACTGAGTAAGCTGTGTCGATTTTCGAAAAAAAAAAAAATCGAATCTACGAGCTTGCATAGTAAATTATGGTTGAAAATGTTCCAAAAACCATTCCTGAAAAGTTTCAGATTTTTTTGAATTCGTTTAGCTTGACGGCTGTTGATTTGAAGTTTCGTATGGCATTTTGACTTTTTCAGTATGGGTAAAGTAGTATTTTCAGTTTTTATTTAAAAAAAAAGCTGTTTTAGAGTAGAGCTACAAAAGTGCGTGGCACTCTTTTATGAAGCATTTGAAACAAATCGTGCTTAATTTGAGGTAAAAATAAGAAAGTTGTTAAATTTTGAAGTGCTGATCAGTTTTGTAGAAAGTTTTCACAATTTTCAAAGTGGCACAACTGTCTGAAACTGAGTGGACGTGGCTGATGAAATTAATATAAGTTGAACGTGTAATATTCTTGTGGTTTTCACCTTAAAGGCCCGTAAAGGCTTGAAGTAATTTTTGCCATTTGGAATGCCAGTTTTCCATGCGGAATGATAGAACGGAATATTATTCCGCAAGGAAAAGTGACAGCCCCATTCAGATTACAGGGAAATTTTACGCGTCTGTTAAAAATCATCATTTTTTCTCTGTGTACAAAAAAAATACTTTCAACGCATCAACTTAAAACGTAACTCAAAACGATCGATGTTAAGCCGCTAATCAATGTTACCCAGTTTTACGGTACCAAGCAAAGTGAGGTCAACGTATTTCGTGACACATTGTTCCACTGGGTGTTATTGTGTTATCTAATTTGACACAAATAACATAGCAAAACAATCATCAACTGTCAGATCACAATGGTTATTCATTTTATTGCTAAGCTTCTATGCAAAACAAAATATTTAATATTTTCTCTTCAATAAGAAGGAAACAATCCGGCTACTGACCTTGTTTTGTCAAACCAAAAGTTCACCAAAATATAAAAACGGAGAAAGTAGGCGAATGAATGATGAATCTCTAGAAAAACGACACCTATTGTTAAAATTAAACGAAGACACCACCCTGTGGCAGGTAAAGGAAGAGAATCAAGTAATAATTGTGTTGGTACGAGATTTTTCCTCATTTTCTTTCAAGCCAAGCAAGGAGAGGCTCGATTAAATATAAATAACTCGTAAAACCGGTAGGGATTCAAATGTTGTGTCCACATTGATGGGAGGGCGTATTGTAAGTGTAATTAATGTGGGAAACAGCTCTGCAAAAGCCAGAAGAAAGAGAGACTAAAAATAAACGGAAAACTTGTAGATGTTGTATTAGACTCACCCTCTGTGTTGAACCGGCATTTGATGTAAGCATAATTTTTGCCAAACTGTCTGATGAGAAAACGATGCGGAAGAAAGTTTTTTTTTTTCATTGGTGTAAAACGGGGAACCGAATTGTTGCTTAGCTTATTTGTTCAAGCTTTTTGGAACCAAGATGTCATTTGAAGCTTAGTGAACGAGAAAAAGTAATTTGGCAAATTGTCAATCATGTGGCTGGCAGTCAGACACCGGCATAATACTAAATCATTCCTTTGTTTTCGAATTTGATTCTCTGCTCTGACTCAGCCTTATTTATCGTGATGAAAAATAGTGCATCGCAATAATATAACTGCCGTGGCTTTTAATCCGAATGATTGATCCTATATCTGAATTGGTCCTAAGAGAGCCATTCAGTCGTTGCAGGAATTCACATATTTCTCACATACTTTTTCGTTCTTCTCTTTCTAGGCATTTTCATACCTGAGACTAGGCGTTATTTCAAATCATCACATTCAGGGCTGTGGAAAATATGTCGATATGGCGTGACACCGACCGTCCTGCCCCAATCAAATGCCACCCGCAATTTCACTACGCTCTCGTACATCAACGAGAACCGTATCATCAGCATGAAAAAGACAATCGCCAAGGAAGACTACATTAAAGACTTTGTCACCGAAGATCTGCGGGTGGACAACCTGACCGAAATTGATGATAATTTTCGGCGGCACCTGTTCGCATATTGGATCAAAGATGAAACGGAACACTTCAACGCGTTGAAGCATGTTTACCACGAAATGACTGCCCGGCACGGCGAACAGGAGAGCGTTTCCGCTCAGAAGTTGAAAAATCCACCGTTGATGATGTTGGATCCAACGGACATCAGCTCCCTCAAGGAAACGGTTGGCGTGTCCGGTGCACTAACGACAGTGACGATAAACTCGACGGAAATTAATGTCTTGGTACCGCAAACGTTGCGGGAAGCCCTCTTCGACGAGTGGGAACACAAAGCAGGGGTGATATATTTGCTGTGGAGCTTTTCGAAGGCGATGGACATCGATCCGTTCATTACCAGCGCCGATGGGACCAAGTACATCATTAGGCCACCACTGCCGCCGAAAAAGGGACGCATAGGAAATGGATACGAGTACGTTCCGTTTAGTAAGTACTGGATGTAAGAGGTGATATTTTGAGAGAAAATAATAATTGAAAACTGATATTTGAGGTTCGAAAATCCAAATGATAATCATTGCATTCTCTGAGTTTATTAAAACAACCAATTGAATTTCAAATGCTATTTAAATGTTTGTAGCCTGTAATAAGCGTTTCGAATGCAAAATAGCATGAATGAAGCATTATCATAGCATTGCAGTAAAGCAGCCGTATATTGGGCCAAAAGCGACATTTATGTTGCATTTAAGGCGACTTAATTGCTTGAAAGGCTGCCGTTAAGACGCTTTGGAACTACTTATCGGTTAACTGGGAATTGATAGTTTTGTTCCTTATCCAAACATATTCCAACCATTTTTTTTTATTTTGTCATTAGGGTGACCCTTTCTGCGTTATTTATTTTGAAAAGGTGGATAAAATTGGGTTTGCATGGTTTTCATGGTCTCGGAACCTTGTATTTTTTTTTACATGAAAGCTAAGACCTTTTTAAATCACATGTAAACAAATTGGCGATGTATCAGCTATGTTTTTTTTTTAATTCTCACAAAATAAATACATCTCCAATTTTTGACATGTTATGTAAAAAGGTCTAAGCTTTCAAAAAATTAAATAAAATAAAAACGAGGGAGCTCTCTGGTCCGGAGATCATGAAAATATAATACATGTTTTTATAATGAATGTCGCCATTAAGATGTCTTTTTATTTATTTATTTTTAAAAATAACATAATTACCTCTTAAATGAGTATTGGCTAAATGGTTCAATAATTTTTTTGAAAAATGCATTTTTTAAAATAGTCATTTTTTGGATAAGGAACACAACTACCAATTACTATGAAATTCTGAGAGATCGCATATCTTTTTTCTATGGAATTGCCTTTTCATGTAAATTGAGGCCGGATACCACCTGAATCAAATATGTGGTATGAAAGATGGCAAACAATTTAATTACGCCTGCTTTGTCTTGCAATTGAACGAGTGGAAATGTTACTATTAAGTAAGTTTAACCAAATGTTTATTTTCCTAATAAACTTCGTGAGTAGCTTCAACAGCGCTATGTTGATAAACATTGGTTCATTTCGAAAATCAGTACTACTATACACATAATTTACTAGACGTCGTGAAATTGCTGCGTATCCTATACCAATATGAATCATGAGTTTTCGAAAGTGATCGCCTGGACCACCAGGACCGTGAAGATCATTTCAAAGATCAGTATGAAAAATATAGGGTAAGGGAATGTAATGTTAGCCTAGCTCCTTCATTCGGCCTATGCACCAAGTATGTCATTATTTCAGCGATAATCAACAAAACTTTGTTGCTATCAAGATGACTGCATAATTATTCAATTTATAGTTGTTCGCTTCCGTTTAATTTATGATTTTCTCAACTTTTTAGACAATATGACTTTAATGGTTAAGCTGAACTGATTATCACCATGATCTTCGAATGATCTAAATTTGGCTAAATTGAACCGATAAACCGAATATGCAGCGTAGATGTACAGACAATATTCACACGTTATAAACTAACAATTCACACAGTTAAAATAATAATGATTTAACTAGAAAACCGTTTACCCAATATTAGGGACATATTTTTGTCTTTGTTCTCAAGTATGGCCTGTTGTCTGGATAACTTAGTAAAAATATAGTTATTGTTAAAATTTTCAATGGAAATGTATGATTTTCGGTTGTATATTTTCCAAATACTTCATCTAAACACAATCCCAGGAAACAAAGCCCGTGCAGAGTGAATTATTATGGTATCACTATCGAAGGGCCAATAAATTATATAAATGAAAATCTCTTAAATGTTTCAAAGCAGTTTTAGTTTTGATTTTTTCTGAAATTTTATGTTGGGTGAAAGCGAAAAAATCATAAAATCAGTAGAATAAATATCCCTCGAAAGTTTCTTACTTTATAAAATGAGTTGTTAAGCTTAGTTCATGATACATACTACCAAACGTCTTATTAGACGTATCTAAGCAAGTGTAAAACTAGCTAAATATAGCTTGCAGCTAAAATACATTATGAGTTATTATAAAAAATTTAATCGATTGTTGCATATTAGGCTGAGTTACACAGATAAAAAGAAACATTGAATTTTCTGCGTTATCTAATGCACATAAAGGGAATGCTAGATTTGGCAGAAAATAATGGGATATTTCATGAAAATTTAAGCCAGATAACGCCTGAATCTAGTCTGTTGTATGAAAGATTGCAAACATTGTTGTATGGCGCATGAAAGATTGTAAACAATTTCTTAGTTTACGCCTCTTTTGGCTTGGAATTAAACGAGGGGAAATTTTACGCGCCTAATAAAATTTAAAAAAAAAATCTGTTTAAGAGTCACATACCCTTGTTTGTTTTTTTTTTATCGAAATTTGTTGCCTCGAGCTGATTCTTCTCCCATCATATTCACTTAACCATAGTGTTTCCAACAAAAAAGAAAAACACGTTTAAAAGGCCGCTAGGGAACATTTTTACCCACCGAACTAAAAAGACCATTACTATGGAAATATCCAACCGCACTATTGAATTCAGGAACTTAACCACTTTCTCAAAATTGTCTCAAATGGACAAAGGACTTGCTCCATCTCCGGGAAAACAGAATTTCCGGAACCATGTTCTGGAAATGGGATAATTATAAAAGATTCGAATAGAAAATCAGCAATAATGATACTAAAAGTCATGCAAAGAATACATAGAAATGTGTCTGATTGCCATATGACTGGATCCTGGAATTATCACTCCGAGCAGGTTCCCGTGGGGTCATAAATGGTTAGAAAATGATTTGAATTGAACCATAGCAATATGAGAGTCAAAAGTCTTGGAATCGTTCCAGAAGACACTGTCTTATCGTTATCCCTTTCACTTTTTTTTTTTAAAAAAACAGTATTTAAAAAACCTCTTTTGAGCGTATTAGTAGAGTGATTGTGATTGGGATCGTTATCGTTATCGGTACATTTGATAACACTAGTCGGCAAGATCGGAACTTTTTTCACTCCCGTCGGCATTTCTGGTTGGATTTTATAGATTTTGCTACGCTGAATCCAAATATGGGCTCAGAAATGCTGTAACACGTCCAGTTTTTGAGAAAAAGTGTGATTTAAACTCACAAAAACACGTACTTCCGTAGTAATATGATCTACCTAAGCAACAACCAGAATATTGGCTCTGCCCTTTGCAAGTTGGACTTGGATTTTATGGAATGGACCTCCCTGAATCCATTCGTTATCACAGATTATTCGTAACACGTAAGATTAATTAAATAAACCGGGATTTCATTCACAAAATTACGAATTTTCATAAAAATCAAGATTTCCTATTTTGAAAACATGAATTTCAGCTCCGCCCTTTGAATGTTGGGCTTGGATTTTATTAAATGCACCTCCTTGAATTCATTCGTGAACACGGATTTTTCGCAACACGTAAGATTGATGAAATAAACCGGGTTTTCATTCACAAAATTACGAATTTTCATGAAAATCAAGATTTGCTATTTTGAAAACATGAATTTTCGCTCCGCCCTTTGAATGTTGGGCTTGGATTTTATGAAATAAACCTCCCTGAATCCATTCGTGAACACAGATTTTTCGTAACACGTAAGATTGATGAAAAAAACCGGGTTTTCATTCACAAAATTACGAATTTTCATGAAAATCAAGATTTCCTATTTTGAAAACATGAATTTTCGCTCCGCCCTTTGAATGTTGGGTTTGGATTTTATGAAATAAACCTCCCTGAATCCATTCGTTATCACAGATTTTTCGTAACACGTAAGATTGATGAAATAAACCGGGATTTCATTCACAAAATTACGAGTTTTCATAAAAATCAAGACCCGTCCATTAATTACGTCGCTCAAAAATACAGATTTTTAACCCCCTCCTTTCTTTATCACATTTTTTGTATGTATTTTTGAAAAATTTTGTATGCATCGTCACATTTTAAACCCCCCCCCCCCCACCTCCCTCTCAAAGCATAACGTAATTTATGAACGATCCCTTTAGCTGTGCCTCTTTGAGTATATTGAGTATATTGATGTTGCTTCTTACAGCAGTTTGGGAACTGAAGACCTTCAAAGTCAGGGAGGTCCATTTCATAAAATCCTAGCCCAGCATTCAAAGGGCGGAGCTGAAATTCATGTTTTCAAAATAGAAAATCTTGATTTTTATGAAAATTCGTAATTTTGTGAATGAAATCCCGGTTTATTTCATCAATTTATTGTGTTAAGAAAAATCGGTGTTCACGAATGGATTCAGGGAGGTCCATTCCATAAAATCCAAGTCCAACTTGTAAAGGGCAGAGCCAATATTCTGGTTGTTGATGAGGTAGATCATATTACTACGGAAATACGTGTTTTTGTGAATTTTAATCAAATTTTTCTCAAAAACTGGACGTGTTACAGCATTTCTGAGCCCATATTTGAATTCAGCGTGGCGAAATCTATAAAATTCAACATATATACTTGAAGGGAGTGAAACACTGCCGACTAGTGTAACTTAACTTCGGTGTGGCCAGTCCAGAGTAAGAACCACGAGCCCATTTTTTTTTAAATGAAATCTTTGCATTCACATTGTTGGGGCTATTTGTTTATTATTTGTTGTTATAAATTTCATCTGACATATGTTTGTCTACATGAATAAATCAGTTAACGCTAGCATTAAAATAGTCTTCTTATAAAAGTAGTCAATGGCATGTTAAAAATCAGTTGAGGAATGAACACTATTAAAAGCATCGGCGGCAACTTGCGCAAAGTTTAGTTCCTTCATAAAGATGGTTTCGAGGCGCAAGGTGCAAGAAGTTTTCGTTGTCGTATCATCCGTTCAAGGGCATAAAAACACAATTGATTGAAAAGTTCCGGAGAGTCAATTTCACCGGTGATCACCTTAGCCACAAAAATAGCTTGAACTCTACGCCTCCTTCGTTCTAGCATATCGATTCCAGCTTAACCAATTTTCCAAATCTTCATAGGCAGGAAGGTTTGATGCGTCCCGCCATGGTAATTGGCGTAATTGCGTATCGAACAAACCCACGCTGAACAGACTCCAGCCTCCCAATCCAACCAACGTTGATAAGGACTCAAAATTAACGACACTATTTTCCAAGTATTGAAAGTACCAACGAACAGTACAATGATTTCAGACACAGAGGGTCTCGGAAGTCTTCAGATATTTTGAAAATAAATCCAAGTTGCCGGTTTGCCCTTCTTTATTACTTCGTGGTAAGTGTGGCCTGAACGTCATCTCTCGATCGGAAGTTACTCCTAAATCTTTGACCTGCCTTACACGTTGAAGTACGTTATCAGATATACGCTCATCCAATTTAATCGGCTTGCCTTTTCGATTGAATCGAATAACCATGCATTTATTGTTCTAAAATCATCAGAAAATTTAAAAGAGCACCACATCGCCGCCTCCATCCTCACGTGATTGCAGGTATTCACAGTCCTCAAGAACCAGTTGATTGTCATGAAAATTTTTACGTCATCCGCATAAAATAATCTACACCCTGGAGGTAGAAGATGAGAGAGTTCATTGATGATCCGGGCGTGGCCCCCTCGCCCTTTTCCCCTTGGTCGCTAGCCTACTCCTACTCACTCCCGGCCCGGCCGCCGTTCTGCTCGCCGGGGGGTGATTATGTTTTGCGGGAGAGATTCCATCCAGAATGTGCCGGAAATCCCAAAAATCATACCCGATCATCAGTGATTTGGATGAAAACTTGGCACATGAGTTCGGTACGTTGGAAAAAAAATTCCACTGGTGTTAAGATAATTTGGGTTCAAGAGTAACTTTTGGGATGGGCGTATGTGTTTTTTCCAACATTTTACTTGAAAAATCGAAGTTCAAAAACCATTACATTTAGAAAAAAATTTTATATGAGGGCGTTGTAGAGAACTCAAAAACCTTTCTTAAAAAAATATACACTGAAAAAAAAATTTTTTTTTCGTCGAAAAAATCAAAAATAATTACTAAAAATAAAATATCTAAAAAAACATATTTTTAATATTTTTTTAATTTGTTGTATGAAAATTTGAGGAAAAAAAGACACGTTTTAAAAAAAACTCTAGGATGGACACTCTTATAATAAAAAAGTTTTTTAAATAACGAACTTTGGTGTATATTTCAAAATTTTGGTTATTCATTCTTATAAATAAATTTTGATGTTACAATATGGTTTCGGAGATCATTACAAACAATAATGATAATAATGATAAACCACGTTAACGCAACCCGTTTTCAAATGTTTCTGATTTTCTTTCAATATAATTTCAAACCCCCAAAAAATACGCCCTTTTCATAAATTACTCGATTTAAAAAAACATGTATAAACACCTTACTTACTCTTAACAGCTTGTCGATTGAAAAAGCTTCACTTAAAGTTATAAGACAAAAATAATGAATTATGGTTGGATTTATATTTATATATACCATTTATTAGTCTCGGTCATTGATAATATTACATAAACATTATATAAACTATTGATTGCTTTTATATATATTATGAATCCTGCCTTCTTCGTCATTCGAAAACAGTTTTACAAAAACTTCGTTTTCTGAAATTGGAACGAATGAGTGGTACTTTTGTGTACCTGCAATCGTTTTAGTCTGTCGGTAAATTTCATTCCATTCTGCTACCCCCTGTTCATACTCTTCATGTGATACATAACAAAACGACATTTTTGTTAAACAATCATCACTTTTTTGGTTCGCCCATTCGAATAACTCTAATGCACTTTTTATAGGGTGTTCATGTTGTACAGCAAGGCTTGCATATCTTGCCATTCGTTTTAATGTACCACCAATTGCATCGCAAGGTCCCTTACCGTGGGATGTTGCGAAAAAATGCCATTCAGCATCAATATTGTATTTCTTTTTAAACTTACAAAGGCTTGCAAAGTTCTTCCTATTTTTATATTGGGATGCTGCCCCGTCAGACATAAACGTAGCTTTCTTTACTTTAATTTTTGTTTGCAAAAAGCTTATTAGTTTTGAAATAAACACCTGCACCGCAATCGTATCATGTTTCAACACTTCTGAGATAACAATGAAACTGATATTTTTAAGTATTCCAGATTCCGTGTAATAAATGACAAAAGGGTGAATAGTGGCTTGCTCATTACTCCAATAACTACTTTGAACAGCATCTTGAAAAACAAATGAATAATTTTCAGAAAAATCACAAATTATTATTACTGCGCCGTCTTTAAGACAACTTTTATAATCTCTCAAGAAACTAGACTGCTGAGATTTGACAAAATCGTGGGATACTAATTGTTCCAACTTTTCACAAAAATAAGCAATAAATTCATCAATTGGTTTAACAAGTGTCTCTAAACTACATCTATCAGTTGAAATCCATTGCTCAAAGATATTTCAACTAAACCACGTTTTTCTAATTTGTCTGTTAAACTACTCTCAAAATCTGAAAAGCCTGGACATCGTTCGCATTCACGGAGGTAACATTTTTTAGTTCTAGTTGATGAGCTACATAATATTTCTTCAAAACACAATTTATAATCATTCTCGAATGAATATTTTCTAAGACCATGAAGCATCAAGTTAATGTTCTCATGAATGGTGCAAACACAAATGTTATGAGAACCTGTGCTGCCAAGTAATTTGCAATGCTTTGGTCTTAGTGCTGCAAAAAGAGCTAAACCCAACAGCATTTTGATGCATCTCTTGAAATTTAATGAAAGCTTCTCTTAATGAACAAACTAAAAGGCGCTTTTGAATATGAACCCTCTTACCTTCACTCCTCACTGAAACGTAGTCGTTCATACCAGGGGTTGCTCGTGTAATCTCATCACTGTCGTAAAATTGCAAAATTTGGTTTTTTATTTCCGGGTTCAGACCGTGTCCCAGCTTTTCGTTAGGGGCAGCTAAAACACCTTCGTGCTTTGCAAGGAATTTAGCTTGTGATACGATGTACTTGTTTGTTATTCCAAATTCTGCCATTACTCTTTGATTTGTCCAAGATTGTGGTAAAACCGAAAGTATCCTTACTTGATCGTCCCTCGAAGTTTCTGGATCAGCATACCGGTCCTTTAGCTGCGCGATTATTTCGTCATATTCGGCTGCTTTCACTTTCAATTGTTCCAGGTCATCCTCCTCCGCTTGATCCCCAAATATGTGTGTCCGAATGCCGTTTGAAACATCTTTGAACTTTTTGCGGGCATAATTTACGTTCAGGAACTTTTTAGCCGATATTGGCGAAACGTTGATTCCAGCTACGCCCTTGTTAAATAGCTCAATATTATGGCGCCTTGAATAATCTTGCACACTGCTATCAGATGGCACTGACATTAATGATATTGCCGATGGCATTTCCTCGAGACCATACAAATCTACTTGCCGTGATGTAGATGATTTGTGGATCCATAATGTTAGTAATCGGTGGTTTCTCACTAGGCTCCGAAATTGCAGCAAGGGATTGTTCCGTTCTATTTAAATGCCAAACGACAATTATCACAAATCATCAAAGAATTATCCAAATGTGTTTTGCCCATAAACTTGAGTTTTTTGACATTTTGTTCGGTTAATTTACGAAGGTTTTTTGGGCACCGTTTAGTGATTAACGGCATACAACACTTCTTCATGTTCATCATTTTCGAGTTCTATAATCAGTTGCCGCTTCGTGAATGCATTTATGTATGAGCATATATGTTGGCTGAAAATGGTACCTTTTGGAAATGCAGGTATAAAACATCTTGTTAGTTTACAGGCAGCGTACATTAGCTGTTTTTATGAGAAGATATACCTGACGAACGTTACTTAGCTGCTAGTAATCTACCTACCTTAAACAATATGTGTTACTTTCATCGCTACATCACCGAACTGTTCGGAGTGTAGTTTTCACACACTACACCCGACCTCTAACATCGTTGGAGCTTAGCAAAATGTAGTCAGCAGTTCGATTAATATGCTTCTTCTATATGACCCTCACATAATTTCATCATCTGTCCATTTCACACTTGTCGCCCCTGCGACATCCCTCTCACTGTTACTTTCATCGCTTTAGCAAATTCTAACCACTTCATTCTCTGAAGCGGCCCCATCGATACAGCCATAAAACAATTATAAGTATAATGATTTTTTTATCGTAAAACAATAGTGCTATTTATCTTGTTCTTTTCAAATGAGTCTTCTTATCATCCTGATATCGAAAAGAAAAGGGGACATTAGAGTAATGTGAACGTTATAATATGAAGATCTTGGAAAATTCTATCCATTTTCTGGTGGAAATCTCGATTAACTTAAGAAAAGAAAAGAACAGATTGAGGGTTGACTTCTAGAAATCCGTTATCCGTTTCTTTCCACTGCAAATACGGTTGATTGTAATCCCCAAACTGCAACACGAAGTCATTCAAAGCCAGGTTGGAGATTATTGAATCGATGGAATCCAGATAATTAAGCATGCAACTCATATTGTCACGTCGGTCAGGGGGTAGATAGATAACTCCAACGCTGATGATTCGAGTAGGCGTCGAGATTTTAATCCATAACTGTTCAAGAGTTATACTCGTCGTTGTAGGATCGATAAAGCTGTTCCAATACTTGGAGACCGCGATCAAAACACCACCACCACGGACCTTTGAGCTGTTCGTTGCATTGCGATCGGTGCGGTAAACAGCAAAATTGGGGCCAAATAGCTGTGCATTGTGGAATCGTTCATCCAGCCAAGTCTCCGTCAAAACAATGACATCATAATCGCATTCGCTGACAGCCAAGAAAAACGAATCTACCTTCGTTCGGAGTCCGCGTACGTTTTGGTAATAAATCCGCATAGCAGAAAGAGGTACTATGTCATTATGCACAATAACATCAGTCGAGCAACCTCTAGAACCGTCAGAGATGAAGTTTCCAGGCGACGGCGACTCAAAGTTGGATAAGGCGCCAGGTGCACACCTGGGTTGATCACTAGAAGCGATAGACGTTACCGGAAGGAAGTTGTTCAAATCGCAATTATACTTGCCTGTGTGGACGGTTTGGAAGACCCCCTTTCCATACCCAAACACAGGACCGGGATGACTGTTGGTCGCTGCCTGCAATGGCTCGACTGTGATGAGAGGATTGGAGGCTTCCATGAGGCTTGCAGGCATACATCCCGGAGGTACGACGAGCATCAATGGATCGGTTGGTCTATCATTCAGTTGGCTGGAAACATTTGAAGTATCAGGAACGAAATAGGCAGGAATATGTTCATCGGAGTAGTACTTGCCCGAAGTGGTAGTGTGGAAGACCCCGTCTCCAATCCCAAACACAGGGCCGGGACGTCTGTTGAGCGCTGGCAGGAAAGGCTCGACTGTGTTGGGTGGGTAAGGGGCTTCCAAAAAGCGAGATGTGTTGCGTCCCGGAATAACATTGTTTAGTTGACGGTGGTAACTGGCGATGGCGAAGCTTGGGGTACCAGTAATGGTGTCACTACTCTCCTGATTTTTGACGGAACCCGAAAATCCTGGGAACCGTAATCCTCGAATTCACGGAAAACCAAACCTTCATACCAAGTCGATGGATCAAGAGCTTTATCCTTAAGTGACGGGTCGAGTCCGATTTTGAAGGACACGAAGGAAAGCGTGTTAGTTTCCTTTCCTTTAGCAATAAGTTTCACCACGGGCGGGTTATCTTCTATCTCAAGATTGGCTTTAACTAGAGCAGCAACTGCTTCAATGCTGACGTCGGGTCGGATTCTCGACAGATACAACCAAAACTTTTTGGCCAGATCTTGGCTGCATATGGGAATGGTGACATCATTCTCCTGTGGTTTTTTTGCTACCCATGCGGCAGTCAGAGGCTGGCTTTTCTGCATCAAAAACGCGACGAGGACGTTTTATAGTTCCTACATGCTCAAGTGTAGGCCAATGTGCAGTCTCCCGAAATCGTGTTTTTCCAAATGGAGCTGATATGCGAGTGGGCAGCAAGGATTTTGTAGGTCTTTATTATAGCGATTTTGTTTGGAAGGAAACAAGTATTGGCGTGTTATTGAAGTCACAGTCGCGCCCGGCCTAATGCACAATAATATTTAGCGGCCCGACACGTGTGATATGCCAATCGCCGTCAAGACGTTCTCTCTTACGAGGTGGCAATTCTAGAATCAGGTGAGATGATTCTCCAATCGGTTTGCACGGAGATTGTCCATTGTCTCCTCATACCTGGGATCTGAGAACTAGGATAGGCTTGCGGAAAACACATTAGAACGAGAATAGAATCTGGATTTTCGCCGGTCAGGTTCCGCTTTTCAGCTGGTACGACAATCATCCATAGTTTCGCTTACATTCAAAACGTATTTTTCGTACAAACCTTTTTCTTTTGGCGAATTCGGTTGGAACAAAAACGAGAATAAATTTAAGTCTAGCATACAAATCTAGACTGCCCATATAGGTAAAAGAAAATCGGAACCAAACTGAAACTGTGAACAAAACGGTACACAATCGATAAACTGGTCGTAAGTGATATTGCAGAACTACCAATTTAATAATAATGAATAGCATTGTAAGGATAGCCAATGAAAAAAAAAATAGAACATACAATAGATACATAGAAGAAAAGACTAAACCGAAGCTTTGCGAGATGTATGTAAGATTTTAAATTAAAGATATTGCTGTTTTACGTTTAGGTAACTAACGTTATGCGTTGAAAGAGTGTATGTAGCAAAATCGTTGTTAAACCAATGGCAACAACAAAGAAAATGTGATCTGTAAATATTTGTGAAGAAAAGTTTACTATTATGCAGCGCAAAACCTCTAGCCGATAAGAAGATGTATATTGATTGTTGTATATTTTAAAAAGTTTGAAGCAGAAGGAATAAAAGTACACATAAAATATTCGTCTTTATTTGTATCGAAACAATAACATCCACTTTCACAGCACAATTTGTAAATAAACTTTCATTGGCAACACGAACGGTTAACAATACATTCTCAGTTAAAGTATTTTGTCAGTGCGATTCGCTGCTGCGCGCGGTAGTCGCCTAGTTTAACTTTCGCTTGGCAAAGTTCGCTCAAAACCAACTTGTCGCTGGGAATCTGCATCAACACCTGGTTCAAGTCCGATATGGCTAGCTCGTAGTTTTTCAACTTGTTATGAGCCTGTCCCCTCCGAAACAAAGCTTTGGCATTCGTTGTGTCCAGCCCCAAGGCAGTGCTACAAGCAAACAGGACACTTTCGTAGTCCTCCAATTTGAGTAAAGCAGCCGCCAGGTTTAGACAGTTCGTCAACTGGAATTGCTCTAGCTTGCTGCGGTCCTCAATCGCACGAATTTTGTTGTTGAAAAAGTTAAAGTAACGTTCAGCTTTCTTGTATTTACGACACGCTTCCACCCATCTCTTCTGTTTGAAGAAATAATTCCCTGCTGCTTTGATACAGTCAAGATGATCCAGCATCTCCAGAATCTAGAAAGAAAGCCCATGTCACTTGTTATCAAAAAAAAAACACCGATACTAGGCAGCAATTACCGTGAAGTTCTCCTCAAATTTGCTCCAATCTTTCGGAAAGGGAGGCAGCCTGTCGCCGGTTTCGTCAAGATCGTTTATGCTCCAATCCTCCCCCGGTGCAATCTGTCCACAGTCGACAATAATAATTGGTTTTGCCGGAATTCCTTCGTCGGAAGCATACTTCTCCATCTCGCCGATGACTCCGATCCCTTTGATGACATATCCCACGACTACGTGCGTCCCATTCAGATGGGGACACTCGCCAGAGGTAATGAAGAACTGGGAATTATTCGTATTCGGCTTGCCAAAATTCGCCATGCTGACCGCTCCATCTTCGTGCTGCCAAAGACAAACATCCCCGATAAATCTCCCCAAACCAAACCTGTAAATCACACTTCTCTACCGACCTGCAACGTAAAGTTTTCGTCCTCGAACGTCTTCCCGTAAATACTCTCGCCACCCGAGCCGTTGAAATTCACAATATCTCCTCCTTGGGACATGAACAGCGATTTTACCCTGTGAAACCGGCTACCTTTATAGTGTAGCCGGGTACCAGTCGATTCCGACGACCCCTTCTCGCCGGTGCAGAGAGCACGGAAATTCTCCGCCGTTTTCGGAACCACATCGGCACGCAACTCAATTACCAATTTTCCAACTAAAATGCCTCAAAGCACTATTATTTTTCACTGGAGGGTAGCAAATAAATGAACATTACCTCTTTCCTCGCCGATCTGAACCTCAAGGAACACAAGCGGATTCCTGGGGTCATGAATTTCTCGGCTTAGCTTGATGGCGCTCTTTTCAGACATGATACCATTCATGGAGGAAAAATATTTGGAGAAACTCCGTAGGTTTTACGGTTAATAACGGTAGATGCCTTAATTTTCACTGCAGGAATCCAATCAAAACAATTCAAAACAAACCGAGTGATTGCACTGACCACCCCCACAACGATTATCATATGATAAACATCAAATGACGGCTGGTTGCGTCATTTGATCGATAGGCAAGGTGGATAGAAACCGTTTCAGAAAGGTAGGAGCTTATCGATAATAGTTAGAGATGCCAGTTTTACAGACATTAAAGCTGACGAAAATATCGAAATTATATTTCAGCCAAATGTCTTGTTCAGATTACAGAGTTCTAGAAACTTTTTTCAATAGGGCGAATATAACTATGAGAGATTCTTTATTGTCTCGCTCTCTTTCATTTATTACAGCGCCATTATAAAACTTTCGAGGGATTTTTTAGTACACAATGTTTTTAAAAATTTTTCCCTCCCCCGTGGCGCTTTTTTTTTTTCAATGCGTTGTTATTTTTATAATCTTCCAACACCCGGGAACCCCCCCCCCCCTTTAATTTTTTTAAAAATTTTGGTGATATAAAAAATATTCGAAATAAGACAGGCAGCAACAGACATTGGCGGTTTATGTCAGCGAATTAACAAATAAAAACCCGAATTAATCCACCTATGGTGAGCCTGAACCCTTCTTACACTTCACCAGAATTACGAACTCAAATGTGGCCAATATGGTACTGGATACATATTTTCATCATAAATTTCAAGAAGATCCAGGAATATTCGATATGTCATACATTCAGTTTATAAAATGAAATATTTGTCAATCCTAAACGTATTGTTCATCGATGGGATTAAAATATTGCCATTAATAGTCTTTAACTACCTGTTTATGTTAGTTATATAAAAGGGAAAACTACATAAATATTAGAAATTCCATATAATCAGTCCATAGAATGAATTATTAGACAATCCTAAGCGAAAATTTTAATTATCGATGATTATCGAATCGAAGCGGCATCGATTGGGGTGAGTGGTCTGGTTCGGTTTTGAACTGCAACGAGTAAATTTTCATCTCACAATTATGTGCTCTCAGGTATTGTTTTGGTCATATCTCCATGAAGGATTATCCAATCATAATGAAACAAAACTAAAATCGGTACACAAATAGCTCAGTATGTAATCGGAGACTAAACTGTTTGATTACTATTATAATAGGCCGTCAAGTACTGTTTCGTTCATATCTTCGTAACGAAATGTCCGAATAAAAAAAAATAGTGTTCTATGGGAATGTTGTAGCTTTCATTTGCCGTCAACAGAACTGAAATCGGTTCACAAATGGCTGAGAAGCCGATGTGACATTATTTGTAACGCACACACACACACACACACATACACACACACACACACACACACACACACACACACACACACACACACACACACACACACACACACACACACACACACACACACACACACACACACACACACACACACACACACACACACACACATACATGTGCTCAGTTTGTCGAGCTGAGTCGAATGGTATATGACACTCGCCCCTCTGGGCCTCGGATAAAAAGTCGAATTTTCAAGCGATCTTAATACCCTTCTTTTGGTGTAAGAAGGGTAAAAAAGAAGGATTTTATGAAACAGCATTGAGTTTTATGAAAACAAAAGATTATTTCATCCGATCTATTCGAATGACACCAGAAGTTTTTCAGAAGCTTTTCCTTAAAGTGAACCACCGATACGTAAAATGTTCTATTAAGAAGTCAATAAACACGGAGTGTCGGCTTTTTATTTAGTTAAATAAAATTTAATTTTATATTTTTCGAGCGATTTTCATCTACCACCTACTGGCTTATGATACCATCGATGGGGGGAATTCGGTCAAACAATAAAAAACAATCCATTTTTTTGTGATTATTTCGTTATAAATTTCTCTAAATCCCAGTTTTTGATCAAATCTTGAATACTTTTTCATCAAAAGTCGTCAATTTTGTATTCTCGGTCAGTTTCGATTTTCCAGCTCGTTAATCTAATAACAAACGCTCAGTAGATTTAATTCGGTACACTCAGTAATCTGATTTACGGATCTTTATTATGTTATTTAACGTTATTCAGTAATATCGCAATCATCATCCATACAGTTTTAACAAGAATCAGTGAACATTTTAAAATATTACTCGTGAAAGAGCCGACTCGATTGTATCCAATCCAAAACTGTTCGAGTTGCCGCGCAAACGCTGCCGCACTTATTCAACAATCTGAATATTTGCGGCATTTTAGTACATTGCCGCTCTTGCCGCTTGTGGCCATTGTAGCACAACAAACGAGGGAACGTGTGTTTAATATTTTCGGCTGCCGTGCCGTTGCGCGGGGCTCACTATTGTAGCTAGGCCTTTAGAATATAACACCGAACTCGGTTCAATTTTCTACCGAATCACATCGGTTACCAACAAGAAACCGAAAAAATCGCTTATATATTATTTTTTCATTGCTTGGCTGTGGATCGGAAGGTTGGTAGTGGAACAAATCGAAAAGTATGATCCAGACAAATGGACAAGAAGGTGGTAGCAATTATTGGGAAAAATTCTAATCTTTCTGTGCGAAACGTGCCTCGCAAAGTTGAGAATTCACAATCATACGTACAAAAAGTGAAACAGGGGCAAGGACTGAAGGCGTACATAGTGAAAAAGGTGCCCAACCGTGATGACAAGCAAAATTTCACCGCAAAAAGTCGTGCTAAGGAGCTTTACACAAATTTTTGACAAACGTTTTCTTGTATTATAATGGACGACGAAACATAGGTACTCGAAGACTTTGAACAGCTTCCAGGTCTGGCTTTTTACCCGAAATGCAATGGAACGCCGATGCCGAGCATTTCTCGACAAAGAAGGTGTCCAAATTCCCGAAGAAATCTTTGATTTAGCAGGCCATTCGTTTATTACATATTTGAAATAAACAATCGGTTTAGTTGAATTATGTGTAAATTTGTTTTTGCTGCTATGGTTTTGATGTCCGAAATTTAACGTGGACAGGCTTTTGATTATTTGCCTTAAGAAATCAGTATGAATTTTATAAATTTGCCTTATGAAATATAATGATGATGAAAATATAAAAATATGGAGCAACCTTAAATCGAACCTTGAACGTTGAAGTTATGGATCCCGTAAATTGCCCACTAGTATATATCAACACTAGTTTTCAGGAAAGCTTAAAGGCGTACAAGAACACCGTCATGTAAAACAAAATCCATTCATAACCCACATTCAAAATAACCATAAGAAGTGCCTAACCATTAATTCGGAATATCCTCCCAACTGTAAGTAGTATGGTCATACCATCTATAATACCGTTCCTGTATGTTACATGTTTATTAGGGAAGTCACCATGAAATTTCAGTCAAATTTACTACGTTTGTGGTAAAACCTTCAGCATTTGTGGTATATTTGACAGACCTCATATTGATATCAATCGCACCATGGTTGATCTAATCGCAGGCATATATCAAACGCATTTATATTCAGCTGAAAATTGTTGGTGTTTGCGCTTAATTTAACCCTCGAAATGGTAGTTTCTACTGCGGTTTTTTTTTTTTGCGTGTA